>JACXIL010000194.1:52112-191352 GCA_014737365.1 Bombus soroeensis
CATATAAAAAGGTAAAAAAATGTAGACGCATGTAAGAAGTAATTTTCCATAAAATAAATTTCTATTGTTAATATTCTCCCATGAACGAAAAAAAGTGCACCACCAGCCAAGACGACCTAGGTTTATGGAACGAAATGTGTATACATTAATAGGCAATAGTAGCATATTTCATATTTGAAGCAAAAAATTTCAATGAGAGATATTAATGAGAAAAAGGTGATGGAAAACGGTTTGGAATGCCTTTAGACTTATAATATCAGTTTTGACGGATATTTTGCTTCTGCGGTGGAGGAAACAGGAGAGATGTCCTATGACGACTAAGATCTTGACTGCTGGAATGGAGAGTTAGTATAGTATAGTATGATATTAAAAGTATTTGAAATTTTGCTTTAATACAAATATGGAACTAAACTTAATTTTAAATCCATCTAATAACGCGATGGATTTTTATATATGCAAAATTTTTGAATCTGCATGAGATAAAACATTAAGCTTTCTAATCAATATAGTTCCATGTAATGTCAATATAAAATTAATATGTAATTATGCTTATTAGTTAAAAACTTTGACTTTTAGTTTAATATTTCGTATAGACGACACATATAAATACAATCATAATGAGTACGAATATTTGATACAAGAGTTCTATGCACTGACTCGTACGCATATCAAAGATGAAACGAAAAATCCTTTTCGTTCTCCGTTTTCATTGCCCATAATAAAATGTAAGCACGTTTTTAGTATATGGGGTAATGCGGTTTTTGCACAAAACATTTTACATAATTCTGTTCTATTTAAGAAAGAGAAAATGATATGCTGTGAAATTATTAATTATCTGACGTATTATAAATTCTCTCTTGTATCCGCTATCTGAGCATTAATGCTGTGATTTAGTATTATAGTATTAAAAGCATTAAAAACCGTTTTTCTGTGCTGACACAAATTATAATTTCATACGTACGACGTTTCAATATTGAAAATGTGTCTGTAAACGCACGTATCAGGGTGCAACAGCATTATCTATCGATTTACACTTTTTTGCCAGTTTGAGAAAGAATGTGATTTAAGAAATTCGTTTATTATAGAAAATCTCGAAACAATTGAGTATAAGCGCGCATCGTATTGTTGCAAGAATCAGGCATTATGATGCTTGGAACGATAGAAAAAAGAGCCAGTTAATGGTAGATAATCAATGTGTAAAACGTTCTTTGCCACGTTGGAATATAGATTCCAAAGTGGAAAGAAAAAAAATTAGTTACAAAAATTGGCGGTGATTTATTGAAATAATTACGTAAGCGTTGTATTTATAACAGTTTAGAAAGAAACACATAGTGTTTTTTTCATTGTGGCTCTATCTTTTTACCGATTATTACGTTTTTTTTCATATACGAAGTTACTTATGCTGAGAAAGAAAGAAGAAAAAGTGCATTTTCACCAATTGGATATATTGCATACAGTAAAATCGTATATGAATTCCGTTCTAATATTATATTGTAATCCTTTTTTGTTTCTCTCGGTCTCATTCTTTCATATTTTATTATTTTCTTCATACGGAAACATGTAATTCAGTAAGTCGGACAGTATTTTGGATAATGTCAGTTCTAAAACAAAAAGAATACTCCTACATATTCACCACAAAAATTTTACTTTTGTGTTATATATATTTGTGAAAGTTCTATCATGGTTCTTTTCGCGAAGTTGTACAGACTAGGAAGACGTTCGTGTGTTCTTGGTCTTATTGACTTATAATTTAAAGCACCATTAGATCCGATACCGGAATATTTTGTGAGATATATTTTAAATCAATCTTTAAGAGAGTCAAGAATGTGCCAATGAGGAAAGAAAGAAAGATAAAAAATGTTCTTAAACACGCTGCATGGAACTGTGCCTAATAATTTTACGTGCATCTTGATTATTTCGTAAAATATTGTATACGTATGTATTTGTTTATTTAGCAATTTTGCAACTGTTATCGAGCTATAACGAAAACGATAACTGTTGCAACATAAGCGAATCATAAAACATGTGACTAATTGGGAATGGTCATTATAGTGTTTATCTTGACTCTTTTGAAAGACTGATATTCGTGTGAAATAAAAGTATAAATCTCTAATAGAAGCAGGGTGATAAAAAGAAAAAAAAATTGCTGAAAGCAATGCTATGCGTATAGACTGAAGGAATAAATATATATTTGTTTTGTTTTATTATTGAAACTACGGCAAGTAATCTTAACTTTAAAGTTACATCATGCTCCGTGTTGTACATGGAATTTGAATCTGCAAAACCATAGAATGCACGTAATACATATATACATACATGTATTTCTTTTTGAAGCGTTTATGGGATTGCTTGTACAAGAGTCATACAGTAACTTTGTTCTTTACCATCTTGCGAGTGTTCCCTCATGTCTGTCGCATAGATAATATTTCCAAGTGAAGTTCCTATACCTCATCTTGGAGAAGGAAATACCCTTGATGTGGAAACAATTGTGTGAGGGCACCTTTGTAGCGATGTGTTAATATCTGGATTATGGGATACGTAAGGGAAAAACCCTTGTCATCATCCTAAGGGTTAATAATAATCTTTAAGTATATACGATTCACTTCGTATGTGTAGTGAAGGAAATAACATCTTTACGAGACTGTGGAATGTTATATTCGTGAAACAATCTCGTACCTTCGTTGCAATTTACATTGGTTTTAACAACCAATGCCAACGAGCTGCAACACTATAAAATAAATTAAAAATAACATACTTTCACAATAAGCGAAAAACATATTTGGTCTCGAACGCATGTCCGAAAAATATTTTGTAGTCCACGCAGCTCGTTCATAATGTTGGGACAACATCTCCAACAATCCGTGCAGAGACTATTAAAAAAAAGAAGAAGAAGGTGAAAAAAAAGAAAAGAATTCGTAAAAAAGTACCGTCAACATTCTATTTACAACAACTGTGGTAATTCATTTTCCAAAATCTCATTTTAATAGTATCTGAACGTCGAATATTCCTCAGCGACGGTACCTCGAAAGAAACACATATTTTTTGCAAATTGTACCCTTTTCCGTATTGTTCACAAACAATGCAACAAATTCTTCATGACACGTTCAAACGGAATTGGTTTATCCTTTGACAAAGAAAGAGAAAGAAAAAAAAAGAAACTTTTGAAATACGAATTCTCTTGTAAATGCAAGTCGTACAATACCGTATATTTGTTTCTAATGTTTTATACATGAATATGTGCACTTTAAAACCTTTTCATTCGCAAAGCAATAAGTGTCATATATTTTGAGACAACCGCACGATATTGTTCGGATTGCATGAAATTAAAAGATAAAAAGAAAATANAAAAAAAAAAAAAAAAGAAAGAAAAGAAGAAAAGAAAAATGAAAAATCATAAGAAATCGTATGATCCTTATCTGATCGTATGTGTTGATCGAATGTTTTTTGTATCTGAAATTTTTAAGCATTTCTGTAACTTGAGAACACCACCCCCTCTGTGTTGTTATGTACGTTCGATAACGTGAAATTGATCGCGTGCGAAAACAGAATCGAAGAAAAAAAAAGATGAGATTATCTGTTATATATCAGGAACATAAATTGTTTATTTCTCAATTGTAAAGATAGGTTTGTGCCTGAATTACGAAAAGAACCTTTTTTATTTGTTTTTCATTTCTGCAAAGCACAGACCCGATCTGATGGAAAAGATAAAAAAAAAGAAACAATAAAATTAAAAGGCATGTCAATGAATTTTGTTTTCGAAAGGAACAAAATAGCAAAGAAAATTTGATCCTTAATAAAATTTCCGGTTCAGTATACCACGTATATTTTCTTTCCAATCTGCCCTATTTAAATTAATCATAAAATAATATTGACATGTTAAATGTGCAAAAAATATTATATATACAAGCAAGTGTTTTATACGAACACAAAGCGAATAATTAGAAGATAATCTCTACGTGTAATTACATATAGCTGAAGTGGATAATCTGTCCAACGAATTCAAAAATATCGTGGCTAAAGCTAGCTGTATCAGAACTAATCGATCAAGCATTACATTTATCGTTTACGAATTTTATCAACTGCTATTGTTTGTTTCCCTTGCAACAAGGACGAAGAAAATCAGCTTCTTCAAAGATTTGGACGATCGATATTACGTATCGTGATCATGGAAGTATTCTAAATTGAAAAATTGGAAATATGTGAATTTATTACTTATTTTATATTATCTCGTATAGTAATATTTTTTAAAGGGAGTTGAAGATTAAATCGCTAAATCGATTAATGTTGTTGAAAATAATATTTTCTTTAATATACCAATCTCAAGATTTTTCAAACTTTGTTAGTTGGACGTTTTACGGGTAAAAATAAAAAAGAAACATTACGCAAGCATAAGGTTTGATCGCTTGAATATTTATTAAAAAATGATGACACAAGTATATAACATAAAAAATATAACAATCAATTATTTGTTAGTACGATACAGGATAAGAATATAAATTGATTTTATTACTATGTGAGTTTCTTATTTTATATGATAATAAATTCATTGTATTTCATCGTTTAATTTAATAGAATAAATTTAATAGAATTTCTTTGCTTTTTCATGGAACGATTTAGTATCGAGATAGTACCTATGCAAACACAAATAATCTACGAATAACTCGAAACGAAAGCCGTATAATATAACTTAATTTTACAGTTACAAAAATGTTTGAACTCGTGTCTCACGAGGTTAGTGATCATCAATCGAAATGAGACTAGAAGTTTCATTCACAAACGATAAATCCTCCGAACTGTTTCGCGCGATTAATCAGAAAATATTTAATGACGCTTGCTAGGATCACTCGCGTTCTCCGATCGGTCATGGTCGAACGGGAATATGTGTTGGAAATATAATTCCTGGTTAGAAGCGACAAATATTGATACGATCGTGCAAATACAATTCCATCCTTGTAATTACATTCATCTATCCATATAGTATAATCGTGAATCTCTGTTATGGATGATCGACACGGCAGCATACGAGTGTACACAAACGTGCGATCTACCGATTGCTCTCCAGAGTATATATAAATTATATCACTCTGAAGCATTCTTTTCTTCTTGCACACCGGTAGAAGACATGAAATAATACTATCAGCGATCCAACATGACACCGGTGTTGTAGCAACCAATTAACGGCCGTCTGTGATAAGTATTCACTCCCTGATCGTACTTATCGTACGATCCACGCGTCGTAAATCTACGAAACAGTCGCGTTAACGCTCGTAGTACACGCTTGCCGAGGCGTCGTGACCGGTTGCAGGGAAAAGGGGTTGCTTGAAAAATGTGGCCAGCCAGCCAAATCTCCGATAGAGCCAGCAGCGATTCGACAAACTCCCACGGCACAAATCCAACCGTTTGGTCGTCTTCCGGCTCGATGTTCTTTTTTTTTTCTTGCGAGGTTTCCAGCTTCGATCCGGCAGAAGGTTGCTTTTGCGGAGAGCTGATGGAAGACGAGGAATGAGAGCATAGTTTCGGATAAGAATTATATTATCGGCTCGTTGGTGCGCTCCGAACGAGCGCTATTGATTTTAAGTAATCGCTTAAATAGCGTCAGTGGCCTGTGCAACGGGTTGCCATCGAGTGCAAACGACAGAGACGAGCGAAACCCGCGCCAGAACTTGCAATAGACGCCGTTTCTTGCCTCCGTGGTTTCATCTTCCATTTAATTCACCTAGTTCGACTTTCTTTACAATTTCTTTACAATACTCCCGTCTTAATCGAAGAAGCTATCTGTATCTGTGAGATTTGTCGGCACTGGACAAATTGATAGAGGTTCCAAATCGAATCTCGCATGGGAACAGGAAACAGGAAGGGACTCGCGGGGATGCACAGGAGGGTGAAGGGTGTATGGTTGAATTCTCGGAACATATTGGACAGGCATCGAACGTCTTTACCGGAGGGTTCTTTGAAGGCTCGCGTCCATTAAGGGTGCATTACGCGAGGGCGTACGAGCGAGAAGGCACGTGCACTTGTCGCTTCGGACGATCAATTAACCCTAAAAGGTCCTTTAGGGAAAATTCGCCGGCCATGTACGTATATGTATGTACATATGTATATATGTGTAGTACATAATGGTTGGCGCCGTTCACCGTCATCCTCCGTCGCAATGTCACCTTTACTCTCGTTGTAGGCAGATTTAGCGTCCTCCCTCTGTCTCTAACCCTCGACTTCTTCGAACGAACCTAACTTTCCTCCACGGAAGGAATACCTCCATTTTCCGTATAATTTCCACGAAAGATGACAGAAAAGGAAGGAGATTCCCTGGACCGGCGAAGAGGCGGCGAGCCGGCCAGGCGGGCCGATGGGGAAGCACGCGCAAACTTTTCCAGAATGTAAACGCGAGCAACGAAGAATCGCGTTGGTGGAAGAGAGAACACGCGAGCGAAAGAATGAAAGTAGGAGGAGAAAAAAAATGGGGGAAGAATGACTTTTCCAGGGCTCTGTGATCGTAGCCGGAAAACGACGCGAGGAGAGAGAGAGACCGTCTGTGGCGGTTGACGGTAGCCGATAGACGATATCGTAACCACCGTTGCTGTTGCCGACCTTTTCTCTTTCTCTTTTCCAGCCGCTTCCACTGCATCCACCCCTCTAGCAAGCCAGCCGTAATCTGGCAGTGCATTTAACCACTTTGTGAAATAGCCGTATATCTCGCCACTGTGACGTAGCATTCGATACGTCGAAAAGGGTGGTTGGAGGACTGTGGGTGGCACAACCATGACAGGGAGAGAGAGAGGGGGAGAGAGAGGGGGGGAGAAAGAGAGGGGGAGAAAGAGAGGGGGGGAGAAAGAGAGGGGGAGAGAGAGAGAGAGAATGTGCGAGGAAGAAACGTACGGGGCTAAAGCGGAGGGTGGGAGTGAGGTCAGGAGACTCGGCAGGAAAACGTGGAATAGGTTGGGGAAAGAGGAGCCACGGCGCGGCAGCCAGAGTATCTAGTGGCTAGTAGGTTGTGCGCGCGCTCGTACACCCGTGTACCCCATTTAGAGGGGTGGAAAGCGCCGGTACGAAGGTGGGGTAGCTCGTGTCCAAGAGTAGGGAGTAGAAACGATCCCTACTACCCCTCTCTAGCCGGTTGGGAAAGCGCACGAGCTGTGTCTGGTTATATGGGAGTGGCGGGGGTTGTGGGGAGATTTCATAAGGGTAGAGGGGTTGGATAGGGGTTCGAACAGAGCTGGCTTAGGCAAGGGGGTGAAGGATGCTGGTGGATGAGACTGGAGGAGAGGAAAGGCGCCGTAAGGGGTGCTCGGAATCACGGTGGTGGTGTGTACACCCTGTGTATATAGTCTGGTCAGAGTGGAAGAAGGGTGCGCCCTACTTCGCGTCGGCGTTTTCCCTCCTGGCAGTGTGCAACGACGTATCGAAAGAAGGACAGAGAAAGCAAGCACAGGCTGTCTCTCCGGTTCGGTGCCGGGCTTTTCATAGTCTCTCATTTCACGACGAGCGTCCGTGCCATCGGTTCGAGTGTTTTGCGCGTTCGATGAATATTTCCGGGAGTGAGAGAAAAAAGGAAAAAGAGGAAAAAGAAGGAAAGAGGTAGCGAGAATCGGCTGGGAAAACAGAACGGGGAACGCGAACCAGCGAAGATCGCCTGGCACGGACAACGCCTCGGGCACGGAGCAACGCGAGAACGAGATAGAACTTCGGTCTGTATCGCGAGTATATTTGGTGATTCGCGTTAGTACGCGTCGTCCAAGGTGGTGGTGTAGAGCATTGTCCGTCGACGGGGGTGTTATTGCCGTTATTGGTTCTCATCGATGGTGAATCGTGGAGTTGGTTTTCGACAGCTTCACGGCAAGTGCACGTTGATCGACGCGTTTACGTAAGAACGACGGACGCTCGTGGTGTATGCTTACTCGTACGTGCTCGTGTGTATCTCAATGTGCGCGCGCGCGTGTGATAAGTACCGACAAATACGGGAAGACGAGTCAGGGAAAGAGACGGCGGAGGTTTTCGTCGATTCGTGAGTTTGCCGAAAATACCAATTCGGTCAGCTTCGATCATCTCGTATTCTTCGAAGATCAAAGGAGAAGTATTCGTCATCGTACGTCGAGCGGCCGCCGAGTCGACGAATCAGAAGAATTCACGAATGGACGAGCCGAGACCGTTTAATCCCGACCCTCTCGTTTGCATAATTAGCCGTGGTGCACTGCAACAGCTACACGGAGAGAAGGGTTCGCGTAAACTTTGTTATAAAGGCTGAGGTGGTGGTCGTATTATTCGACGATACGAGGAGGAGGAATCGAACGTGTCGTTAGAAGGAGACGAGAGAAGGTGGGAACAACGACCGAAGGTGTCTCGCCACCGAAGCCTACTCGAAGAAGGAAATGGAAAAAATGGGCGTAAGCTTGTTGACAAAGTATTTTCTCGGGAGAGCGAAAACATTCCTCGCTTATTGATGCGCCTGGCGAGGCTAGCGTCCTCGAGCAAGATAGTCGGGGCGGATAGCGTCTATCGTAACCAGGACCAGCATTCGACAATAATAAACGTGTTCGTCATGGAAATCTCGGTGTTCTTGTTTTACGTGACGACGTTGCTGGGCATTGTGACCAGCGACAAGTGCGCCGTCGAGTGTTCTTGTAAGTGGAAGAGCGGGAAGCGCACGGTCGAGTGTGTAAATCGTGCTCTGACTAGCATACCGGAGTGGGTCGATCCGGAAACGCAAGTGTTGGACACAAGCGGTAACGACATTCGGACCCTGCCGAGTAACATCTTCAAACGTGTACGTTTGACGAATCTACAGCGTCTCTACCTACGCGAGTGCCGTATCGACCGAATCGATAGCGAGGCACTGGCCGGCCTTACGAATCTGGTAGAGCTCGATCTAAGCCACAACCTCTTAACGGTGGTCCCTACTGCAAGTTTCTTGGATACACCGTTCCTCAGGGATCTCGTACTGTCTAACAATCTTCTCAAGAGGATTCACTCGCACGCGTTCAAGAGTACACCGAACCTGGTCAAGTTGGATCTGTCTCACACGCAACTGGTTGAGATCGAAGCGAAAGGATTCCGAGGCTTGGAACTGTTGGAAAGTTTAAAGTTAAACAATAATCAGTTATCGACCCTTCATCCCGGCACGTTCGAGCCGTTGAACAAACTCACGAGCATAGAACTTCACGATAACCCCTGGATCTGTGATTGTCATTTACGCGAGATGAAAATGTGGCTCGTGAAGCACAATTTGCCGACCCTTCAAGCACCCCTTTGTCACGGTCCGAAACAATTATTGAATCGCACCTTCACCGATTTGAGTATCGATGATTTTGCCTGTCGACCGATTCTCCTGATAGCTAGTCGCTACGCCGAGGCGACGATAGGCGAAAATGCCAGTATCGTGTGTCGAGTTAGCGCGATACCACCGGCCAAGGTGAAATGGTATTGGAACGGACGTTTGCTGACCAATCATTCGGCATTCAGTGGCTATCAGAAGATTTTGATCTTTGAGGAGGGTCAGTTCCGGAAAAGAAGTACGCTAATGTTGACGAACGCTCAGGAAGCGGACTCTAGCGAGTTCTACTGCGTGGCAGAAAATCGTGCTGGAAGCGTCGAGGCGAATTTCACTCTTCACGTATCCCTGAGAACCGCTGGCATGTCTACTCTCGGTTCCGGCCAAATCGCCGGTATATCCGCCGCTCTGGTCGTGCTCATTCTCTTTATACTCCTTATCATTCTCGTGTTATTCATTCGTTTACGAAGAATGCCGTTGAAGGACGTGAAGTCGTCGGTTCCTGCGGAAGGGGTGTCCGCCGATAGTACAGGTTGTAACAACGAGAATCCATCATCGGCAACGTCGACTACTCGCAGAAAACACGAAGAAATCGAAACGACGTCGTTCGGTGTGGAATCGAAGCCACCGGTGTCCTTAAACCTCAGTTACGTTCAAAGACCTCAAGCAGCGGCCTTGCAGACAGAGAACGAGTACGGTTCGATCGGTCGTTTCGATGATCAGAGCCAACAGCCCTCGGTGATGGTTGCACCGGGTGCTTGTTTCTCTTCCACTACGTCGCTGATGCCGATCGACAATCCTGATCTTATCAGGGACACGCGACGTGGTTCGGCGGAAGACATTACTCCTTACGGTGGAGCGGACTATAGTCGTATGGAAGTGGTGGACGACGCGAAGATTCTTTACACGAGTTGTATGTGGGAGGCGAGGGATACGTGCAGAACAACGGTTCCGGTGAGCACGTACCCTTCGAAGGAAGCCCTAGCCGTAGTGGCACCTATGGTCGAGCAATTTCCGCCAGGGGCGAAGCAAATAAGAGTGTGGCAGAAGGGGGTTCCGGTTTTGCCACCGGTATCTGCGTTGAAGCGTGTCCTCGGCTCGACGCGTAGCTCCCCCGACGAGGGTTATCAAGAAGGGACTGGAACCGATGTCTAGGTACCGCTGCTTCATTACTGTGACGCCCGGCACCGTTACCTGGAGCTTCGTAGACGCCACCAGGACGACACCGACTGCTGAGAGACGTCCTGTCCAGTGCCGGACGAGCGGTAGTGAAAAAGAAAAAAAATTCTTGATTTAATTTAAATATCGAATTCCGTCGCGGATATTAACGTGATGGACTAGGACGTCGACCTGTCACGTGGATTGCGTATACATAAAACGTATAATATATACATACCATACGTTACATACTCGTACATACGTATATATAAACCGAGAGAGTGATCGATGAAATGGTTCGAGATGTATTCCGTATGTGGGTATACATACGTATAGAAGGGTGGCAGACACCGAGAATGGGAAGTCGTTCGACCGACTCGGTGGAAACGAACGTCCACTTGTCGCGAGATTTACGTACAGTGGCCGATGAAATAGTTGAAGGTGTCGTCGTGACTAATACACGGAACACATAAAACGAAGAATCTGTCGAGGATTCGATCGATAAATTCCGCCATCTGCCAGCTCTCGAAAAATAACGCCGGCTTTCTAACCTCCAAGAACTTTTCATTTCGAACGTTTTCGCGTCCGTTTTGTGTGCCCGACGTGTAGTACGATGGGAAAAATATCCTACTCGACGTTCTAAACGAACGGAACGGTCAACGCGATCTGGTAAGAACGACGACGTCGTTTCGGTGGTCTTGCAGCACAATGTTGACAGCTAATACTTTCTATATGAACGATTAAGGGATATTCGGAGGAAGAACAAAAACAAAAAAAAAAAGGAGAAGAAAAGAAGCGAAAGAGAGATCACGAAAAATGGAATATAGTAACATAACGTTTAAAGATACGGTTTAAATATACCGTTTCTTAAGATAATGTTTACGAGAAGACTGCAGTGCATGTTCCGAAGGATGTGTAGATAGAGACAGATACGCGAGAGAATAATTTCTATTTACCGTGTGTGTTGGCTACCGTGTATACTACACACGTGAATTTTCTAGTCAATTTCGAAGGTGTAATTAGACGATGTTAGATGATTTGGATATGGTGTGAGCACGACGACAATACGAGATCGAGAATACGGCCGACGTGCGATTACGCTTCGCGGTAACGATGCTCGAAAAATTCATCCCATTTTCCGTCGCGCGTCTAACGATTCGTCGATCAGATTGTTTTTTCATTTATTATTATCATCATCAACGGTACGTACGAATTACGAATACGTTATAATTTCGATAGTCGGAGTAAGATCGAGTATCGAATCGATTCGGAATAACTAACGGAAACGCGACATACGAGGGAAGCGATATTGTCACATCGGATAGTTATTGACGTTCGCGTTCGAGGACGAAAATTCACGGAAACGGTAGAGCGTGAAATATGACGTCGGGTACACCTCTGGATCCGTCGTTGCAATTCTCCTGACGATAAATTGATTTACTTTGCCGTGCGTTAGGAACCGTTCAAAATATATTCGTGTAACGACACACTGTCTCTTTCGATATCGATTCATCGAGAAATTTCACAGACCTTAAAAGCGTTAGTATACCTACGTCAATGGTAATATCATGTGCGTATATATCAATATCGATACGTCGGTATCGATACATCGAATAATTGCTGACATCGCGAATGATGACAATTGCGAACGTCGCGATACCTCTATCGAACGAGATATCTAATCAACGATTGAATTCGGTGAACAAAGAAAAAGTAAAGTGAGAAAAAAGTTCGTAATTCCCAGAATGTATCCGTCGTCGTTCGATCTCTGTCTGTTTTTTTGTATTACCCGGAGCCAATAGAATCAATTACATAAGACTGTATAGTAAGCACAGGAAGCCCGTAAGCCAATTGCAAGCGAATATAAACTATTGCTCAAACACTGAAACGAGGGGCTTGCCATTGGTTGACCGGCTCATGCCTCGCGTTAGTGTCTTACGTAAGTGAGTCTGTGTGTGTTGATCTAGACACTTTGGCGGTAAGCGGTAAGCCAAAACGCCAATTGCGAATATCGGTCAGTTATCAACCTGTGTCTGTGTTTGTGTCCTGTGTGTTCCGTGTGTGTGTGTGTGCGTATTTGCCCGACTATGGTTCGTACGTGTCTTGAGAGCAGTGTGCCTGAATATACGTATTTGAACGTGATAATATGATCCAGACCATGTCTACATGCGGACGTGTGAATGTATGAGTGCACTAGTGAATACGTGTGCTCGCGCGCGGCATCGAGAGATCGAGGGTGAGATAGTGCATGCGGTGCAGTGCTTGCAATTTCTACCGATTGGTTTATCGCCTATCGTTCAGGCCGGCTGCTTTTCTCTGCTCAATGATCCTGGAACCGATCGACGTATTCGCGATGAGGTAACAAAAAAACAAAAAAAGAAAAGGAAATAAAATACGAAAACGACGGAAAAAATGGAACTAAAAATGCCATGCCAAATACACTGACTGGTTCTATTGAATCGTATATTTTACGCGGATCGATAATACGTGGTACAGGCTGGAGAACACGACAGGACACGTTTCTAGTGGTCATTTTATTCGTCGACGAACGAGTCCACGGGTTTATTGGTTGTTTCCCGACCGGTATCTTGGCCAAATCACGGTAATCGCAGTGAAAACACGTGACAACCGGGGCACGAGAACGCGTTCAATGGATTTTACTGGAACGATCTTTTTTTCTCTCTCCCGATCGAATTTAATTTTATTCGTTGCAATTCGTAACAAATGTTTACGCGTAACGCGAGTGGACCATGTTCGAATGGAATTTAAAATTAGACAAACTAGGGAAACTATGGAATTTATGTTATGTATCTGTCCATAACACGAAATTTACTGTCATGAGAAATAGACACGAATGATTTGCCGCCTTTTTCCTCGAAAATACACGGTTAACATCACGTCCAGAATAATTTACGCGTATCATCGTTTAAAGTGAGCCATAAATGATGTGCATATATTTAACGTGGATTCCCCTTTGTCCTTTCACGTATTATTTGTACTTGTATGAATATTTGCCCTTTCTCGAATATTCATCTTGTTACGATAACATCGTTCCTTAACGATTATTTTGTTTCTATTAGTGTTACAATATCGTCCGCGTTATTAAATGTTTATCTATTTTTGTTTTATTATTCGTTAACAAAAAGTTGATTCACGACATTTTATAATATCTTCTAGCAATGATATATAAAAATGTTAATTATTTTACCGTTCAGAGGTTCTTGCAACCGAGTCACGCCAATGCGACATTTAAAGACTACTCGTCCATGCATCGAAAGTAACGATATTTACCGCAGATTGTTTTCGTTTACCCGATCTTTTTATGCGTCACTGACACGAAACGCCATTTTTCTTTGCCGTTTCCTGCAACGAAATCGATCAAAATCATACAAATTCCTCTCATGTTATATTTTGATCAAAATATTATTGATGAAACAAACGAATATCAAGTAACCAAATACTTCTCGACATTAGAAATATAGATATAATTAAACATACAGGCGAACAAAAAGCTTAATATTAAGTTTGCGAAACTATTAATTACAATGAACAACCCATATTATTTACTGTTAGAAGCTTTTCGATACTATCATATAGTAATAATTTATTAGAGTATATGTACATATATATCACTCGAATATTATGACATATCAATCCACCGTGTGCCATATTAGTGAAACATATCATGCATTCCTCGATACGAATTACATTTTATCTATCTCAGTGTTTTCCTTCTTCTAATGACCTGCTGTTTGCGCAATCGGGTATCGGAGTTAATTATTTGCAAAGTAACGAAATACGCATAAGCTGACGACAATGAACGTAATGAACGGTCACATCGGATTTAACGCAAAATAGGCTGGTTCATAAAGGAGCTGAGCCGCAATGTATATTTCGAAACGCAAACGTCACGTGAAATGGAAGCAACACGGTTTATTAATTTCTCAGTAACTATGATTTCACAAATTTGGAAAGTCGATAGAACGAAATGCACTCGCGTTTTCGCTACAGTTATGTCCGACATGCAGTGATTACACGAAGTATTGGCACAAAGCTTTTTTTTTTAGCAGGTTCTACATTTCATTTTCAGAGCTTTTTCAGTCATGTGATAGTACCTACTATTAAATGAAACGAAATGTAATATATTTGTATCCAATTAACTAGTATGTAAATATTACAATAAATACATTGCTGTGTCAATACACTTTGTAGCCACTGTGCATATATTTTCGAACTGTTCGATGAAAAAAAGCGTTTCATTTTTTTTCGTGTATCGTATCGACGATACACTTAAAGGGATTCTTCCCTTCTAGAATGGAATTAGAATTATACTCGTACTTTGCCTGTAATCTGCACCAATTGCGAGTAAAAAGATGAATGAATAACACGAACAAAAAAAGAAAAAAAAAAGAAAAAATAAAAGAGGAGTTAAAAACAAAAGGTTAGCATATGAACAAATTAACTCAGGAGAATACATTTAGAATTTTGTTCCTAGTCTGTGTAGTGTTTTTCTTTTCCGTTTTTCTTTCTTTTTTTTGTGACGGGTACAAATCTCTGAAACACAATAGCGTGCGGTCACAGTGGTGGCTAATGAACATTCACAATACAGCTCTCCTGATGTTACTGCGTACAATATTGCGATCCATATCATTTGAGCGTCATAAAAGCTGACAAGCTGGCATGCCTGACAATGAGTCGTAGCGGAAAGGTATCGCGAACAATTACTCGAAGCTTTATATTCCCCGAGCGGATTAAGGGAGATATTGCTTCTTCATACGATGGCTTCAAGCACGTTGTTTTAATTTTTTTGTCATCCTCTGTATGTGTTGTTCGCGTATATGAAAAATTAATATATTGGATGGATTATGTCGTTAACATGTTACTAAATATTACATCTCTTGTATTATATAGGAGAAAAGCACTGATATATATATATATATATATATATATATTTTTTTTTTTATTTCTTTTCACAGAAATAGGACTTGGCTTACATATTTCTAACTTTTACTTATTTCCATACTGTATTTAGAGCATCCATCATATTCAAAGTCCTACACCCAGTCTACGTTCCTATCCCAAGCACACATATCTCATCTTATATCTAATATTAGAAATTTAAATATATATCTCTTTGTTTCTTCTAACTATACTATATACACTATCCTATACTTAATCTATACATTATACACTATCCATCGCATATCAACCTTCGGCTTAGTTCAGTACCTACATATGTTCTTAAGCTCTTTCTAAAACTCTTACCCAGCTTATCACCGCTCCATTTATCCTACTTTTTACTACATCTTCCTTTCTTAATACGCTTAATACGTTAGAATCTAGCCTATAGCAGCCGCTTTTGGCTGCCTCCTTCTACTTTCTTCCTCAAGTATTCTGTCTTTCTCACTGTTTTTACATATTCGTTTGCTAATTCATTAATTTCGCTCGCCACCTTTTTTCATTCCGTCCTTGTTATAAACCCTTAAAAATACTCCATTCATCCTCACCTGCCTTCGATCTAGATACTATTACGGAAAATATTATATCCCGATATTAATGATATTTAAAGCAGCCATTAAACCGTAAAGGATGTGGTAAAATCTATCTTTTATGAATTTGACAAATCATTTTTTTTATTATCTACAAATATTTTTAGATTATTTAAATGGTAGGGCCTTTGACTTAATATACAGGAAACGTTAAAAATAGAGATAATATCATAAGTTGAATTTGTATATTTTATTTATATAGTGTTAATATGAGTAAGAAGTATTTTATTATCACCCTAACATTATCCGCAAAAAAGCAGCATTTCTTTTTTTGTTATGTAATGTTCAACAATTATAGATCACAGTAAATTTATTCCTTTTTAGATTAGACTCATGATTAAGCTAGGTGACTGGAAAAATTGTAGAATGTCAAATTTAGATATGTGTAATTTATTTGATCTTGATGTGTTAAGAAAAATTGAAATATATAAAGATTGTTTTGTGTGAAATTATAACGTGACGTTATATCTAAAACTGGATATTACAATTTGAAATACCATAACTATAACGTCGTTAAATTCGCTGAATTCCATTTTGTCCGTGAATTGATAGTTTAAATAAGCAAAATAGTTTATTCTTTAACATTATAATTAATAATTACGCCTCGATTAAGAGTAATTGAAGCAATATCTTTCTCGCGACATTATAAAATAAATTCCATATAAATTCTATATAAAAAGTTCATTTCATAAATTCTATATAAAATATTAGAGAACAATTTCTTCCTAGTTCATACTTTAACATTATACTTGCAATTTTCAATGAAAATGAAGGCTTTTTACGCCACTCGGTTAAATGTAATTTATGTTTAACAAGTAGGTGCATATGAAAAAAAGATTACTTTGAGTTATAAATACGATACTTACAAAAGTTCTTTGCAATAAGTAACGCTTATTTCTCACTGCCAGTTCAATTTCGTTCTAATAATGTAAGTTTTTCTATTTTATAACTAGCAGAATTTTCGTTACTAACTTACAGAAAGGAAAACGTTGGCCATAAGCACCAAGAGTTTACATACGTTTATGAAACTCTGTCTTATCTTTTATTATGAAACAATTGCTTTCCAGTGCAATTTTATTATCTGTTATATATTGATAAACATGTTTTCTTATTGTAATATCAATTAACATTGATTTCCTATACTGCAAATTTGTTCCATTAGTATGAATATTTATTACCAGACTACACATGTTTACGGAAATTTACATTTTTATGAATATTTTATAAATCTTTGCATGTTATATGTGATCTAAACATTTTTATATTTTAAAATTTTTCATAAATGTATAAGCCTACGTAGTCTATTATCAATAAATTCAGGCCATATCTTATAATCATAATGAGAAAGTAGTTCGTGTTAAGAGAGGACCGCCACGGTTGGTTGGCTGGCTCAATCTCGATGCCGATTACTTGATTTGTTGTTTAAGTGCCCTCCCCATTTACGGAGAAAATATTTAACCATAATCTATTCCGTTAATGTAATTTCACGTCGACAATATCAGTTCCTACGACTTTATTATAAATTTGCGTCGATCATACAAAGCGTATCAACTATGTTAGTTTAAGTAATAACGAAAAGTTATCATAATAAAGAAAGAACATGTAAATTGAAAGTTTTGCAATGACGATGTGATGTATATGATTTTGTGGGAAAAATATATTAAATTGGATTATATCGATATTAATTCAGAAAGTTTCAACAAATTGTTACTCTTCAACTTCGTGGAAATTCAATTTCGCGCACTCTTATTTTACTTCTGTTTTCTTTTCTCACATGTACATGATGCAGAAAATGTGCATTTAAATAAATGATTATTTTCCGATTGTATTTAAACGTTAACACACGCGATTTTGCGTGAACATGCACTTGAAAACTTAATCATATTCGGATATTGATAACCAACTAAATATTTTATATACAAGTGTGTAGTCAATGCGGAACTTAAATAGATTGAATAAATGGAAACAATTAACGCGTATATTTTTTAACAAAGACGGATTTAAAGAATTATTAATAAAAAAATTATTCAGACAATATTTAAGCTAAGAAATAAATGACATAATTTTATAATAATAAACAGTCGAGGGAAATATTTTATCGTGTAATTTGTAGAATTTTATTTTCTTAGAAACTATTCTGTACCTTTAAATAATTCATTTAAAATTACTCCATTTTACGTAATAAATATTCAATGAGTTTCAATTTGATATTATATAAAAGCCGCGTCACAATGCGTGTTTTATATAATTGTTCTGACATCCAAATAGGTAGCTAATAGAATAGAGAAAACTGTCTTAATACGTATACATTCATAAAGTCGTTCGTATATCGTTCATGGAAATTTCTGCACGACATGGTATATATATATATAAAAGAAGTTCAAAGCGAAGAGACCGAGCCGACATTGAAGTAGCAATATAAAGTAATTAGGCAAAGTAATTAAGCAAATTCTGTATATCGAGCAGTATGCAATACCGACTACTTTAATTGCTTGATGTATCTTTTCGCGCTTTATTCATGCCTTTCTTCGAACCAGGATTCAGTTCAGCCGTAAATTCAATAAATTTAATTAGCAAGCGTTTCGTGTCTCGGTTGATATTCCAGTAGCGAGCTCGTGTTGTTAGATCGCTCGTATATGATATATTGTTAATACGCTCATAATCCGTTCTCACAAATAAATATTGCAACGCTAAAAACAAAGAAGAAAGAAAAATCTCGCGAGAACTCGTTTATTTTATGCTATTAACATGTTAACATTAGCAATTAACGAAATAGCATAACATAGCAAACAGTATAAAAAATAATATCTTTGCGAAGTTAATTTCGAAAATTGAAACAGCGATGATCGTTTATAAAAATGATGACAAAATGTTGCTAAGGTGTTGTATCATTTCGATTATCGCGAAACGAAATAATAGATTATTTTTCTCCAGTCTGTATCACGTGGCATAGCGGAAGAATCGAAGTTGAAACTGAAGGACATTCACACGATTTAATGCTTTCAAGCTATCGAGAAGTAAATAGCCCTTCTAAAGTTCAATAGTTGGCGAAGTTCCTTTCCACTCCTCGCTCCTCTTCTTTATTTTTTTTTCTTCTTTTATTAAGGAACTTGACGTCCAGACTTTTATTGCTCCCAGTGGAGGAATAAGTAATAGCCTTACCGGCAGTTTGATCTTCGTTACCGGTATTTTTTCGAAGAAGAAACTTTTCTTTCTTAACGATCGTGCAACCTACCATATTGTGGCGTTTATCTCGACTCGTACTACTTGATCATACCGTTTGATACAGTACAGATAACATTTTACGACTCACGCCGCTTAAAAAACAATGATTTCTCATACGGAGAGTACATCTTTCTGACGAAATTTTCAACATACATTATAAATACATATATACATACATACATATATAACTTTCACATACATGTATATTTGAAACGTATCAATGACCATCGAGAACGAATTATTAACACATTAATATGTAATATCACGTTTTTTCATAGCTAAAGCATAGCTAATTATCGATGAATTTATTTCATTTATTTGAATTAATAAAGATAAGCGATGCAAAGAATATTTGAAAGCTGCACTTTTTAAATACTCATGTCTTGCTCTAATTAAAGGAGATTTTCCATTTTAGGATTTCCATACAGTTATCGACAGTTATATATCGGGTTGTTTCTTCCGTTTTGTTTCTTTATGATTCTTATTTTTTAACAAAAAAGATCATTCGTCAGATCAGGCCATTTCATCGATCGCGAGGCATGTTCCGATCATCTCGTGTCTACATGTTCCGAAATTTATGAATGTCCGGGAATCACGGAACGTCAGGCGTTCCCATTGTTCGATCACGATTAATTACGCAGAAAAGTACCAAGCGTGTTTCCCCTGTTTGACGCTCGATATTCGACATCACGCAAGTCGGAGACTCGTCGGTTTTCGTAACGATTATCAGCAATATACGATCGTATGGAAACTTTGAATAAGACTTTAAAGCACATTTAGCACATCTTGCGAAAAAAGAGTTTTCTTAAAACGTTCAATGTGTTCTTAGCATATACATGTATCGAGGAGAAGGCTGCCCTTTGGTGACAACGTTGATTGTATATATCTGTCGTCATCTTTTTTCTAATATTTTTTTAAAAATCCAACGTGCGTTCTAGACATTTTTCAAATAAAAAGATTCGTTTCAGTGTTCGTCGTGAAGGTAGGAATCATAGAAACCCGATCATATTAAACATGTTAAGTCACATCGTTGCACAAATTTCAAACATCTAACGTTCATCCCTCTTCAACATTGCATCGTCTTCTACCGAGATATCTGTAATCCGTGTCTGCTAATACAATAGATTGGCAGAGATAGCGAAGTCACACATTACCGTTAATTCATCTTTTATCAAATGTGCTCCGATTGCGTTCGTGCTCAAACTCTTGTTTTCATACAATTTTTCGGTCTGGAGGGGTTTACCAAGCAATATGTCGAAAAGGAGGAATAATATGTCATGAATAACGTTTGTGTATATGTGCGCGTAAGTGTCTGTGCACGTGCGTTTTGTCGCGCGCACGAACGAAACGAGAGAAAAAGAAATAAGTTATTTTTTGGTGTTGCATAGCTTTTGCATATACATAAGTGGTTGTATCGTATAGAGTGAGTTATTTGGATATACAGTTTGGGTGGATGCATAAAGAGAAATGCAAGGAATGTTACGATAAAGAACGCTGAGAAGGTTGCCAGTATGAAAGTAACGTATGACCGTAACGTACGATAATATGCTGTCACGCACACTTGACGATTCTATAGGTGTTCTTAATGCGTTTCGAAGCTGTTTGTTGAACATGTCTGATAAGCGTGTTAAATTAACTTCACCAGGCTTTGTCTTTCTGTTTGATTTCGTGCAAATCATCAAACACTCATACGTCATCGTCATCTCGAGTGTGTTACGTAACACATTACATGCGGCTGCTTTCGTTTTGCAATCGCGACATTAATCATGATGAAATTTATTTCCGTATGTTCGCGATTAGTCAAGCGTTCAATTTGAAATTGGGCTATTTGCATTGAAAAGTTGAATAGGTTTATTTTTCTATTTAAATTAAATTTAATGCTAGAATTATCTTAGAAAAGTGACCATAGAATTTTTCATAGAAATTTTATGAATTTATGACGGTGTATCTTTTAACAGTTTCTATGAGTTTTTGTAAATAGGTATAAAGATTTTTCTTTTGCGTTATACGCTCTTTCATGTATCGTTCAGTTTCATTTCTCCGGTACTATGTATTGTACAATTATAATATGTATAGTTTTACATTTAGTCGACAGTAACTTCTAGTATTTTAGAACAGAATAAGTAAATGGGAAATTTTTTAACAAGGAAGTACACATTTAAAGAACATTCTTTGGTTGATGTTTCTATATTTCATCAGAGAATTATAACGGTAATTCCCAGAAGCCAACTGTAATTTTTATTTCCTCAAAATCCTGTATAACCCACAGTGAAAATCATCTTCGTTTTCAAAGCCTGATTTTACATAAGATATTTTATATTTAAAGATTTTCCTGTTACTTCGAGTATGTACGCAGAAAGGAAACTCGCTAATGCGAGTTATGTTTCACGTACACAATTCTCGTTCAGGACGAAAGTTTTGCAGACGAAGCAAAATTTTCAAATTGAATTTTGGCGAGCCTTACGATGCAAACTGCGACTTTTCGGTAAAAAAAATTGCAAAACTGGCGCCCAAGCATCGATTTAAAAGGCAAAAATGCAATACAAAAATTTCGTCTCGTTCGGTAACGTGTCGATATACGATGAACTCATGTTATGCAAATGTGTAACGTTTAGAAGTTTGATCGACTAAGTGATCGTTTTCGGCGTGATATGCAATTTTCATACGTACAGCCGTTTTTACGAAAACGAGAACGAAACATTTGAATATTCGTATAACGTTCTCGCTCAATTCCATTTTATAGTAACGACCCCCTTTGTCGTTCCTATCGTTTAATCGAGTATCTCGTGAAAAACTAAGGTTAAGCTTCCTGTTACTAACGACGAACTGCCTAACGACCGTTTCAACGAACACCTCGAAAACGCGATTCACGAAGAATCGTCTATCGTACTGCCATGGGATTGTTCCTGATACAATAATCTTGAAACCTGCTGAAAAATCTGTCATTTTACTTCTCGAATATTAAACACAAGTCACGGCTGGCAAATTTTTCTAGAATTTAGCTCATCCTCGATCCCTCCGACAAAATTCTGATAGATCGGTGTTCAGATCGGTGCATATCCACACGTGGCACGTATATCGAATATCGTTCGGGGGCTAAGATAAAGCAAATTGAAAGAATTACGAAAAATTCCCTCGGCAGTCGTTAGTGCCCTGTTAATAAAAGGGAAAGGGAAGAGGAGAAAAGATTGCGAAATAAATGTGTGTAAAGCGTATGCGCGCATGCGTGAGTATATATGTGTCTGAGTGCGCACCTCCTAAAAGGGGACGCGGAATATCCTAGTTTGTAAATGTTTTAAATGGTCTCGGACAAGAAAAGTCTCGAGAGAAGGAGAAAGATTGTACGGGTGCGTGCGAGAAGAAAAAAGACAGCGGAGAGAGAAAAATAAAGAGCGGAGAAACCAATTTTAAGGAATGTTAACGATGTACAAATGTGTAATTTAGTGTCGCAAGAGAAATCCGTCTACGGCGCGGTAACACGATAGCAGAAGATACTAAACAGAACAAACAAACAAACAAAAAATATTACTTTTATTTTAAGAGCGAGAGGGAGAGAGAGTGAGAGAGAGAGAGAGAAAGAGAGAGAGAGAGAGAGAGAGAGAGGGAGAGAAGTGAGAAGAAGAACGCGCATACAGGTGAACCTTTAGAGAACCTAGGCGTACCTATATTTCCATGATTACACATTTTTTGAACGTATACATGATAAATAGAAAAGAGAAATTACGTACCACGAGCGAGGGAAAAAGAACGTGAAGAAGGTGAAGGCCCTCTCCACACACTCACACGTACGGTAAATCATGTGCTATGACCGACAGTTGTCGAAATAAAATTCTTTTCGATCAAAAATATTTACTCGTGTCTGTTTCATTCGACTTACCTGGATCTTTATGCCCGTTCTTTTAGTTTTATTTCGTTTTTCCTTTTTACCTATTTTTTAGTCGTGCAAATTGAATACTGGAAGTGCGTATTATACTGGTTGGATATAACAGCGATCGAATATAATCACTCAATACGAACGTCAATTAATACGTATACACCGATGAAAAATTAAAACAGGGACCACATAATGAATATAGCAGTAATTTGTTATATTAAATTGCTTTCATTTTCTCGATTATTCGCACGATTGTCAATTATTTGGTTCTTTTTTTCGATATATATTCCCGTCTATTTTGTGGACGTATACAGGCTTGATGAGATTAAATATATTTTAAATACATCGTAGCGTAACGCGAGCGAAGCGAAACATCGGTTCTTCAATTTTTAATCCAGTATTAAAATTGTTTGCGTTAAAATTTTATCTGTTTGTATGTATATTCATTAATTTAGTACTTAAAAGGTTGAAAATTTGTGGTTTATAATATATCATATTTGTCAAAGTGTGACATATTCACTACCATGAGGAGCACCGGTCACCGATACAAAATTTCCCTTTTAACAACAATAGAAAAGGGTAAAATACGTCGAATTGCAGTTCGACACTACATTCATTGTTCGCTTTAACGTTTGGTGAAAACGGAAAAATCAGATGAAATACGATCGGCAGCGAATGGATTAAATTTTCTAAAATGTCGAAAAATTGTAAAATTCGTTTTAGTCCCTCAAAAATCTCAAAAAGCTTTCAAAATTTATGAACGTACGAAAGTATGCTCGAGGCGAACCACAATATTTAATATTATTTCGTACGTTCCATTTAAAAAGAAAATCCCACCACATGAAACCTTATAAATTGAATTGAATGCGGTCGTTTACGCGAAACGTTTGACAGAGGGATTTTAATATTCCTTGGAAATGATAATCGATGAGAAGGTGAGAACCTTCACAAGGCTGATCCGCATTCATACACTGGCGGACAAAAGAAACTTTATGGAATAAGAAGTATAAAGAGAGGAAAATTTTACATAAGTTCCGTTTTACGTTAGTGTTTTATAAACCGCAATTTCACAAAATGCATTTAGAGGAACTGTACGTAATATGCAATACCTGATCTTTGAAGCTTCCTCAAAAGTGAAATACGTTCATTTTTCACTGAAACTAACGTTAAAAAATGATAAAGTAAATAGACATTAGTATGTTAACTGCGCAAAACTTTAAGTACCTTGAAGTCACAGTAAAAGTTATAAAAAAAGAAGTTAAATGCGGCGAGTTATAAAAGAGGTATCTAATATGGAACAGCTGGAAAATGTGTAAAGAAATCACAAAGAACTTTATTTTCGCTATGAAAAATGAATATTAATTTAAATAAAAATGACATATAAGTGAATGTCTTCCATATTTTTGACTTATATTATATTAACTTTCTTTGTTTCCTACACGTTGAACGCGGGAATAACTTGAAGCACATTCTTCGTGATCCCAATGAAGACATTGAACCCATTTTTCATTATTATTGTCCCTCTTGTAATTGCCGCCACAAAATAAATAGAATTCTGTATTATCATCATCAGTAGCACCATTATGAACATTACGTACATTCAACGTGTTTCATGTTGGGTACGTACGTATTTCGAAAGAAAAATAATGATTATACTAAGAAGAAAATAAATTTACCTATATATTTCTCTTGGATATTAAAAGACGAATATGTCTGATGAGAAATAGTACAAACTTAACGTTTTTTAACTTGCTTGCGCTAAAACATTTTGGTTTAATTCCCCTTTCGAAATCTTTTCTACGCTTCCAAACACAACGATCAACAGCGTTCAATAGCAGATTTCCAACAGATTTCCAAGCGAAGCTCAACTGTAAATACGCCTATGTTTTGCGTCTAACGGAATATTTTACATTTACAAATGTACATAATGAACAAATGAACAAATATACATTCATAGTGTATCAGTCTTATAATATTTTTTTATCCGCATATATAGGTGGTGCGAATAAAAACGACGCGTTTTTAAGATGATAAAAACGATGATAAACGTAGATTTAAGATATGTATATATATATATATATATATCTTAGAGAAAGTGAAAAAATCTATTAGTCGTCATTATCGAAAGCGCCGTTTTATCAGTCTCAGAGCCGATGTCAGATCGATCAGTCACATTGGATATAGGTGAGGAATTACGATGAGTCTGGAATGTCCCGCGCCAGACAGCTGAATAAAAATCTAATTTTCAGGTAGCTGTCGGCATGACTTGTATTACTGACGTACGAGTTGCGCACGCTTCCGTTTTATTGCTTTTTTTATTCCTTGTAAACAAAATATGGGCTTACGTACACGGTGACCCGCTTAACTAGGGTAACTTACAGCTCTGAAACTGGAAAGATAGAAAACAGAACGAAATATCATTAGGCAATATTAAATAGTTCCGAATAGTACATGATCCGGTGATCTTTTATTCTCGAAGTGATGATATTTTAAAGATCTCAAAGTTACTTTATATTCATAAGTAGGTTTATTTTTATTTTTCTATATCAACAGATTTCGTTCTACGTATAAGTGTATTAGAACATCTGCTCCAATTCTATGAGATCGAAGGAGAGTTTAGAAAGTTTTCCCTATTTCATTATCTTTCTTCGTCTTATTTCTGTGTTTTTGTCTTATTTTGATAAGAAAGAGAGCATAGACAGAATACATATCTGAACCACTCAAACACGCAATTAAGATTTAAATATTCACCGTTTAACGCAAAAGAGAGGAATTCTCTTGTTTAAAAGTAACGCTTTTTAATTATTGTCGTAACTCTCGTTTCTATGAAAGAGTTTCAATAATCTAGAGTTCTAGAAATTTTTATTGTTCGTTCGCAAGTTTGATTTTTTTCCTCATCTCGGAGGCTGATATTACTTTTTTTCTTTCTCCGGTAGCTAGGTTAATATTACGTGTAATTTCGTCCGCGGCACATAAACGAACGGAAATTCACGAAGAATGAAGTTAAAGATCCTAACGTTATTCGAGGAAGCATAGCTATAATGTCTTCTTGAAACAAACGGCGATAGCTTTTATCCTGACGCGGGTAGAAACATTACGTCATATTTCTGCGACACTTTTGTATTTGCCAATACGTAAGTGCGAGACAAACATTATAGAAGACTATGTTCGAATGGACGTTTCGTATATTGTAAGTTATAACCCTATGGCCAAGCGACGAAGAGGGATAAAAATAGTTTGATATACTGTATACTTTTGAAGGAAAGGATCCCGTAAAATAAGAAGCAAAGTGCCAGTAAAGAGGAGGAGAAACGTAATTTCGAACGAGACGAAAATCGTGGAAAATGCATACCTATATTTTTTAGTATCGATTACTAGGAAAGTTCCGTTTTTATTAAACCAGTATTAGCTTAAGGGAATTGTATCCTTCGCTCGATACGAATAGCCTTTTCTACGTTAAATAACAGTATAGATTTCAAAATTAAGATTATCATCGTTCCTTAAATAATTAAGAAACTTGACGACTTCTATCAAAATTTATTGTGCAAGATATAGCAACGATCCAATCTACTATTCATGCGAACAATATCGATTCAAAATATCTTGAATTTCACGGTACAATTTCACATTGGCCATTCCATAATAAACATCGACACCTATATCGATATATTAGATTTAACTTCTTCCTGTAGTCGCTGTAGATTTTCACCTTTTCGTTTCATACTTACATGGTGACATTTTTATATACATATGTATGTATACTGCTTTTCGATACGAACAGTACTTTTCAAAGGGGAAATCCAAATGCATGTATGGAAAGATATTTCTTCTCATAATCACATATAGCTTGGGAAGAAATTTGGTTGGGAAAATTTACTTTTAGAGATTGAAACATTTAAAATCTATTATGTATCTGTGCATCTGTTCCCATATTTTGTACGCAACGTAATGTTATTAATAAAATGACGCACAACAGCACGTAGTACATTTAATATCAAGCGTCTTACAATAATACTGTAAGGTTTAACATTACCATGTCGCTACCGTTTCGATTTGTAAAAGTTATAAAGTTTGGCATCGACATCGCCTATTAAAAACATCCGAGTAAAAAAGCCTAGCAAAAAATGCAGTTTATAATTATAATAAATCTGGCAATATAAAAAATTCTGATAGAGGTAATATAAATAAGCATGAAAACGAGATAACTTGAGCTTTTATTTAAAATATCTGTTAATGCATAACACTTGTAGAAATCTGTAACGACATTTTAAAGAGTCCTTTAATGTGTCAATTTAAAAAAGATCAAATGATTTTGAAAATTCTGTTAATTCGTAAACTTGATTTTTTGTTTAATAAATCTGTTTTAAGCAAATATTTTCTTGCCATATACGCGTAATATAATTTTCTAGAGGCAGTTTTTCGTTGAAATTGATATCCTCGTCATTGATGCGATGAATTCGTGTTTCCGCGTGGAAGTCATTCGGTATGTCGTCCTGGTAGAAACATCTGGTGGAAATCTGTCCCGATGAAATAGCTAGGGGCGGCGCGGTGCGGGGGCAAGGGCGAGTTCGAAAACTTCATAACGGGCAATCGCGTTATCACGACAATACCGTGATTGGTATCATTCTATTTGCCCGACTATGATTCTATTTTTAGCGACGGAACAAAAAAAGAGGGAAAGAGGAGGGAAAAAGAAAAAAAAGGTATTGATACCATCCGGGGGATGTTACTTTCAATTCCGTGAAATTTTCTATCTTGATTCGAAAAGAACGTTTACCGAGACATACGTGACCTGAAATATACTGTACAGTTTAAGTATAGTAACGCCCAAAATTATGGACTTTGTTTTCGAGGAAGAAATTTGTCAGATCCGGACATTTGGATTTGCGCACTTGTAGATAGGTAGAGTGATAAGTTGAATCGATTGTACATTATTAATCGGGGACGCTAATTCAACCGTACGTGACAGTGTTTTCCTCGAAGTTGCTTGTTTTCTTTCTGTTGATGATATTCCGTGAAAATATTGAAAGTTAATATTATTATCTTATGTATATCTATACTGATAGTAAATCGTAATGCTACACGAGTATTTAACTAAAATATGTTAATGTTAGTTAAGATTTTCTTTTAGTTTTCGTAGCGCACATAATCAGTTCACTGATCCATCATTTTTATGCAATTTCTTCAACACTTATATAAATTCAGTAATCGAGTATTTAGCGTTAAAAAAGATTTTATGGATCATTTTCTACTTGTGAAGTTTCTTACCCCACTATTTTATTACTTAAACTTTAATATTTCAATTTCGATTGCGCGAACTTGATTTTATATAGATTCCATCGAATTCGTGTACTTTTTGCAACTCGATTTCCAGAAGATATTCCGAACGATATTTTGCATCAATTAAATAACAAATTACTAAGTCGTGGATCCAGGGAATTTGAAATAAATTTCATGAAATGTTCACGTCCTATAATACAAAAGACAAATCGTTCTTATGGATAGATTTTATTTGTTCCGAATACGATGAAATTATATTATCCGCTTTTACAAAAGGATAATTTGTATAGATGTAATAGCTATGAGATTGAAATATTTTAATTAATATACTGCAATTAAATATTATCTAAATAATTTATCGATGATTGTTCAGTATTGTGCCGTAAAATAGTTTGACGAACAGTTACGTAATTCGAATATTTTGAACAGTCAGTATACATATGTCGATTCCCTCCGACAGAATATGCGCTAGAACGCATTCAATTACTCTGTTAGACCTGTACGAAAATGTCGTGTCGATTGCTTGCGTATTGAAAATTCTTTTTCATCGCAGGCAACAATCGAGAGGGTTTTGATATTGAGCTATTGATTTTACGCTGGATTTATGGCTATGTATATTCTAAACGTGCGCGAATTCCGCGTTCATAACTTTTTTTTTATTTACGCAAAGATGCTTTTATATTAGTTAGCTTTTGTATCAGGCGATTTTTTCATTTATTCGTAAATATAACGAAAACCATTTCATCATAATGTATTCGTAGTTGCGTTCGTGAATGTTCTACGAGATTATTTGTTATGGATTCGTATTTGAACTTCTGTATTAAAGTTTGATGTCCAAATGGTTAATTGAAACCTAACGGTCTATACCACAGAACAGCGGCAATTATGATATATCATAACATATTATTGGCCACAACAAAAACTAAGAAAAATTGAAATAACTATCAGAATGAAAAGTCAAAAACCCTTGTGCATCGAGAAACTGAAAATAGAGACAAAATAATTTTTTTAAAATATACATGACATTTCCACAAGAAATGAATTCATGCTTTATCAAAGAAAAAAAAAAAAAAAAAAAACAGAATCCCAAACTCTATGAATATTGCAACACCAACAGTGTCATCGATCTTTGCTGCTACACGAAATTTAAAGACGCAAGACGCAACTTAAAAATATCCAAGAATATGCAATCACTTCTAACTAATAGAACACAATATAAGAAAACTCTAAGTTTATTGAAAGAGATAGACTTTCTTCATCGTCTATAGAATTATACAAAATTGTACTAACTCGCTAACTAGTTAATGATTATCTAATTATGTATCTATTGATCAACAGCACCAACTAAGGTAACTATACTGAATTAAGCTTAATTACTATTTAAATATTTATATATAAATATTTATGTATAAAATCTATTTGGAAGCATACTGGAAAGTTTAGCAATACTAAAATAGTTCAGTTTATTATTTTTATCTACATATACCTTGCTCTGTCATATCCAGCACTTATCTTGAAATGTTTGTTTCAGATTCCCTTCGAAGCTAAGAATAAGAAAGTAATTTCGAGAAAGTGAAATGTAATAACTAAACGGAAAGAAAGAAAATATTTCAAACAGAGAGACTTAAGTTAGCTAACTGCGGGAAACTTCTTTAATGATACCACATTTGGGAAAGGAGGGAAAACAATAACCACTACCCAAAAAATTAAGGAGGAAGAAAAGAACAGAAATTTAAATACGCAGAGGCAAGAAGAAAAGAGCATGACGCAAACCGTGACCATACGTCTAAAGAAGCACACCATTTGCGAGGAAAGAGTTATTGTGTTCATGGTAAAAGAAAGTTCTCATAAAAACGAGTCGGCTAATGCAACGTCAAAGACTCGACCGAGTGCGTGGAACGATTTGAAAACCTTTTCGAAATGGTAAAAAATATCGGTGGTGTGCCTCGGCGGTGTTTACGAACTTAAACGAAATTCCGACTGGTGAGAAACCGGAAAAAGCTGGCTCCTTGACCAAGATAGAAAAACGAGGAAAAGGGAAAGAAGGAACCGGAAGGAGAGGAACGAAGAGGAACAGCGAATAACAAAATTGGGGAGAAAAAATATATTTATTTCATGTAATGTAGGTACAGTCTTAACGGAAAGAAGGAGAGGGAGAGAGAAAGAGAGAGAGAGAAAGAGAGAGAGCAATATCTGGTGACACAAGAAAATTTAATACGTTTTAGTACTTTATCTCGCTGAGGGTGATGAAATCAGAGGCAACTTTCGGGGCTGAAAGAAAATTTCAGCTCATAATTAAGCGCAGTGAAAGTTTCATTTAAGCCACGAAGATTTATGGCGGCGAATGGTGTCGGTAATTCACTCCCATTACAGAGAGAATCATAAATCAGCATGCATGTATATTGCACATATGGACATCCTGAAGGATAATCCGAAACCGTCCGAGTTTGACTTTCTCGGTGCAAAGTTAATTCCCTGTTCTATTGGGGCGGGGACGTTTAAAATTCAGGGCTCGGTTAAAGGACGGATGTAACGTGCGAAAATGTCTGCGAACGTTGTCCCAATTTCTATAATGTCAACTTAAGGAAACGTTTATGGGGTTATATGGGGCGTAAATCGTGAAAAATTTCGTTTCCAAGACTGGAAACTCACGAGTTTCAGTCTGGTTTAATTAAATATTTAAGGAAAGAATGGGCTGCGTCAAAAATGAATTTTAATTCTGAGAAACTGTGACGCATTGCTGGAGTAATAAGCTGCGTTATAAAAGTAAAAAGATACTCGTGTTTCCCTCTTTTAAATAAATTAAAAACATAATTAATAATTTAACTAACAAATAATACATAAGTACACAGGTGAATTAGTGCTACGAAAAAAGTAGACATATGAATTATTCTACATTTCTTTTAATAATATTTCCAATAATTGAAATTAAATGTAGGATAGTTTATTATTCGATAAAGTAAATCTTATATCATATATTTCGATATTAGTCATAATTTATATTATCTATATCATTTTATTAATAGTAGTTTAACGTAGATAGATAAGGACGAAGTTTAAATGAAATATTTTTGTGACATATGGTTTCATTCGTCTGAAACCTGTTACTATTTTAGCACTGTACCCAATGTTATCGATCTAACGTAGCGGAATACGTAACTCAACGATAGTCTCTAAAAATGATTCAGCTAAGACAAACCTGACGATCTGTCAATTTCCACGAAATTTTAAATTATCGGAGAATTGAAGTACACCGGAAGGGGAGATCGTACGGTTAAGTAAGAAATACCCATTTTAATTATCACGTATGTACGTTATTCGCGGCAAGTTGCGCTAGCTCCTGAATTACTCCCTCGATAGAATTCAAGTTGATGTTTCGCGACGTCAGTCAGCGGTAACAAGATGACTACACACTCTCTCGACGTTTCGCCAACGTTGCGACAATTAAATCGTTCCCTAAACCCATGCACCTCTAACCCCTGTGCGCCTTTGCTATTATTATTCATTCGCACGCGGAATATCAAAAGCAAACTAAGTCTCAGCCGCTTTGCATCATCAGAAAGTATCGACGAAAAGAATCAGAGGTAATTTTAGGTTCTGGAAAGCCTCGGTCCGCTTGTATGGCCACGTTTCCGCGGTTATATCTTCGATCCAATCGCGAGCCGGCTAAGCCGAAACACGACTTGACCGTCACGACCTGGTCGTCTTTTTCTCCCCTCAAGGCCTGTCTTTCTTCCAGTTTTTTCCCTTTTTTGCAGCCGACCTTCCAATCTCTTTTAACCACGGTGCCCTTGCCTCCGTTAATGAAGCAGGCACGAATAGACTTCCTACTTGTTCCCTCTCTATCTCCTCTCACCATCGCTCTTCTCTTTCTTCCATTCTTTCCTACGCGTCTCTGCTATTCTTCCAGCTTCGATCGTCTCCCTCGTCGGTCTGTTTTCAATGTTCACCGGCGAGCGGTGGTTTGCAATCGATGCTGGTAATTTCTGTTTCGTACGGCGTCGATTGGCTTTCGAGTGTGTTCGTGCTCGAACGATAAGTCAACTGTCTACATTCTCACGCACGCAGCATGCACCGATCTTGCTGTGGATCTTCGAAACGCCCGTACACGCAAGTATGACGGTAAGTGGATGAAGATGCCGGGAAATATGAGCGTGCATGCAGGTAGATGAACGCATACATACTCGAGGTCAAGCGTAAATATCCATCGGCACACACGTGGATACAGAACAAACAGATATAGAGCCGGAGGAGCAGGTTGCATCGGCGGATGTGACGCATCATTTTTCAGCTGGAAAATGCGAATTCAGCAGCGGCTTGAAAATTCACATGGAGGCCTCATAACGCATCCGACTGCTACTACCGACAACTTGACAACTATCTCGATTCCACTCTCTTCTTTTCGCTCTTCGTTCTTCTCTTGCGTTCGCTGATTCCTTTTTTTTTCTCTGCTTACTGTTTTCTCCTGCGCGCTCCTATCCTCATTTTTTCATCCCTCACTGCGGTTGGAGTAGCACAAGGAGTGCTGGATGTATAGGAAGGGTATTTAATAATTGACGTGTGCAGTTGCCGTCGATTGTAGTAATCAAAGCAGTATTTCACGAACAGCGCACGCTGCCACACAGAAGTTTAAACGAAGGTACATAATTCGATTCTCTTCTTCTGTTGGACAATCTACTGGTATTACTGGCGTTGGAATTTATTGGTATTGGGATTAACGCAACATATCCGATGTATTTTTAAATCTCTATTTGTCTTTGTAGTTTAGTTTAATTAAATATATTCAGTTGATACGTTGATGCCTAACGATGAATTGAGATAGATAATCCGATTGATTAATGAAACGGTATTAGGCTTGGGATTTTTGGGAATTTTACATGCAATACAGATAAAAAATCTGTTCAATTATTTTATTATTTCTATTTCAGAGATAAAATAGGCAAAGTAATTTATTCTGTGTTAAAATTAAGTAAATCATTTTCAAATAATGCTCCGTTTTAACTGAATTTCAAATATCATATTTTGTATACATCCGAGTCATAAATTATGTAGAATTATTTTACAATATCGGCGTCTGCTCTTGCAAAATTGTTTTTAACTTCATGTACCTTCCAATAATATTTATCCGAACTTGTGTACATAAGACACTGAAAATTATACTTGATGAATTTGTCAATTGACATTATCGCATCAGAAATTATTCGAAAGATCATTCGACGAAACGTTTATTGAAATACAAAATGTCAAATGAAGTAAAAAATTATATCATGTTTTTAATATTGAATAAAACGAAAAATTATTTCTAAATAATGGAACAATTCCAAGCAAAATAATCCCTCGTGTATTTCCAGTGTACGTATTATTACTTCAAAATAATATCTAGCTAAATAGGATAATGTAAGTATTATTTAGATAATCTTTTTATAAATATTTTATGTAAAGAATCACGCTTGGTTGGAATAAAGGGAACATATGTGACATAGCTATGTAATTTCTAATTGTAGGTCACAAGGCGTTACAAAGGATTAAAATCGAAAGTACTTACCTGTATTATACGTATATCGCTGTCTCGCTTAGTTGTGTACTCATACATTTAAAATTTAAAGCGGATAATCCGTAACCTTTATGCAGTAGTGTACCGACTTTTTTCATGTTTATTAAAGAATCAGGTGAATTCTAGCTTCTTAATCTTATTACACGTTATGTGTTTCTGACTTAAGCTGTTCGAAGCGTAATAGTTTCAAAATATATGGCTGCCGGTCGTTGGCTTATAACGTCGTTCATTATTCAATAATTATTCGAGCAACTTTGCGTGTCGGAAAAACTGAGGATTATATTTTTAGTACAAACCGTTATTTATCGATTTTCACCGTTGAACGTTGCAAAGTTCGTACCCTGAACTCGAGGTAACAAAACGCCCGTCTGTTGTAACTTTATTAGTAAAACAACAAAATAAAATGGTTCCGATATTTAATATCGAGACTGCTTAAAACACACACACACAGACACACACACACACAGACACACACACACACACACACACATTCTGCATAAAGAAATTCTAACATATCAAAAATACACTGAAGTTTATTGAAATGATTTTTACGATTTTAAATTATCAGAAGAGAAGTATATTTCTATTAATTGAAATATTGGCAGATATGTTTTGGTATTTTTTGAGCGCCAACATAACGAGATTCTTTTCAAATAAGTAGCTAAGTAAACAAGGGAAAGTTAAAGTAAACAAGTATGTTTATACTTTCTTCTTCGTTAAAAACGTATTAAATATAGTAAGTTCGCATGATGAAAGCGTCGAATAAAATTTACTGTACCATCTGTACATTTCAATGTTTTCGGAAATAATACATCATTTCTTCTAGTATTCATAGAGGGTTCACATTTATCGCGTTTGAGTTTGAATCTACTTGAAAGAATTGCTTCCTTTTTCTCGAAGTAGGCATAAATAAGTCCCCGTTCGGAGTTTAGTTGCGTTATCTGGTCTCCTTACTAGCGGTGCTTATGTTCCGTTATCGAAGGTGTCCAACATAAATTCTTAAGGATAGCAGCGAGGCACATAAATCCCGCGATGAACTCGTGTCTTTTGATCGTAAAAAATATACATCTGTCCTTTCTAGTTTAGATACGTTAACGTTAACGTTAGATACGCTTGAACAGACATACCGTACGTGACATCTCGTTTATTCGTAATATCTTAACTGGTGTTGTAAATTATGTAAATTATAGAATATTCAAGTTGCTTAAGATCTATATACCTTGCAGAGCTTTCAGATTCTCATTTACGCTTTTTGTACAAGAGCAGCTGTGCCACTTATGAGTCAATTAATTAAAATAATTTATTAAATTTAATCATAGCCAAATGTGTATGCCAACAAGCTTGGTAATAAAATTGATATTCTTCACGATTCTATAACAGTCTTCGAACGAGCCATCGTTATTACATGTAATAACTGTTCTCAATTATCTGTATCAATTATTATCTTCTCTATTTCATTTTATTGTCTTTGTTTCCCTTGTTCTGTCTTGTTCGTCCGGTATTCTTTGCGTTTAATTTGCACTAAACGAATATTTCCCGTTAATAAATATTTACAATGTTCGCAATAAGAGATTCGCATCTAGTTAGCCAATGTTCGGATCCACATGCTATCTACTTGAGTCCATCCACTAGCCTAATTACTTATCGAAGGTCGTGTAAAATATTTCACACCGAAGGGTAGTACTTTTATCGTGGTTTGATTCCGTTTGTCCCACCTTGTTCCTTTCGTTTTAGCGCATGAAACGCGATGGGCTAAAATGTTGCCATGTACCTGACGGCGGACAAAGATGGCTAATTCGTAACTCGTAACAGGCGATCATTGTTTCTACGAACGGCCAAACATCGCTTGCCGCGGCGGGCTGCGGTAACTCGACGACGTTGCGTCGAATTTGTTTCGCTCAATTACCCGTGGGTGTGCTCCCTTGACGCTGTGCCAACCTTTCTGTTTTAATTTCGTCGCGGTGCGCCGCGTCGTGTTCCTCCGTGAGGGAGGCTCCCCTCTTTATGAATGCACGCGCGCGCACGTCGTCGCCGTGAAAAAATTAATCCCCCGGGACCTTATTATTTCCGATTCCGCGGCGAACAATTTCGTTGCCTTTGTCACGTCGCAGGCACGTCTCAGCTTCCTGTTTCCGTGATTTGGCATCCGACTACTATTCGCTGAAACTGACTTTCGGTCCTTCGGTATTCAGCAGACAAATATATTGCCGCTTAAAAGTATTTGGATACTAACTTATTTTCGACAATTATTTTTTCAGAACGTAATCTACCCTGTACATGTATAATAGGTGTATGAATTACTTTGTGGTGTAATTCTTCTCTGTAGTAGATTTGTTGTTTATTTGGGAAAAACCAGAATACAGTTGTATCTTGGATAATCTTCATCACTTTCTATGCATTTACACTGTTTCTCGGACGATTTGCGAACTCCTCTTAGGAAAAGTATGCTGGTTTTGACCGAATAAAATTGGCAATGTTACCATCGATCTTTTCACATCTTTTAAATTCCGAATCGGTCAGGTGATGTTGTAGTGAATGACGTACAGACGGTAATCTGAGAGGTCTAAGTATGGCAAATAAATCGCGTTAGGGAGATTTTCCCAGTCCACGACTCCCTTAGTTGCTTTTTACCGTATGTGAATGGACGGTACTACCACTTGCCGAGTTTCACTGCCGACCTTTTCCTCTCGATTTCGTCACGCAAACGCATCAGTTGTCGTTAGTAACGCTCAAAATTGACTATCTTATCGGGTCGGAGTAACTCATAAGACAGGTAAGACATTTCATGTTAAAATGAAGTAACAATTAATCGCGAGCGCTACCAATTGATTTATACACGTAAAATAATAATAAAAAGAATAGCCAACATCTGCAACGTTTTTCTACCATGCATATGTAATTGGGATTGCCGTTGACCTTAGAGATTTGCGTTTGATGTCATTTTTTATCAAATTCATTCGTGTTTAATGGAGAACCGTTCGATTTTCGATTATTTTTTTCGTCGAGAACGTAGGAATTAAAATGTCACGCAAGTCGCGTTTTCAATCTCGTTTCGTTTAGCCTTCTTCAAATTTTGACAGTTTCTAGCTTCCTTGGAGTTGTCCATATCAGAAATCTACCTAGAAAACGGAAGTTATTTTTAGCAAGGGTCACAGTCTTTCTACTTTAGTTATAAAATTATACAGAGATGTACAGAGAAGAAGAAGAGAAAGAGAGAGAGAGAGAGAGAGGACAAGTTTATTTTTTAGTAGAACTGTTGTAGAATATTGTGACACGACAAAGCTTATTTGTAAAAGTTAGTATGAGATATTGTAAGTGGGTCTTCACGTGCAATTGAATGTATAGTAGATAGAAGGATCGATTTGGACTTCTTTAAGGTCTTCTCATCAGTGGTATTGAAGTTACGGTTACGAATAGAAAATTTATAGAAGGAATATTTGAGAATGTTCGTCTACCTATAATCTGCAGCTGTTAGTACTGTAATGAAATGAAAAAAAAGAAGATCAAATCGAATATCTTACGTAAATGTAGAAACGAAACTTCGTGTTTTACATTAGTACCAGGTTGTAATCTACGATTTTCGTTTATGCCTTCAGATTTTATTAATATATTTTAAGAATATCTTCCTTTTCCTTCCATTAACTCTTTTTATTAAAAGTCAGACGGACAAGTATGCTTCGAAGAATGCTGAACATCAGTAGAGATGTGTCTTGCGCAAATATTTCTTGCCAGTGGTATGTAAAACTAATTTCTTCTTTTGCAAAAAGAAAAGAATGGAAATTTTGGAATTTTGTATTGAATTCATTCTAATAATTAAAATTGCAACGTACAGTATCTGCATGATGTATATCCCTTTTAAAAGGAACGCATGGATATGAAGATTAACGATTACAGTTTACCTAAAATATTGGTTTCGTACAGTTGAAATACGATAGGTAAACAATTTGGAGAAATATGGATGATGATTATTAATTAAAAATAATAGTACGCTTGCCACGCATGTACTGATTGCTTTTATAAAAAAATATTTATAATATTAGATATGCTTAGTTATATGTATGTACATTGGTTCGTAATCAATTTCTGAGCGTATCTTGCTTCTCGAAGAGGGGAAAATATATCAAGATCAAAAGCGATATTTTTCCAAACGATGCTATTTCCGCTGCTTTTGAGATTTGGCTTCGTATAACTTTCGAAACATGCACGTTAATTGCTTTTACCTCGCAACGTATCTTTGCAATGCTTCAACACGTTTATCATAAAATTCTGCATACATAATACTAATACTAACTAGACATAACAAGGAACATTTTCTGTTGTTAAAATCGTATAAAATGTAATATTTCACTTAATCTCACGAATAAATATTCAACGTCAAAAACATCGACTTTATATTTGTTGTTTGTAAATTTATGCGTGGGAAATAATCTCACAACTCTGTCACATTTTTCTGTACGCTATTGCTAAAAGGCATCTAGACATATTTATTTTTTAGACGATGTAATTTAGTTATAAAATGGCAGCTATTATTATTGTTATACCTGTGTACTATACATACATTAGAACATTATGAAGCGATAAAATGGATATTTAAAACTTAAAATGTAATGATAAAACTGTCTTGCGAAATTTTCAAATCAAGTGTGTGAAATGCTTTATCGTTAAACTGTTCAATTTGTAAATCGTAAATCACGTGAAACAAGACTCTTTTATGCGAATAGAAAACTTGTGACATTGATTCAAACATATCTATAATCGAACTGCGCAATTAATTATATTATACCCGTGTTAGAAATATCTGGATAAATAATAAAAATCTACAGTCTTACTAACTCCATAAGAATATCGCTAATGCGATTCCAATCATTTTCTTGAAATTAATTGTCAGCTCAGCTTTATTCATTCAGATTTACTCATATCCTGTTGTTCGTTCTATTCTATTCTATTCTATTATTTCTAATTTAGAAATAAACTGCCTTTCAAGTTAGAAATATGCAATAACAACTCCTAATCCGCGCTGGATCAGCGTACGTCTGAAACAAAGACATTACGTTGATCCAGTCGTGTGCATGTTAAGTTAGCAGTGAATTAATTTTTATAGCAAAAATGAAGCGAAGCATAAAGTCTGCATTTTTCGAATAATTATGAGCGGTGTATTGTGCCAGTTGATAAAATTTCTTTTCGGATGCTAAATTCAATTTATCCGCAGAAATGTGATTTCGATAAACGTTGATAGGAACGAGGCTCCGCTAATGCGGCAAAAAAACCAACATATATATCCTGGTAATTGTCTGAAACGTAGCGAGCGATTCTCACGCAACAATTATCGTATTTCGCCTATGTGCATCGACTTTTCGCCGTGCCTATCGCCTTTTCGCCATGCCTATCGCCGATCACGGTCAGTTCGCTTTCATATTTCTTCCGCGCTCGGAGAAGATTGTGCCATTCTATTTTATTACAGCTGTTAATGGTACTCTCGAGCGATCCAGCCTTTCTGAAAACATTGAAATAAGCGAAACAAGGTAATTACAAACTTTTCCACTAACTTCTGTTAAATTTACCAGTCTCTCGACCAAGCAAGAATATCGAAAATCGTCGAGGACGCTGTTATTGCTCGAATGAACGTATCCATTAATAGGCAGAGGGAATAAAAATGCAAAATGCCAAGAATAAAATTCTAAGTACGAAGTGTAAAATATTTTTTACGTTAAGTAAGGCATAAAACGTTGAATTATTTTGAAACGTATATTAGAAATTATTACGTGGTCTGAGAAAGGAATTAGCGTACTTGTATGCGGTCATTGAAAATCAAGTTGAAATTTTGTTGTAATTATTAATCGTGCCAAATTTTACTTTCTGGTTATAATCTGCTGCTTCTGAGTGCTTTCTTTATAATTAAACTTGCATTCCATTAGAGTAAATGGGATACACCGTATCCAGTAATTAAGAGATTTTAGGGAATTTCTGTTGAATATAATCTTTGTTTTCGCTCATAGAATTACAACTACCTATTTATGAATCGAGAATCTCTGGGGAATAAGCATACATACCACAGAAATGTAGACTTACAATAAATTTGTAGGATAGAAAATTTAATTCAAGAAATCCATTGTATCCAATCCAAGATAATACATTGTAATTATCTTAAATTAAAGTAAATTAGATGACGAACGACAACTATTATTATTTCATGAACATAATTGGAGAAGTGGGATGTAATTAATAGATTCGTTTTATTTACTGTGTTGGTTATTTAGTATATTTCTACACGTTATGCATATTCTGTACATTTCCGTACCTTTAAATTTCCTATAAACGTACAATATAACATCCGCAGTCTAATTACAACCTCTATTATATTTTATGCATCGGAACTGGAACTACAATTTATTCTTGTTATACGAGACCAAACAACTTCCATCGAAAAGACAATTTAACTTCAGCTTGTTTCTGTTAGCGAAAACTTTTATTTTCCAATGTCTTTTTAAAAGAAAGCACTTAACTCGCTTCAATTCACTTTTGCTATAAAAAGCTGCTTCTTTTTCAGTTCTGTCATTGTTACCGTATCTGAACAACACATCACCCTCAAAACGTTCGAGAACCCTTGAACAGGCCAGACGAGGCGAGGCACCGAATCGAGAGCACTCGCCCGAAGACTATTCTTCGCGCGAGTTCAATTTACGAATTGCTTTTCTTTTTCAGTCGCGTGTCGGCTGTTCGCGGCTCAAGATGCGGAAACGAAATTCGTGCGCTTTGATTAATCTTCTAGAAGCGGTATTTAAAAGCTGTTTCTATCGCGGTCGTTGTCGTTCTATCAACATCACGATCAACCTTGAATAGCACGACCGAGAACCGACCTATAAAAAAGTTTATCTTTTCTGTCGCGATGCACTTTGATTAATTTGACTTTGCGGCGAAGAGACGTATGACGAGATGTTCTATGTAGGAACGTTACTAGGTATTACGAAACGCAAATGCAGTGAACCTTTTTCTTCGATGGATGATTATGAAACAACCAAGAATGATTAATCTTATATATCCTCGGTTTGATAAAAGAGTGGTATATCTAAAAAAAAGAGTTGTCGATTTTGTGACATCTGCAAAATGTCACTGTGAATATATCTTTTCAACGGGATGATCACGAAACCAACGAGGAAAATATAGAAGAAATTACGCTACATCTATAAAATTAAGGGTAATTCCGTATATCATTGATGGGCTAGAAAAGTGACGTATTTAAAAAAATTGTCAATTTTGGGACTTCAAAAGCGAAGTATTTTCTAGAAGAAGAGCGCCGGTTATTTTACAGTTATTACAGTTATTACATAAGAAGCGGGTTATTTTAAATAATAAAATTGTACTATTTGATAAGAAGATTATATTCGTGATCATTTTATCAAAAACTTTGAATTCTTTTTTTTTAATAGTAAGCGATAACATGAACAATAGATAAGTCGACTAATTCGTAAAAGATCTTAGGGAAATTTGTTGGAAAATTACTTAAAAAAACGTCTCTGAAAATTACTTGAAAACTCGTCTCGGAAAATTATCTGAAAACATGTTTCGAAAAAATTCCATTAATTCTGAATTTACTATCGGCAGAAGGTTGGAACGAGCGATAGGATATTGCTACTAACTGTCCCATTGGACGGTCTATTCGAACGAGCCGTCGCGCGATAAGCCACGCCAACTTTCGCCCTTTAAAAATTGAAAAGAGGACGCGCGTCGTTCGTCGTCGATTCATTACCGGGCCGCACGGTTAAAACGTCACCGTGAATAGGTCTTTCAGGAATTTTGTTTTCACCACGATGACGAAAAGAAAAGTTTGTACGTCGTTCTCGCGTTTACATGGACGTTTACGCGGTTGTTCCTCTGTATTTTTCAATTTGTTTCTTCATCTCTGTTTGCTGAGTGGGGAAAACGTACATATACTACGTTTATAATTGTCAGGACACTTACAGAAAATGAGAGGAACTTTTGAAATGATTAGCAAATTACAAAAACCTTTGGGAATTGTTACCTCGTTTGGAAGTTTACATAATAACAGATATTATGGAATCTCGAAATAAATAGATAAAATAAAATAAATAGAAAATTAAATAAAAAGTATCTCACGTTAAAAATTTCATCTTTGTCTACGATAACATTAAATTTCTCGTTTGTATTTACTATATCTCATTGCTTTATACAATTTTAGCAATTTGGAATTTATGAAAAGCTTCTCACGGAGAACTGTCTTTCAACAATCTCAAGCGATTCATCAAATTTCTTCTTCTAATTTTTATGATACGTTGGTACTGACTTATCTACCTTGACCCACGACTTCTCAATTGAATTCAAATCTCAGGATTTTAATACTTCTCCATTATTTGCGATAATCCTCGGTTTATTTCAGCTCGACAAACGGGGTAATTCTACTCGACCGGAAAAGTCTAACGGAATGGATGTCACTGGAGTAAACCATTTTACTAAATTATTCGACTAAATTTCAGTGTTTACGCATGATGCGTTACTGGATTACTCGCCACTCGACTAAATTATTGGACATGTCTGTGCGAGCCTTCGATATCGGTTCGCGCCATACGAGACTTCAGTCTGTCAGTCTTAATCGTTTGATAAGTATCGCGTATTACATCGTATTGTGTCTATCTCTGACACGCTAACCTTGTATAAAAATACGAACAGCAGTTCGTATTTCTCATCCTTTTTCGTTACGATGTAACACTGAGCGACTACATATACACTTACGCAAAAAAGTGACCGTTTCGCGCTACAACGAGCTTTTCTAAGTTTCCTACGCGCGATTTCTCGCCCGTACTCGATAGCTTCCTTATGCATTCTGTTTACGGACTTGTTTGAATCGTTTCAAAGTTTACGCAAGTTTGCGCAACAACGTTCTTACTTGCGTTACATCGATACGTCTGCTCCGCAGCGTGGGAAGCTGGCTGTGATTGAGGGATCACCGGAGGGGTTATCTAGGTGTTTTCAGAAGAGTTCAGTTCTCCTTCAAGTTGTTTCCTGGGATTTAAAAACTGAGAGACGGGTACTATTTTACTTGGGCTCGAGTCTTTCGAGTTTGAGCCTATAGTTTCCCATAATGTCGGCAGCGTATCGCGGGATTTATTGCATTATATCTAGGAAGAGGCACGTTAACGATTGAATGTTTTGGAAATACACGACTACTAGGGATAAAGACAAAGTAATTTAGAGTGTGGCAGCCATATAGTTTAATCTACTTCTCCTCGTTGAATTTTTTTCTGATGTAACAGTAAATTGCGCTAGATTATCATGGACACAAGAAATTGATATCAAATTAAGAGAATAAAGTTTTGTTCCTTTTTTTATCATTTTTCTCGCGTAAGATTACGGTAAATTAAAAATTATTGGACTTATCGTAGTACCGTAGTTACCTACCGTAATAAAACACCATATGCTCACGACGGTTCCGTTGTCTGTTTTCTGTCTGTAGAATTATAATATGAGTTACGAGAAATGCCAACATAATTAATTATTCATTAATATCATATAATGAATTCATGTATTGATTTTTCCCATTTAATTAATTTAAGCAAAGATGAATTTAACGAGATATGCAATACCACTCGAATAATTTAATATCACGGGAGCATAATTATTTACTATATCGGTTAAAGTAGTAAATGTCGCATTGTCGATTTATATCTATATGATATCTCCTAAACTGTTGTATATTATCTCCTAAATTTTACATTATTCGAAAAAGTGTTTCAAGCAAAGCATGATAACCACCAAATTCGTCTAGGTGGAGGCGATTTCGAGACTTCACGATGATCTTTGTCTTTTTAAATGGACATATACATTTTTTCCTACGCCGTTTAATGCAGTTCTTAATATTATGCAAACAAGCATCAAGGTACTTGTATCTGAAAATGCATAGTTTAAAAGATATTTCAATGTTAACTTCATCAAGTTGAGTGTATGAAAGACAAGGATAACATAAACGCAAAAGCTCTGCGTTATCCTTGCTTGTTTTTCGCATGATAAATTTCACAATAAATTTCTTTTTTGTAAAGAATTAAAAATGCATAAAACGCGTATAGTTCTACTCAAACAAAACAGAGGCCACTGTGAAATCTCGTAGGCACGTCCATCTAGATAAGGTTTACGATCATCAAAAGATACCATCCTTGAAACAAAGCGAGTTTTATTTGAAGCATTTTTTTGGATAACGTACAGTTTAGGAGTCGTTTGCGTGGATCGACTAAAATGAGACACTCTGTATATTTAGATAAACACGTTCATCACATGTACTATTAATTCACCATACGACGTTTAATCTTTTTCAATGTATCAGTTTGTATATGTTCGATAGCGCGTTTAAAAAAAAAATGTCGTTTCTCCGCACTGCATTTATAGTGTTTCGTGTAAAACTTTATGACTGTCGAATGTCAGCAAATTCACTGGCTACGTAGTCTCGTAGCGAAGAAATAAAGTAGTTTCAGCGTCACACGTGAAATCGTAATTTCGCTTGCACGTTCTTCGTGTTCAGCCACGTAACTCCTGCGAATCGCTACACGCGTTTGTTATAGCAATTTCTATAGTAGGTTCAACGATACGAAGATTCTTGATCAGATTGTGCGTTGCTCGGAATGTTTGACGAGAATTAAAATAGAAAAAAGGAAGTTGTAGTTTTAACAGTATACGGTGGAATTGGAAATGTGAATTCGATCAATACAATACTTTGTAACAGAAAGGAAGTTTCGAGGCATAACCGTAATATATTTTAAAATAGAATTGCTGAATAGAATTTTTGAATATCTAAGTCTTCCCAACCAGGAAACATTTCATATGATATTTTATTAGTTTCTTATATTATTTTTCTTCTATCAATTGTTTCGATTTAGCTACACTGAATTCGATAAAGGTGAATTTTTATTAAGTAAACTTAAGTATTTTTAATAAGCAAACTTCTTGTCTGTATTTTATTTCGTATCAGTACAATTCATTTAATTTTGTTAACAGAATAAAAGAAAACGATATTTGTTCTACGAGTAATTATGTGAAATAATGAGCATCTGTTTCTATGTTAAAATTAAATTCAAAGAAAATTAATATCAAAGTTGAGAAATATTTTGTACATCGCTGTCGTGCAACTCACTTTAACGCACGATTACAGATGTTTTTAATTATTTAGTCATTTTATATATTCACCTATTTTATGACCAATTTTCATAAGAAACCATAGAGACTAATACGATGTTAAATTCTCTTATGTTTTATTCGAAGAAAATTCGATCGTCTGCTACAAAATCTTTTTATGTGATTGTTTTGAAAAGAAGAAAACACGATACTCGTTAGAATAGAATCTTTAGGAGGAGTAAGAAAATTCTGTTTTCTGTTGTATCAGACAAAATAGGTTGTCGTAGCAATCTCGTTTCGCCATTGCTGAAAATTATTAGAATATTCCTTTGGACAAGACCTCGGAGATTAACGCAGGACACAAATCAAGAAAAGAATCACGCGCCGGGACTTTTTCCAATTTACACGGATTCTTTCAGCGGCTTTAATGCAATCATACCTACTTCCGAACGTGCAAGTTTAACTTCTTACGAAGTTAATTTTCTCCGCTTGCACATCGTTGATTCTGCGAAGAATCGAATAAATGAACGAGTCGAATGGAGAAAGAAGGGACTTAAACGGACAAGTGTGGAATTTTTATGCATTTCGATCTGTTTATTCAAACAATTTCCCTGACTGATTATATAAGAGGAACCTGTGTTTCTTTCATCTCTTCCTTTTCCCCTTTTTATACTATTGGAAACATATTTGCTTTCTTCTTTATATTCTTCCTTGGAATATTTGGAATGAAATATCTTTTTTCTCTTCTTGCTGTTCTTTTCATACGATAAGTATATTTATTAAAGCGAATAGATTACTATTTTCCTTTTTTTTATGTTTTTTATGATTTTTCTTTATCCATTTTCTTCCATAATCGAGGGTTTAGAGTCGCAATCACTAATTGATGCGGAATATTGTCCTATTATTGCGTGTCATAAATTATGCGTATACGAAAGTTTCAGAAAAGATTTTTCGAATAGAGTGAAATAAGCTTATTTATTTTTGCAAGTACTTTTTTCAAAAGATTCGTCGCTTTTTAAAACTTTGCACGTTACAAATCTTCAAATATGGTTTAGAAAAATCAAAATGAAAGCTGAAGCAGGATAAGGGATATTTGTAACATTTATTTGATAATACTTATTCAATAACGTTTATTTAATAGTACTGAACGAGAAACTATTATGGTTTCAATAATGTTAGATAAATGTAGCGCGAAATATACGAAAGTACTTCTTTTTATCGTTACTTTATTATTAATTTACATATTTCAATAACATTTGTGTATGGTTACTAGAGATCGACGAAGTTGTCCTATTTACCAACAGTAACATGTACAAGATGTTCACGGATTTACTAGTCAGCGTTTTTTTCGTAAACGATAAGTATGAGAGAAAGAAATGAACGAAAAGAGATGAATGGTTCGAAATGAACTACGTATTCAAGATAATACTTTTTTCACAAATGCAAAAATGGGTGTGTATTTTACAGTTGCACTATTCTTTAAAATGGAAATCTTTTTTTTTCATACATCGAAATTTTTTGCCATTGTACGTAAAAATGTATTTCGGCTAATATGGTTGAAAACTGATTAGTTTAAAAGATATTTTAATTTTAATTTTGCAGAATATCATGCGAAAGGAAGGACAGATGTAACGCGGCACTCTTGTATTTATATTTTCTTTACACATGATATTCTACAAAATTAAAAATAATGTATCTGATATATCTCATAACAGTGATAATAGTAATACAAATAACAATAATATATCTAATATAATAGAAGTAAAATATCTTTTAAACTAATCAATTTTTGACCATGTTACCCTAATACCTTCCCACGTAATATGACGAGAGGGTTTGATGTATGCAAAAAAAAAAAAAAGAAAAAGAAAAATGGAATAAAAAATGGTTTCTATTAAAGAAAATAATGCAACTGCGAAATTCACATTTTTTTACTCGTGAAAAAGATATTATCATGAATATATAGCTCAACGCTGAATGAACCATTCATCTTTCTCCTCTTTCATTCTTTCCTCGTACTTATCGTTTGCGAGAAAAACGCTGGCTAGTAAATTTGTGAGCTTCCTGTATACGGAATCGTTCAAATATTACGAAGAACACGAATGATACAAAAAAACGTTTCACAAAAATTGCACGACATTTAACTTTCCGGTGATCTCCAGCGAAGTCGAGATGAAAATTTTTAAGTGGTTATCTCCTTCCTTTATCGTATATCCTTTTTGCTGACATTCGAAGGCTTTGGAAATACTATAAGCTTGTGCTTTTTGCATCCGCTATCGTGACGTGAATTTTCGAATTCGACAGAGTAATATTAGCCAAACATTGGGAAACTGTGCCCTTGTGTTTCGACAATGCCATACCAATAGTAGCGTTATAAAAAAACATCTTTATGTGTCCCCGTGGTACAAAACGGATAACGCTAATGGCGGCAACATGGACACATCGAATTTTATGGTTCATATTTCGATAGTGGATGATGCGAAAGACAGGGGACAGCAGCGTTTCGAAAACGTCTGAGTGTCAGTTACAAGAATGTGTAATAAAAAATGGAATTTTCCATTTAAAAATCGTAACATATCCTTCGCAAGAGGTTTCAGGATCATCGCAAGGCCAAATGCACGAGAGTATATATAGCACGTGCCCCTCGATATCGTGCAATTTTCGCCTGAAACGTTATTTCGTATCATTCATGTTTTTCGAAATATTTAAGCGGTACGAGATAAACCGGACACACTGTATATTAACACGTGTATATGAAAGTTTCATATAAATTCAGCCTCTCCCTTTTTATCAGCCAGCACATTCCTCGTTTCTTCTTTCTCAGACATCACCGAATTTTTTCTTCCAAGATAGAGCCGACTCTCGAGCACGAGTCGTCCATCTGAAATATTGATAAGATTCCCCTGTTCGCGGGAAGGAAGCGGCAGAGATTACGAATGCGGAGGAATCCGTGACACCCGCAGACGTCATTCCGAGTGGTCCGGTCACGAGGATGATAAGTGGGTGTAAGAGGGGCTGGCGGCCAGGAGCCGGGGTAAGAATGAAAAATTTCATTTTAAAGTGCGCCAGGACGAAGCCATTCCTGTAAATTAAACTTTAATCAAAAATTCCCTTGAGTGAAGGCTGGCTAGAGAGCGGGTTACGCTGCCGCGGTAAACCATGCTTCCTCTGAATCAGCCGCGAAATGTGCTGGAAAAAAACATACTCCTCCACGTTTCCCGTTTTTTCGAAACATCGTTATTAGATGAAAATTTGTTCCCTTCTTCTTTGCAAGATCGTCGCGATTAATTCGATCGTAGTCGCATTCGGTTGCTCGAGACTTGTCGAACAGATTTCATGCGTGAAATTCTTTGGGTTTCCATCGCGTTATCAGTAGATCGCGTTTCGTTCCGACGTTTCGCGAATATTTCGATTCGTCTCTTCAGATTTATGAGATCTGAAAAGAAATGTCAGGCCTCTGTCGAAGAAATGAAGTGAATCTGAAAGAAGAATTCTCGGATGTCTTCTGAAGAAATAAACCCGACCGATCACGAAACGTGTTAATAACACGATGGAAACCCGAAGAATCACAAATCATCACATCCATCGTGAAAATTTGCGATTTAAAGAACCGCGCGATTTGATTTTATTTAAATCATCTTGAAAGTTCTAACTCTGTTTCGAAATGTTTAGCTTGAAAGAATATAATTAACTAGAATCTCGTTCAAATTTAATTTTATTTAACATTGGAAATGTCGAAGTTTCTTCTTGCCGATAGGTGCGCCTCTTGGATATACTTTTGTTATAGCTTAAAGCAATTTGAAAACGAAGAAATGCGAATACTCGTCTTCCATTCAAAGTACCGTCTGGTCGGCTTTTTGTAATTAATATAATTTCTATGTTGTTTGATACACTTTTGCCAGTTTATCGCAAGAACATTAGTTCCGCATACGTAAAAGCCTAAATAATTAAAGGAAAGAAACTGTTGACAGTCCGTTTTCTTAAATCATCTTTCTGCAAGGAAATTGCCAACGAAGAAGCAAAGAGTGAAGAGCGGTTGAAGATGCATCAGAATGATGAGATAAAACTCAAATAACCAATTGATGTATATAATTTTTAAACGATTATATCATTGACTTGGTTATGTGTGTATGTATATTTGCTACGCGTTTCGATCTTTACCTTTGGTCTTAGAAACATACTGAACAGGATAAAATCAACTACTCGTTATTTTAAATAAAAGAAGTTGCGAGATTAAAACTATGACTAACATATGTACATTTATGAACACAAATAAAGAAATGGAACCGAAATAATTATAATGAGTACTTTATTTTGGATGTTTTGCATTTGGATATTATTGCGAATTATGAAACCTATCGTCTTGTATATTTTTGCACATTTAAATTTTCCATAAATGCATAAACATTTTCAATCTAATTGTGGGATTTTGTTAAGTATGTATTTATGTGTTTCTTAGGAAAATTAAAAGTGGGAATAGAAGCAGTTGATATATTTACCGTTGCATGAAATTGAAGATTCCTGGTGGAAACTTGAAAGTGGGTTAATATATTAAAGTATTCAGTTGTTCTGGTTATATTTGATATGGTTATATGAAATTCTTTTGGTTATATATATGGTTATATTAAATTCTTCGTCTCCCTTCTTTTAGTTTCATCGTTTCTTTTCGATGTTAAATTAAAAGCTATTCTTGTTTATTCAATGCGAACTCACAAGGGTTTTTCTTATGTAGAAAAGTAATACCTTAGGAAGTAAGCATCTTAGTTTTCATTTGCAGAAAGTCAATTTGAAATTTTTCGTATTTCATTTCGAAATCAGTAATACTATGTTTATAAAGTTATCGGCCGCGTACACTCGTGTAACGTGGAGTAGGAAATAAAAATGAAGTCAACACGTGTAAGCGTATACATTATTACTAGCGTGATACGAATGTTAATTTTGCAGAATTACCAGTATCACAATATAATTAATTAATCGTATCTCAATTTTATCTGCCGATTTTAGAAGCCATCGTTAGATTTCATTTTACGATTACGTATCGATAAAGATATTTATTAATTTTCAGAAACCATGTACAGTAATAAAAAATATTAACTTTTATCGTTCTGACCTAAATAAATGCAAATGTACGTCGATTATATTCGGCTTTAGCTAAACCGTTTTCATTTAGCATTCAGATTTATCAGCCACGATATTAGTTCCATTATCATTCGAAAATATTTCTATCGCTTCCTGTTGATATTTACTTGTTACATTTACTAGGTATACATACGTAATATTAAAGCAAGCAACAATCATTAAGGTTAATATTTACGTTTATAGTACACGCATCAGAATACTTGTTGATGCTTATGAAACACACACACAAATATCCGCCCTGCAACAAGTATTCACAATGTTTACAAGGATTCATAATCACGCGGAATATCATAAAATGTTAGATGTTTTACGGTCATTATGGATGTTTCATGACTTAGACAGAATTACAGATGTAATCATTTTTGTTATACCGATGAAACTAAAAATGTCAATTTATTTGTAGTTTGTAGAATTGTTTAAAATTGCTATATGTAAACTTCTGCGAAACTGGCCAGTATTTTGCAACGAAAATTGGAAAAATGCTCTAGCTTTTTTATTATAATTTTATATTATAATTATAAATTTTATCAAAATCAATGCCTGCTCCTTCATTAGCGTTGGTAATATTTTTCAGAACCTTAATTATTCAATTATTTAATCGTTCGACTGTAACAGCTTTGCGTACGTATTAAATGTGAACTATAGAATTCGTTTTGAACAGGGCCAGACATACGCAATTAGCGTATATCTATATATTAGAATACAATATATCAGAAAAAATGGCTCTAAGATATGTTTATGTATATGTATATGCTTAATATGTGTAAGTGTAAATTGAGGTTTATGTTAAGTTTATTATTGGTTTTAATACTTATTTAGTGAAGGGTCAGAAGATAGTGTTTGTAGTGAGAATAGTATATAAGACAAGATAAGATAAAATAAGACAAGATAAGATACTGAAATAAATGGAGTTGTAACCGGAAGTTTGCAAAGGGCATGAATCAATAAATAAACAATTCGATTATAAAGGCAGATTACGTGATGATAGTTTTTCGAAGATTTCTCCGACTATATGGAATCTGTGTATCGTTGTGAAAAACGGAGGAAATAATTTCAAATAGATTTCAATAAGCGAAATTCCTTTCTTTGAATTTCACGAATGGTATTTGCTTTCGCTTTTTCGCCTTGGCTTTTCCATTCGTCCTATATTTTGTTGATAATTCCAACGAAGTATCGTGGTCTGATTCCGATGAACTTTTGTGCGTCAAATAGTGGCGTTGTCACGTCGATCCTTTACCGCTCAAAATTGAATCAGTGCGCGTCGAACGCTGCAGTCAATCTCTCTCGTCAATTTCTAAGTGACTGAATTTCGGGATGCTCGATTAGCCAGCTGAAATCTCCTCGATAGTTGCGACGAGGCATCTCGAATCGATAAAAGAGAAATGTCGAACTAGATTTGGGTTGGAAGTTCGAATCAGTAGTCGAACAGTATCGGTATTCGATTAATGTGTATTCGTACATTCTCGTTTATGAGTACACTTATGCTAAAATTACGTACATCTGAATCGTCAAGAAATCACCAATTGTTTAATTATTTAATTAGCTGCCTGAGAAATACGTATATATAACAATTTGTACAATAGGAAATATTACAATTATAGTACTCATGTATTAATCTCAAGATATTGGAAAACACACACGTATGTATATAAACGTTTGTACATTTAAAAATATATGACACTTAATAAATAAGAAAAGTAATTAAAGTTGTAATTAAACACACACACACACACCCACACACACATGTATTTTACTTTATTACGTATTACTATGCCATCCTAGCGATATCACGTTGAAAATAAAAAAATATATATATCATGAAAATAAAAATGATACTTTTATTTTTAACGTGATATCGCTAGGATGACATAATAATAAGTAATAAAATACAACAGTAATAAGTAAATAAAGTACTTTGTATAAATTTATATACGCATACAAGAAATTTTTAAATTACATATCCTTACGAAGGATTAAATAAAAAAGAGATAACTTTATAGTTAATAGATCGATATTAATGATTTACTTATAGTCCGGTATTCAGTATGATCAGAATGTTAGTACTATAGAGCGACATCATTATACTGTGCAAATGTATATTTGACTCTACATTATATGTCTATTATGGTATTCACGAGGGACACACAGCGGTGCACGGTCAATAATGCGAAAATTTTACTTCCCAGAATTAGGTATACGCAATGTCTGGAATGCTTGGTTAGATAATAAGTTAATATTCGGACTGCTATCAGGCTAAATGTTCGAATTCCACACGTATTTCAGTTGTTGGCTTGAACATGGATTCATTGCTGCTCAACCGTGCAAAGTGTCACGAAGGATAGGAATACTTTTGTATCTCGAATAACACGTTCTATGTGCATAATAGTAATTTAGAATTTTAGTATTTTCGCGCACGAAGAATTGATGCTGGTTTAAAGAGGCAGTTATTAAAAAATTTGGTTTTTATCCATGAGAAATGCTGGATCGATGTTTCATTTTATGACTTTAATACATTTCGCGGATAATACAATCGCGAGTACGCTGTATGGATGACATAATAAAGGATCATGTGCTTCGATATCGACTATTACTTAATGCACTCTGGGAGTTTTAAGTAATAGTACTAATTGAAAACATTTCTTTTGTTTATATCGATGCCTGTAGTGGCTCTGATCGATAACCTGCTCGCTGTTAAAGTAGAACACCTGTTGATTTCTCGTAACAATAAATTTATTCTTCTTCAAGAAGTATAATTAAGGAAAAAAAAGACATAGACACGAATCATTGATTAAAATTTTCTGTGTGCAAAAATGTATCAAAGCAATATACACATAGATACGTACATGCAATTATAAAAAAAAGTATTAGCACACTTTTCTGCGACATCTACGTATAAGATTACTTTGTTCAATCTTTTTTTTTACGATATATTAGTTACTAATTACAACCTTTGATTATTAATCTTATTAACCTTTGAGCCTAAATCTCAGCATATCATAATTCGTTACCTCGAAGCAGTTGTATAATATGAATAAATAATAGAAGACATTTAACAGACTGAATTTTTAATGAAACGTAAGATTTCAGTTACCGTAAAGTTGATATTGAGATTTTAGAAACGTTTTGTAGCCGATATGGAACCAAAAACATAATGGTTTTAGAACTGGTATATAGGAACCGATATAGGAATCCAATCGAAATGGATGGAGTTATAAATTTCAGTGCCTTGTAATAGTTATTCGCGATAAAGTTCTGTATATTTCAAGAGATTTGAGATCGATGTGTCTAATAACTGTTTTCAACTCCTACTTACGATGTATTTAATGCTCCGACTGAAAATTATATTTTACAAAAGAATTGAATGGAGAATCGTGTTTGTTCACAAATTTACGCAAGATTTTCTATGAAAGAGACTTGCCTGCGCCACTATTTTTATTTGTGACTGCGTGTAACATAGAAATTGAAAGAGAGCTAATTACTAAATATGTCTGTTCCGAAATAACCAAGATCAATAAATGATAATAATATCGAATTTGAGCGTAATTACTATTCACGACTTGTAATTATTAAACGATTATTATACAATTATTACACTGTTTCATCATGGTAAATAAAATGAGCTAATGAATTATTTAAAACACGCAATTCTATATGCAATTAGTATTCATAAAGATCGGAATATTTCTCAGTTTATGAATACTGACGACGAAACGTTGTAGGTACTAATTACAATTTGCAATAATTGATTATCTCGCAATGTAGATCGATACATACCCGCGGTAAGTATACTTTCACACGTTTCAAGATGCTATGTATTTTCTACTTTAATTTCTTTATGCTCCAATTGTAAGTATTTTTAGGAGATTTTTAGGAGATGTTGTTTCTGCAGTTAAATGCAAATAATAAGTGTATGCCGGATCAATTGTTCGATTTATTTTATGTTAAATAGAAATTTAAGAATATTTTAAAGAAAATAAATATACATGTGTATAATAATTAATTTTGAATTATTTCGATGTTGATCAAGAGAAAAAAGGAAAGTCGAAAGAACGGAGCTAGGTTGGCCGAGCGGTCTAAGGCGCCAGACTTAAGTTCTGGTTCCCTCTGGGAGCGTGGGTTCGAACCCCACACTTAGCAAATATTTTTTGGTGCTGTCATAGTGCCATGGCGACGAGCTTATTGCTAGTCAGCCAGCTTCTGACCCGAAAATCGCGGATTTCAATTTCCGTTAAGTTAGGCTGCCGTTGATGTTTTAGTTAGTAAAGGTCTGCCACTATTTTACATCATTGGCGATCACGATACTCGAATATATACAAAATCGCAATACAAAAACATACTTGAACGCGTGTAATTCACGTTCATATTGGTTGATTATAAATTTACATTGACTATAATGGATAATATTTCGATCATCATCTATATGACGAAATTATTCAGCAAGAATTACTTATTTCTTTTCTCAGTAATTCTCAGTAACTTTGCAAAATTTTCTAGTTCGTCTTTTTTCCAAATTATACCGTGAAACGTTATACATTCCCTTTGAACAGCTGGTATCGACAAAACGAAGAAGTAGTAAAAATCTGTGTAATAAAATTCTGCATTACGCGTCTGTCCGCTATGCTACAGTCTTCGCCTGGGTTTATCTAAAAGTCTAAAAGGTTTGCTTCCTTCTAGAGAAATTAAATTTAATGCGCCGTGCTCCACGTACGTTATATTTCTCAGGAAACAAGAAAAAACAATTATCTTTCTTTGACCTTACTAAATTCATCTCTAAAAAAGTTAATAGGATAGCCAAGTTAGTTAACTCAGCTTGTATATTCGACCCATTCGCTTATCAAGCCATACAAACGAACAATCCACTAATTATCATCTCCCTTCTACTCTTCCCTTCATAACTTAAGCTATCACTCATCTGAAATCTCGCTAGTGACTTTCCCTTTCTGAGCGTCGCACCGAGCAAGAAAACGCGCCCGACGTTGGCGAAATATCCTTTCGCGAATGGGAACGTTACGTTAGGTTAATGCAGACGTATGAATTACTGTCACGTAGCGGGAAGGTTTTCTGGACGGGGATGCGTAATTTGTACCGGTGGCTGCAGCATCGTGAGATGAATAAATCATCTGGCACTTATCGCGGCTAAACTTTTCGAAATGTACGAGACCCACAAGCTCGCGGCTCGTGCGCGCACCTACGTTAGTTTCCTACGTAACGTCCTTCTTGGTCTCGCGGCTTTCAGAAGAAGACAGAGAAAGGAAGAGAGAGTGAGAGAGAGAGAGAGAGAGAGAGAGAGAGAGAGAGAGAGGGAGAGAGAGATTCGAAAGCGTCGAAAACGATTTATATCCGTCAGAAAGAACCGTCGCGGATTCCGTCGCTGAATTATTGTTTGTTTGACATTCTGATCTTCTTGGGCCAAGAACTTTTTTCTTCTTTTTTTCTGCACGGTTAAGTGGAACAAGAAGGAAAAAAAAAGGAAAAATCCAGGGAATGAATATTTATCAGCCTTTGGCCGGGATTAGTCGCGGTAATTCGTACGTGTCTCGGCTCTTTTGCTGGATTACATAAATTTGGGAAAAGTACTTCTCACTGCAGAGATTTCTCGGATGTTTTTTTTTAGGGAACCGAGGTATTTATAGTTGATGCTTTGGATAATTCTTTTCATTTAATGCGATCTATGTTTCTCTTTTTGCGCGCCTTTTACAAGCGCTTTCTGTCGCTAAATGAATGAATGAATTTTTCAGTTGTAAGCCGATAAATGGTCGAGTCACGTTCTAGAGAATTATACAGTTACAGGATAATGTAAGAGTATACGACGACGAGTGTATCTCTTTGACTGCCGTAATGCAATGAGTTTGCATTATGACAAAAATTTGATCATTTTATAGTCATCGATCTTTCTATTTTATATCATTTTGTATTATTATTATTTCGTACAGTATATATCTTTTCAAAGAGATTAGGCGGACAAAGGATAACTTTTCAAAAACTCTACTACAGTTTAATGAAATGACTACTTTCCATTCTTTATCAGAGTATAGTCAACAAAGAATAAAATTTTACAGCAAGGATAACTAATTTCTTCTTAAAGGATTAAATGTAACAATCTATTATCTTATTTTAAATTTAACTTTTAACAATATATTCGCAATTACCATTTTGCGCTTTGCAATTAACTGTGATTGCAATTAATACTTTAAGAAAGCTCTTAGCCTCGAAACCTTGTAAAGTTTTGCACAAAAAGATGTGCTCAAAATCCTTTATCCTATTTCTTGCAGCTTGTATATTTGCGATTCCGTGAAACCATCCAGCCAAACAGGAATACTTTTTGCTGCATCTTCTGCCAAACGGAAACTCTCGCCGAAACTTTCCTTCGTACTAATGTTCTCCGAATTTTCGTTGTCCCGATTTGCAAGCATTAGTTGATCAATTCCGCGACTAATAATGATAAAAGCCGAGTTGTTTCAGGGTGAAACCGCGTAAAAAGCGGCGGATAGCCCGGCTCGACGACGGAAATAACCGTGGCTCCCGGTTCATTTTCATTTCTCCAACGGAACGGTCAGAACAGATGGCAAATTTTTGCCGGATACTATGTAAAACCGCTTTTAGTTCTTTCCACGGAGTTATATCGTATTTTCAGAGGGAAGTCGCCCACTTTGCCCGCCGCTGCTCCGCACGGTACCATTTTTCTTTGCGATTCGTACATTTGCACTCGGCTGAATTGTTTACGTAATTAGATCAGACGCGGTCCGGTGGCTTTTATTTGTTTTGAGCGTTAAGGTTGTGTTCGATGTAGGAAACAAGTAACTTGATGTCAATGGAATCGTAACGAACAACTTGACAAGTGTAGTTCTCGATTTTCAATTCGTTTTGAGCGCGGAGCGAATCGTTAAAAATGGAAAAAAGCCATACAGTGATGAATAATTTTGTCGGTTTTGTAAATCGATAATTACCGATTATTATAATTATTATAATCTATATATATATATATATATCAATATTAATATTAGTATATATGATGATTAATGTATCATAAATATATGCATATATATAATGTGATTAGTATGATGAAATACTTATTAGATCGAAAGACGCGATTTTTGTGAGATTCTATTGAAATTAGTAACAATTTATTATTAACAAGCATGCAAGAATAAGTAATATAAGCTAACATGCAAAGTGTTCCAAGCATGACCGTAGATTGATAAAATTAGAAAAATCTATAAAACTGTACATACAGGTTTCAACGTTAGAACTTTTTAAAATATTGAGATTAAGGGAAAGGTAGGAAACAAATTCAATTGTTCAGCAATCATACCTGTAGTTCTGTATTTTTCAATGAACCGTATGAAGAATACCTTCTCCTTTTCCGCAAATTTTGTTACTATGGTGAATTAATATTTGAGAACAGGATTTATAAAAGGAAACAAAATTCTGGAGTATCCATGTTCATTTTAGCATTATTGATTTGATCAATATAACGACAAATAATGCGATAATAAATAATGGCAACGAGGTAATTCTTGTGATATAAATTTAACGAGCTTCTTTTTGCAACACTTTTCAATTGTGACAGGGTAAATAAGTTTTCATTTTTAAGCTCCACTCGTGTACTTTTCTTTCTAAGTAAAAGCAGCAAAGTTTTACGATAAAATTTCGCGCCGGAACTTCGAAACTCGGATGCTCGTTTGTCCACGTGAATCATGCTTATAAGTTAAGAACAATGAGCCCATTAGAATCGATAGATAATTCTGCACAGTTGGATCGTTAACACGAGAATCGTTCCTCCTAAAATGTTTCCATATTCATTGGAAATACTACAGGAAACTCTACTATGTATAAGATGATCGAACATCATTACGAGCAATTATTCATTTCGAATGTCCTTTAGATTCGATAAAGCATTAAATATTTACCAAAAACTAGATTTATTGATTTATACGAATTTCATAAAATAAAAAGAAGTAATTCTTGGAATTATGTAATGATCTTAAACAATGGTATCTTATAATTACTAAATTTGAAAAATTTATTTTTTCAATTTATAATTCTTTCCTAACATTGCGTTTACTTATTTAAGCTTTCATAATTTAATAACTGCCCTTTTATAATTGCAATATATTTATTACGAACGAGACATTAAATTAATTTTTTACAAAAAATAAAATATACAGCTATATATACAACATACTAAATTTTCTGTATGAAAAACATAAAATATGATAACGTGCGCAATGGTCTCACAATTGTTCGTCTGTACACTTTCTAATACACGCGCAGCTACCGTGTCGTTTACCAATTTTATCTGATAAATGAAACGTTATTCGGAACAACAAGAAACCAACAAAGCCGAAGCTACCTGTCGCAACGGACTCTTCCAGGTCGTCTCAACCCCTAATCCGATTCCTATTAAACATTTCCAACATCGAAGGCGTCGATTCGATTCGAATTCGAAACCCAGCACAGCATATTCCGAACTTGAAGCCCGTCGACGTAAACGCGATATCGCCATGAATCAAATTTAACCCTTGTACAATATCTTCGACGCGATACCTACGGACAAACGATTGCATTGCGGTCCCAGCGACGATAGATTTCCAGCAGATGCATTTTCTTCGTGCGCACCTCGAACGGCTGCCCGAAATCATTGTTAGTTTACGAGCGTTCGGGAGCCGTGGTTCGGTCCCAGGCGGGCGTTACTCTTCGGCAAACTCAAACGCTCGCGATCTCCCAAACTTCTTTTGGTGCCGATGAGAAAGTGAAACGGCGAACGTCCACCGCACGTGGCGTACGATACTCCGTGACACGCGTAAATCACGCCGCCAGGGGAGTTTCGCAACTTCGACTGTCTTGCCAGCCCGAAATCACCGATATAGTGGAAACGTTAAGGGGGCAGAAAAGAGAGAGAGAGAGAGAGAGAGAGAGAGAGAGAGAGAGAGAGAGAGAGAGAGAGAGAGAGAGAGAGATGGCGGGGGCTATGGGGAACGCACAGGCGTTTTTGGTGGTATGTACACACGAACACGAGCACCGATACGTGCCAACGGGGCGATAGGCGAAGGAAGGAAGGGTGGAAGGAAAGAATGAAGGAGAGGAGAGGAAAAAAGGACGAACGTGCAGAGCACACGTGTGGCCCATTCGTTTCGAACGTCCCCCTCTGCCGACAGGGCCGGCAGCAGGGACGAGAGGGAAAAAAGGAAACGGGTGAGGGTAGTCACGCTTTAGGGGCATTTTTCAGAAGCCGTTTGTCGGCCACCGTGTCCTGGTACTCGTCCCTTCGTCTCTTCGCTTCGCCTTCCCTTCTTTATCCGTTTCTCGATGGCTGCATGGACGCCGCGTGTCACTGATCGATTTCTTCGATTCTTCTTCGAGCCTTGTTCGGATTAGTCGAATTATCTCACTCGAAGGAATGTTCGGACGATCGATATTATCGCTAATATTGTTTTCAATGTTCAGAGTTTTCGATATTGTATTGAGTATACTCGGGGTGTGTCATTCGATCCAAGCGAATATCTCCCGAATTATATACGTTATTGGAAAAAGTTTCGAACAAAGCTCACTTTGCTTTGGGAAGGACATGTTGCGACGATCACAAATCTTACGTAGATGCACGTGCATTTGAGACTGCAAGGTAATCTTCGTCTTTTCTAAATGGATCCATACATTTTTTTGGTGAGATCGATAGAGGGTATTTTACGTACGATAATGTCAAGAAACCTGAATATTCACAGCAATTATTGGTCGTCTGAACACGCCTTAAATTTAACTAAGCAACTAGAATTCGAGCATCTTGAGATCTTTTTACCAGCGCTGAAGTTGTTATTTACTTATTCCTTCGAATACTTTCTTCTACGTTTACTTTCGTTTATCAAGTCATTTGACTTCAAATCGCTTCAATTGCTCGAAGTAATTTGAAATGGTTCTTTAATGTGATTTAGCTTGAAATCTTTTTTTAATTTGATGCGAGGCGTAATTATTCGTCGATTTAAAAGAAACATGTTAGATAACGTTATTTCCAATATTTTACTTCCTACTGTCGATTTCTTGAACCAAGTCGTTTTTTCCTGAACTTTTATATCTTTCTTATTTCTTTGTTCTTATCTCCTACAGTCGAGAGTCCCACATGTACTTATCAAGATGACCCTGTCATAGCAACTGATTTCCTTACCTGATCAGTTATCCTTAACTGATTATTGACTTACTTACTTGTTCCTCTTTAATAGCGTTTATGGCGCTTTAGCATTTCGTTACCAATAAATGATAATAAATATACCTACATAATTATTAATTACATCACAAAGATAATTATCTATAAGGCATGTTCAATGACATAGTTGTACACCAAAAGTTTCTAAGGTGTTCATATTGAGTCGTGAGACATTCAAACTTAATTAGAATGGCTTAAAATGGACGTCGTGTAACATTTGCAAAATTACTTGATTAATACGTATGAAGCTTTGCTTGAATACTCATATGTCTAGTCACTAGACTTCAAACGACTAAGTCAAATAACATAAACCTGTATAAACGGAAACTTAAAGTCAAATTACTTCAGGAAATTTGTTCAAATGGCACGCTTTATTATCACTTTCCGCTTATTTCCACGTTATATACAGTCAGGTAGTTTCTTTACTACCACGGCCAGGTATTTTCTGCCCTTTATTTCCAACGATAGATTTGTCAACCGGTCACCCGAACTACACGGTTCACTCGAAAGCACCCATACAATTGCGTGAGCCATCGGACGTGCATCCTGAGCACGGAGTAGATCGACACGGAACCATTCGCCACTTCACCATGTCCGGCGCCGTTCAGAGATTTCGCGGTCATGCGCCAGCTATTTATTACGATCCTGATCCTTCCAGATATAATTTATTGGATATCAATGGGAGCCAGCGAGCGACGTTACTTCGTCGATGATTCGTGGTCGAGAGACAGCCTCCTTAATCATCGACCGTGGAAAAAGCTTCTATTTACCGTAGCCATGGGTTATCATAAGCCGTGAGACTGGGGGGTGTGAGATGCGGAACGAGGGATGGTAAGCCAATATCATTCCCCCGGGAAATATTTCGTAGTTGGTAGAACGGCGCGCTTAAACGTGTTTACATGCACGGCGAGTATCTTTCCCTCTCTTTTTCTTTTTCTTCTTCTGTACTTTTTACCGTGTGCTTCGTTTTTCCTCACTTCCTTTTTTTCTCAAGTTGGTCCTTTACGGTTTCTTTTTACAGCCATGCAATTTTTCTTCGGCAAAATTTCCCTTCGCGACGAGTTATGTATATATATATATATATATATATATATATATATATATTTATATATACACATATATACACATACATATAGTATATGTATATATACATATGTATATGTACATATAGTATATGTATATGTAGGATACATAAATGAAGGAACTAGCGAGAGGAGAGGCTGTTTTGCCTTTCCGACTGAAGCCAAGATATTTATCGAATCAAACTTCTCTTGGTGGATTTTTACAGCAGCTCGCGAGGGAAATTGATTCCCCGCGTGTGTTTACGACGTCGTCGATGCGGAGGAAAAGATTTCTTATTTCCGTCGGATGAGATACGTTTCTCCTCTCTTCTCCGTCGACAGCTCTTCCGCGTCTTTAGATAGACCGGTATATCGGCCTTTGAACATCCGGATTGATGCATAACGGGTGTAGAGACGTTATTGGGAAGAATTTTGTGGGATTAATGGGGCGCGTTGGAGAAAATGAAATTTTGTAAATATATTATGCCGTAGGAAACTATACTTTGTACATTTTTTAGATTTAAGTACAATTCGCCGAATGATGTATAAAATAAGAGCAAGCAGTAAAATAGAGAGATAGATATCGAAAAGATGTGTTCGTCCTCCTCGTGAAAGAAGAAATCGATCAAGTCTGGTATGTTCGATTTTGATTGTTACTTATATTTATTTTACAATTTTATTTGATCGGTTAATAAAATTCGACTGTTTCAATTTGATAATAGTTTCTCATTTTGTAACTTCATACGTGTTTCACTCCTTGTATATAAAATCTCTGTTTTTTATTTTATGGTAGTTTTACTTATGAGCGTAATTAAAATATCTTTCTTCTTCCGTAGAGTCTAAACATGTAAGTTTCAAGTAAAAGCACAATTCCCATTAAAGAAAAGCATTTTCTCATTTATGAAAAGCGATCTCGGTTAAATATTTATTACGTTATGTTAAGCTGTGTCTGAACACGTAAGACTTTAAATCTCTGTATATATTTTTGTTTAAATCTCCTTTTAATCTAGTTTGCTTCATTCTCAAACGACGTCTTATTTAAATACTCTATCCAATTCCTTTTGGCCTCCCCCTCTCCTCTTTAACTTCCCTTCTTAATTGCCATTTAATTAGCTAATTAGTTAATTTTAATAATAAGTTTAATAGCAGTTAAACGGTAATTAATTACTTTGAAGCTAATGTGACTAGAGGAAGGAATTCTCTTTGCTTCAATTTATTCCATTCGACTCTCGTCACGGATGCTTTTTATCTTCAACGGTAGAAAGGTTTAATTAATTGTTCTGTTCTTATCGACTTTCTCGATTTTTGAACATATTAAATAACGAAATTGACAAAACATTTGCCGCTTGACTTTCTTTTCCATTACACATACGCCACATTAATGGCACGATTCCCCAAACGTTCGATTACTTTAACCCTTCGTGATATCAAATACTTTGCAAGCGTATAAAAAATGAATATAAATTCTGGTTATTGCTACGTTCCACTGAAAATATTACGCGTTGGATTAATTCGAAGCCGAGGGTGCATGTTCAAGTGTATTCATCAGTTGGAACGCATGTTCGTTGTTTGAATATTAACGCATCAAGGGTTGGGAAATTGAATCGACGTGATTTGCTTTTCAAACATTTATGGAATAAAAATATGTACCGATCGTCGTATTTTATTTATAATTCTTTCGTATTATGCATATATATAGTGTAAGTAAGCAATTTGAGTTTGTCAGTCATAACAGAACATCTGAAACAGAAACAGAAATGTCTGGAATAATAACTAAAGATTGATTCTTTTAAGGATTAAAAATATTTATCAATCATGCAGGAGTGAAAGGGATATTCGCAGGATGAATACATTTTGACTTTAAACTTTCAAAGAGGTGATTATATTTTTTATAGAATTACAACAACATTAAAGTGTAACATTAAAGAAGTCGTAAAGGTTGCATGCGTTGAAAAAATAGAAAACGTTTTTTTGTTTTAGTCGAAAGTGTTACAGATATATAATTTATTTTTGTCTTTGAGGCTCCTATCGTACGTTAGAGCTATGATCATAAATGCCGATCAAAGTGAGGCTGATAAAGATAAAAGTATAATGTGCAAATAAATTTTCGTTTCTATTGGAAATCTTTACTCGTGGCATCTATCGTTTAACCACGAAGAAACATAATAATACGCCTATGACCGTTAATGTGTCAATAATCAAGCTGTCTGTTGTATTGATCTTTATATAATAACCAAGCTGTCTGTTGTATCGATCTCTATGTGCCTAACCATTATATTATTCTCGTCTTTTTATCGTTCAGCCCACAGAAGTATCTAAATTATTAAACACATTCGATCGACGATAAAAATTCGTTCCTGGAAGATTCGTTGCATAATTCACTTCTACTCGTTCATACTTAATTCGTTCCGCGCATTCATAGTCGATTAATAAAAACGTTCCACATCGATGCGCCATTGATGCAGGTTCGAAAGAATTCGCTGCTCTATGATAGAAATGAAATTTCCATACGTTGTGTAGCCCGATTTGCTGAAAAGATGAAATTGCCTTTCGTTAGAGTAATTGCATTATATTTCGTTCTATTTGGTCTATATCCAAGCACAATTTCGAGCTGAGTAGCGAGCTGAGAGGGTTTTCAAATGAATTATTCGATCACTGAATTGTGTCGTACTTAAAAGGGCACCAGTTTTGCTTGTTGGCACGATGTGAATCAATAAGATGTTTTAAACGGATTGAAATTTCTATCTATTTCACTTTTATATTTCGATCTTGCTTTTCTCTGTTAATTTCTTTCAGTATTTCTTTTTTGGAAATAATAGCGACTGAAAACAATCAAGAACGTTCGTTGATTAAAACGTTAGAATTGGATTAAAAAGAGAAATTTATTTCCATCGTGATATTATTTATTGATTTATATTAGATTCTGTTCTTTGCTTCGAATTTTTTGTTTGTTGGATACGATAGATTCGAGGAAAAAGGGCTAAAGATTTTCATACTACACGAGTGTTTCTCTATGCTGGAAATTTGGACGTACGCAATCGAACGACACGCGATTTCACGCCGATTCGAACAGACTTACGCGATTACGATTACGACTGACCTGATAAGCCTCCCCTTTGCAGCTGTTACAATCGATTGTACATCGTAGCCGATTGTTTATGCCAATGTCCGTTACGTTAATACTCCGATTATCAAGATCTGTTCTTGGCTTATGTTACAGTTTAGGTAGTGTCTCTGATCTTTCGTTTATCTCATTAATAAAAATGGTTTATATAAAAAAAACCATTCTTATTAAATTTTTGTCTGTTTCTAGGAGAACGAAACTGTACCATTTTAAATTTTTATCGAATAGATTTCAATTTTTTTTAGACATAATATTCATCGTGTAATATGATTCAGTGAAATAGATCTGGATGATATGGTGCAGTACATTATACGTGTGTATATGATTGTACAAATTACGTGTGCATATTAGAAAATAATTGTAGTCAATTAAATCACGGAGTTATGTATTTTATGATTAAGATTGTATCTGGAGTAAGACATTTCCAAACCAAATTGACGTGTCCAGAAGTATACCCTTACTTGAATCGAATATTTTCCATGGAATAAGAAAAGCAACGAATGGAATATTTCAAAATATCACTGTCCTTCTCTGTATTATCGTTACTAGACTGAATCTGTCTCCAATACGTGAATCATTGTTTAAGAAAGCGATGATTATGACATTCTGATAAAATAAAACGAAATAAGTTTTATTTCTTTAGTAGTATTCATAAAAATTTGAATTTTCATAAATATTTGTATCTAATCATCAGGTTGTGTTACATTTCCTTTGTCGCTAGACTATGGATTTTTCTACATTTATAGGAATTCAAAAGTTGTAAAAATGTACAAAATGTGCATAATATGCAAAAATATAAAAAAAAATATTTAAAGTGAACTATCTGTTTTAATTTAAGATTTAATGGTTGAAATAAATATTTATACATTCAGGTACCACAGTTCTTTAGTTATGTTAATAAAAATATGATATTGCGTATAAATTCACAGTATGCTCGTCGCAATCACCAAATTTTAATATTGCTGCTCGCACATTTCCACATTCTCTCGCCAAATTTCATTAAAATCGAAATTTTTCGAATGATCGAGTCTCCTCGTTGGTGGCCATCATTAAGGATATAGGAGACACCGAAATATAGCCTGATCCTCGAAAAGCATCTCGCGCCAGGAAGTTGCAATAACGTGCGATTACCGCATCGCGCGCGATTTGGCCGAGAAAATGCCGAAGAAAACGTGCGCCACTGAAAACGACGCTGTTCAGGAACTTTTCGCTGGAGTCCTCAGTAGCACTATAGTATAGAGTATCTGTTGGCACGTTGGACCTTTCCTCGCGTTTAGAGAAACAACGGCCATGGAGTTGGTAGCACGTGTGCTTTTATTGTCTCTGACGTGCTTGGCGTTTGGAGGCTGAAGAGAAAAGTGGGGAAAATCTAATAGATAGTAGTTTTGGACAGATTTCTGAGAATACGACCTGAAGATTAAGATGTTTTGCTTCAATCTATGTGAGCACGATTATTGTTTGGTAATTGATCGAATTGATAGATTTTGATTTTCCCATGCCACTAAATTATTTTTCCCCATTGTAATATAATTACAATATTATCGCGATAGCCATTATGGTATATTTGTAGCACAGTGGAACCTTTAGTATCCAGTATTTAGTAATAACATAGACACATAATTGTTCGGACGAGGGAATTTTCAGATGATAGGAATCGATATTTTAGAAACAATAATACAGGAATAATTACATACATACATATAATGTAATATTTTTATTCAATTAAATTAAATTCGTAATAAATTTGTAATAAATTTATTTGATTAAATGTTCTATTATTTAAATTATTTCTAGATCCCACATCTTTTTTACTGTTAGATTAATTTTTGTTAATATATTGAAGTAGATTCAATCATATTCCATTTCTGTCTGAAACCATCTAATTGTAAGTCTTCTTTCTAATGTCGTCAACAGTTTAAAATAAGTTAAGTAAATAACAGTTATAAATAATATAAATACCTCTTATCCTCAATTTCACTGTAATCTTCTTTTATTCAGCACGAGGATTTAAAATATTGATAACAACGTATATCATATATATATACAAATATATCAAAATTTTGAAATATTTTCCTATGATATACATCTATATGTACAGGCATAACACCTGAATAATTTTCAATTAGATTTTAGCTTTTGTAGTATCCTTTCTTTTCTTTCAACGTTCGGAACAACATATTTCCTCTTTGATGTCATGATACACACGATATTAACGTGTACAAGCTTCGTACCAAAGTAACAGGAAAGTAATATGAAATTATAGAATGGACATATAACAGTAAAGGACACAAGCAGAAAATATTGTTCCGTTTATATATAATAGAACCTTTGGATAGTTCGAAATGTTCGGATAGTAGAACATCCGGATAATAGATGTTCGGATATGGGAGATTCGACTGTATTGTATTTTCAACAACGAACGTCTCTTCTTTCTCGACATCTCTACAAAAATAAGATACTCGCAAAAAAAAAAAAAAAGACAGTACCGAGCCATCGAACGAAGTTTTACTTTGCGATAATACTTTCGAAGTAAAACAAAATGATGTATATAACATTAACAATTTGTAAACATGAAACAAAGATTTTCTATGGTAAGTCCGATTTTTAGACTCCGACTCTTAGATTTTTAGACACCTCATATAGAACCAGACTTGAACAATTTCATTCTCCGGTAAAATATTTCTCTCATTTGTATCAGAAGAACGAACGAATCCTGCGAATCGAGTCTGGCGCTTTTCTCTGTATCGCTCACTCTCTTTCTCTTTATCTTCCTCCTACCTTTGTATCGCGTGGCCCGTCCATGTTTCAAGAGACAAGGAGAGGTCGCCTTGATTTTTTTAAGTGACGCTACGTTCCTGGCCCCCGCCTGGGTTGAATTGTAGTCTAGCCCGAGAGGTAAATAACTTGACGAGGCTGGGCAGGAAATCGTGGGTGGAACAGGCGGGCAAGGGTAAAAGAAAAATGGATCGAAAGAGTAGACTACGTTTTCCATGGGTATATACCTTTGTTTCGGGGAAAAACGAGTTTGAAGTCCAATCGATCACGCCCGCATTTAATCCCGAATTACTTCTTCCGTATCCGTTGTTCCACGTGCTTCAAAGTGCGATCGAACGATATCGGAGGGAACGAAAGCGAAAAGCTATACCTGTAAAAGCCACCGGCTCGCTGTTAATTTCCATAGACCGTGTACCTTTCGCTTCCGGTGGATCCGAGTAGTATGAAATATATATACATAAATAAAATAAAATTAACGAAACGCTCGGTAGGGCTGACAATTAAAGGTTAATTAGGCCGTGGTTTTATAGATTTCATTGTGGATCTCCGTTATGTTATTTAACGAGATGTGCCCATTCCCCAGGGAAATATCAAGATAATTTATAATAACCGTGATTTGAATTTATGACAGCGAAGATTTTACACCGAGGAGGATATTCCTTTTTATTATGTTCGGTAAGAATAGCTAGGTATTAATTAAATGTATTAATTATACGTATATTGGTGATTACGAAGGTAGACTAATTGTGAGTTATAGTTCTCGTTTTCGGTTGGATTAAAAACGAAATTAATTCGATGTCATAGAAAATGCATTTAAAAATGTTTTCGCATTGTTATAATTTAATTATAATATAATTTTACGTCATACGGTTTACGTAAGATTAATATAAGTATTGTAATCAAATAATTTTTCTTAATTACTTGATATAACGCGTCCGATTAGATATAAACGATGATGAAGGGTAAACGGAAATATCATATTTGACGAAGATTATTAAATAACATTAATTATTGACGGTATTGCGTTCGTGAGAGACGGGGAACACAGCGAAATTAAAAGTATAGTGAAAGTTTGCACTGTCATTGGTAGAAACATTCGGGGATAGTTATTGTGGATGATTTATGGGGATACCGTATGATCGATCTAATGTCAGTTTTATCGACAACGTAGCGAGAGAAGTAATAAGACGTAGAAAGGAAGGAAAGTTTTGATTCCTTTCTCACGGATTAGAGCAATACATTAAAAGACTCAGTGATATGATTCAAAGACTCGATGGAAACCCAACAGGATATTTGTTATATATGTTTTTCAATAACGTGGAAACGATTGTTGTGCTATCTTCATCAGGATACAAAAGGTACAACTTCAAAATGGTTTCAATCATATAAAATATAAAAGAACGTCGAGACGCGGCACAACACGAAACGACTCAACGACTACCGCTCAACAACTATCCTAACATCCGCACATCTTATCTTTTCCTATTTTACCATCTCTTTCACCTATTTCGGACAAACTACGAAAACATTTCCAGAGCATATTCGCGTACAGTCACTCAAAATCTTGAGCAGCGACGCATTTTCTTCTTTCTCACCCACCAATCACCACACTCTACATTCTTTCGGATATCTATAGCACTCAAAAACGCATTCACTCGCAACCAAATAATCTTGCCAAATTCTATAACATTGTGTCATTCACATATTATTGTATATTATTACGGTTGTTGTAATAATCTCGTATTTACGTTATAACTTTTAATGCCGTGTAAACCTACAATACGATGAAACGGAGCACAAAGCTTACATGCATAGCTCACTGTTGCATGCGCCAAGAACTCGTCACTCTCGTTTCAAGTTGATGCCCCCAGATTATACCGCGTATCGGTTCAAGTAAGAGAAACATTTTACCAGACAAGAAGTCTTTACATAACGTCACCTATGAAGTAGATAAAAACGCGGCGGCAAACCGATCCCTTGGAAAAAGCCGCTCTTCGATGACGGCAAACATACTCGATGATAAAAGGTGAGGAGCTTCGCGACTTCCTTCACACCGATGGAACCAGAAAGAACGTGGTATAGAAAGACAAAGGGACAGATCTTTAACCAAAGGAAAGAAAGATTCGCATCGTAGCTGGGGAAAATTTATGGCGGTTAATATAATAATCCCAGGCGAGTTTCGTACGGGGATCTCAACTTACGAAGAGACTCGTGAATATAGAAAATTTCTTCCTGCCCGACTTATCCCCGGCCGAGCGGAATAATCTTCTTAGCTGATATCGTGTCGCATTTTTGCCAGGGAAGGCAAAAGGGTGGTTACGTAGCAGCGACAACAAACGAACTTGAACAAAAATGGAACAATACCAGCAGGAAGAGGGCTAGGAAAGAGAGGAAGAAACCACTGTCCGCCGAGAAACAAGCGGTGAAAAAACGAGGGAGAAGAGGGAAAAGAGAAGGAAGAACGAGTAACAAATAATAGAAGAAAAAATAGAGCAGAACGAGAACCAGGAAGAAAGGGAGGAAACTTGGCCGTTGGGAGCAGAACGCGCTCGTATTGTGTGTATGCACAGATGCATATTATCGCTGGCCCCGATAGCCCGTGTGTTCGATCGGAACGAAAATATGTATGCACGTGTATATATTTCCTAGGCGAAGCGCGTCGGGAAGCGCCGGTTGTTCCTGGCCCTATAAAGCCTCGATACGCGTGCACTAGGTGACCAACGATGCGCTTGGATCGATTTTTTCATATTTCCGCGTGTATCGATAACACGCTGGCTCTCGGTCCCCATTTTTTCCCGCAACCTCCGGATCCTCCGAAGCGTTCCAGCTGCCTCTCATATTCCGCCTCTAAGTGGATTATCATCGTTGGGGATTTCGAGCGTCGGTCTTTGACGTAACGAGAACGACGACGATGGTGCTGCGAGTTCGAAGGCAAAGCGCGCATGTCGATGTTCAAGGCAGCCAATGGACTGGTTGAAATATTAAACGGGAGCAAAGACCCTGTTCTCGTGCACCACGTAGCCGTGGTTCAATTTCTGCGCTGGAGGCGGTCGAACGCGACGACGACCAGGGCGAGAGCGGAAGAAGACAGAGGACGGGCGAGGGGGCTGAATGAAAATAGACGACGATACCGGGAGAACTAGTGGGTGGCAGAGGAGAATCCAGTGGCAGGAGGGATAGGGGCCGAGGGTTAGGATTTCGATGGCATTGCCAGCGACATCTACATTTCGCGACTAGCTGCAAGGGTGCAAAAAGAGGTACCCCTCTCCCACCCCGCGTCAGAGGCGCGTGCGCAACCCGTGAAATCTCGGCCCGTACTCGCCATATAACACGAAGAAACTTACCTCGATTCTGTACATCGCGGATGCTGCCCCGTGGCTTTCTTGCATTTTCCACTGCGCCCCTGATAGAGACTAACATAACAGAGAACTGACAAGATGATTTGGCAAGAGAATGCGGGTCTGATTAGTTATTTCCCATAGACACAACGCAATCGTAAAGATAAGGCTGAAAGTGTCACACGTATAAATAGGACCGTATAGGAATCCGTGGTGATGATAAAGCGACAGAGAGCGGGATAATAGAGAGCCGAAGAGATGATTAAGCAAAGTAATGCGGGTCTGATCGGTTAGTTCTAGTAGATCCGATAAAATCGTAAAGATACAATCGGGGACAGAAATAAGAGTGCAGATAGCGGAAGTAGGTGTCGATGAAATTTAATCGAGCTAGTAGTAGCGTTATTTATAAGTACAATATTTCTTTGTAGTAAATAATTGAAGTTAATGTATGTGCCGATGATGATTACGAAAGCAGTGCAAGTCATATTTAAAGCTTTGCGTTTGTCGTGTGAACCGAATTCTGTTTAGCGATGCAACGATCAATTCGAATCAACCGTTCAATTTCTACTGCCTTGCAAAGGTGGTTTCAGATTATTGTATCGTAGATAGTAGTAAAGTAAATGATAAAATATTTTTTACATTTAAATACGGCATTAAACAAGCTGTATTTAACGAAGCTTCATTAATATACCTATTTTTACTATCTACCCACTTACTTTTGTCCCCGATTCTAAGCACGCCTATTGGCCGAAAGTATTACAGATACAAATAGAGGCACGTTTAACTCGCTTATTTATAAAATCTATTAACTCCACGATTCTATCAAACTAAACTAAATTAAACTAAATTAAAATTATTAAAATTTCAAAAGTGGTGTTGACAATCTTGACCTATGAACGCCTCACATAGCAACACGTGACGATGAGCAATATAAAGCAGTACTTTTTGTTTGTCCCTGTCCCATTCCGTCAATCGTTTCTTCAGCTCTGCACAGTACTTAGGACAAAGGAACCTGTATTTGTATACATGATTAAGAAGATTCGACAAAGTGTCAGGAACGAGAAACAGTAGATATTAGAAAAGGAGAATTAGTAATATTGTGTAGTAGCGATGTTTCGAAGGTAACTGCCTTGAAGGGTAGGATAGATGAAGAGATGACGAAGCAGCGGGAACGAGGCTGAAGTATACGGTGGACGTTTTAAGGGGCTTGTTTTGGGGATGATTATGCGATATTGAGGAAGTTTAGTGAAGTAGAAGGGGATGTTGTTTAACCGGTATAATAGGGTCGAGTTGCAGTGTTGGTTTTATTAATGTAGGAAAGCGTGTTGTTAAAAGTAACCAGGGGATTATTATTGCCTTGGGGTTGAAGGGAATACGAGTAAGTAATAATAATATCAATCTGACCGGTAATTTAGTACATGAAAATTACGATACTGGTTTATTATCCATAAATTGAGAGATTTTAAAATGAACGGCGACAGTAAAAGTACAAGTAAATTTATGCTGATTGGTAAAAGTATATTGCCGATGTGACAGAAGGATAATACGTTTGCAAAATAAATTATTTTCCAGGAGACAAAGGAAATCATTTTTGTTTAATTAAATTTATAATTAATTGATGAAAAGATTATTCGATGATATTGGGAATAAAGTAAATGCTAGCATAGTTTAGTTATGAAAAATAAAATGAATATTTTGGAAAAACGTTATACGTCGATATACGATTGTACGAACGAGTCTTAGCATTATGCATGCACATTTATTAATGGATGTTGAAGTTAGAATGACATTTTTATTTTCGAATATACCATTGTTTTAGAAATTAATCACATTAGTTTCTTTGCATTTGGAAATGTTTAAGAGAACACTTTAACAATGCATGCGATGCAATTAGAAATTAACTGGGAGCCCTCGAGCGTCTAGGATATTCAATAATACGATATATCAACACACGTGATTGGCAATTGCGGTTGCTTCAAACACCTGTGTAAGATAGACCAACCACGATATACGTGGATTAATACGTTGCGAGGATAGATACGTGGAAAATTACTTGGAACATTCTTGAGCACCAAGAAACCGCTAAATGTACTCGATGTCGTTAAGAACAGAGTTTCGAATATCGCTAAATCGGAATAGAATATTTCCTGAATATCCAGACATCGCTCGACTATTTCAAGAAAAGGCAAACAAATGTTGATCTTTCAAATATATGATTTCCTTAAAAACCTTGCGAGTCGTCTTTTGAAATATCATAAAAGTAGATTGAAAATGTAGAACGAAGTCTTAGTATATAAAGCTCTATTTTTGAGAAAATCAGGAATTTTTAAATCTGACTCTTTTATCGTATTCGGTTTAGGGTTTGACAGAGACGGTTTAAAGGAATTTTAAATCCAATATTCTTTTATTTTCATCCTACCTTCCGCTTTAAAACACGTTTCTACTTTTCTCGTATTTTACCACTTGATATCCCTGATTTATTATGTTTTATGTTTTTTTTTACACCTACTAATCCAAATAAAGATCGAGAGGAGACGCGTTACTAGATTTCGTTAGATACTGTCGACTTTCATACACTTGTAGGAAGTTTGGAAGTGCAAAATTGCACAGACTGTAGGTACATGATATGAAAAAATGTATAAAATATCAAAAATATAGTGTTTTCTACGATACTTAGGTGAAACGATTTTCTACTCAAGTTCTATCTTCTTAATTATATTTTCAAAAATATTAATTTGCACGAAGATCCGCGATCTATGTACTACGTATAATTCTAAAGACATCAAACACTTTATCGATTTTGTAAAAGAAGGAATATATCTGAATTAATCATCTCCGAATTTCCTTAGATAGCGTTTCTTTCGTTTGAAATGATCGAACGTGACTTTGTCAAGTTGCTCGATTCGAAAACGATACGCAAGGCTTAAGGAGTTAAAGCTTCGGTCAATCACCGATGTTTTCTTTTTCGGTCACGTATCGCGACACTTTTTCAAGCGGATTTCATGAAATACTTTCGTTCGGTCCTGTAAACAAAGCATAACGCGCCAGATAAACGCAAACAAGTATTTCATATTATCCGGGGACACGGTAATTTTGTTAGGCATGATGAATAATAAGACGCGATAATACATTTAAACAATAATTTCACCTAAACTGAGTGGGTACTATCTCATCTTATTTCTTTCCTCTAACATTTTTTTTCCTTGCCATTTGTATCGCTGCCAACAAGAATTCGTGTTGGCAACAGTAAATCGAGCTAGCTATTTTGATCGAATGACACGCCTTTGTGCAGCTATGCAAAAGTCAAAGGAAGCAATTGATATAGCAAAAGAGAGGAATATTTGTCGAACACCGCAGATTGTAGAAGCGTGCAAAAAAGAATAAAGCGAATCGAGTGTCTAAGTTTAGGTAGTTCTAAGGGAAACTTTTTGATGAATAGTTGTTATTGAAAAATAGATTGGTTGGGACAAGGCTCCTTAAAGTATGGATCGCGATCTTGTGAAGGGGTCGCGTAACAGAATTATGGGGCTGTCAAAATTTTTGCGATTGCCACCAGTCAAATGAAAAATGCCGATCATCTGTCATTAAAGGATCCTTTTATTAAGTTATTAATCGTCATAAGGATGAAACACCAGCTTTTTAAAAAGTTGCTTCAATGGATTTTTGCTTGAATTTGGAACAGAATTTCCAACAATTTCTAAAATGATCTTAAAAGCACTTATGATAGTTGGTACTGCATGTCTATTGTAAAAACGTCTTCACAATTGACGATTGTAAAATCAAAATATCGATCAACTCTGAAAAACGTTGAAGATGTTCTGTTTATCAAATATTCAGCCAAGATTTAATTCTTTATGCAAGAACAAATAAGCACATTTGCCTCGTTAGTATGTAAATTTAGTTTTATTCTAATAAGTGGCGATAAGTGATACACAAGTGATTATAAATATAATAAAGAATTGTTTAAAATTAAGCTTCTCTGATTTATCATGAATTAATGTTTTATTTGTATATTTATTTTATGTATTTTCTTACGTATATAACTAAGTTCGCGTAAAATTTTCCTGAACAAAATAGGATCGCGAATTAAAAAAGTTTAAGGTCTGGGTTAGGAGAATCGGCAATTTGAATTTCGCGGATGATCTTCAAAGGTGGTATTTAATGTTTGGTGGAAATGGACGACTTGTTGCAATACTATTAATTATTGGTACTAATATTGCTGCTGAAGGAATTAGTACGTTATTAAAAAATTGTAATAAAAATCACGTAAAAATCTGTAACATGTACGGTGCAAAATATAAATTGAGAAATTAAATAAAATATTACATTTTGCAACTCTTTATCATTAAAATTACTAAAAATCACAACTATTAATATTTATTTTCTTTTTCCAAAAAGTAATAACACGTTGTCTATTTTACTACCGAAATCGAGACTGATTTTCTTTCTTAACGTTCCATTTCATTTAATTATATAGCAATGCAACATAAAAACTGCATTAGTTAACCATTAATAATTCTTTATGCTGCTCAATATTTCACCCGTAAATGGATAAACATCCCTATTAAAAAATTCCATCTACAAGTGAAATGTATGAAGTTTCCTAAACAATTTTCTTTCGTATTGCAGCACTGAACACTAACTACCTATCTTCTCTGTGTCGTTGGTTATTAATGTTTACGTCAGGATGGTCGAAATTGTCGGCAGAGTAGGAAGAAGAGGAAGGGAGTAAGAGGGATGCGTATTATTTGAATTCAGTTCGACCAGATTATTCGGTTTGATTAATCAACAACGCACAACGACGGTGTGTCTCAAAAGATAGCCGGGCCGAGGAGTTATGCACACAGGGACAGCGATGAGTTATTGCTGTCGCGTTACCGTGGCCTGTTGTCCCATTGTTTCTATTATTACATACGTCAAACGCGCGAATGAATTATGCACGCTGCTGAACGTAGAAGTTGATTCGCGCGGCTAACGATGTTCCGTGTTTGTACATTACTGATCAAAGTTTCGATTGTTCGCGTTTCGTGTTCTCCGTTGAGAAATGAAGGAGTTTTAAGGAATTGTCGAAAAGTGGTAGGATGTAGAAGAAACTGTAGAATATGGTGAGATTCGAAACGAAGGAAACCTTTAAATTAAGTATGTTTTATACTTGTACATTGATGACAAGAGTTTCGATTGTGCGCATTTATTGTTGAAAAACGGGGGATTGTCAAGGAATTGACGAAGAGTAAAAATACGGCCGAAAGAAATTGTCGGAAATAGTGAAATTCGAAAAAAAAAGGAAATCTTTAAATCAATTATGATTTGTACTTGTATGTTAACGATTAATTTTGTTCGCGTCTCGCATAGTTTGCGAACGAAAATTTCGTTTCAATGAATATTTTTCATTATTAAACTTAACAATGTTTATCCCAAGAGAAATATCTGTAAAGCTATCGTTGTACAAAGTATTGAGATTTTTAGAATAGTTGGATGTATTTTGAATTTTTCCGATATTAATATTATAAGATAATTGATGTACATATATGTATATTCAAACATTCCTTCATGGATTCTTTTGAATTTCATCTTCCACAATTTTTTTTCAATTTTCTCTTACTTTCCATTGATTCTCTCTTTTACCAATTGGAACTTCTTCTTTTCATCTTTTGAAAATAAAATATCTTAAAAATGTTTTTCAACTATTTTTTCATATTATATATCGAAATCTCTAAACACGAAAGATATAAGTCAAGTACAGGTAATTTAGATTTGAATATAAACTTAATTTATAGCCTGCAAGTACAAATACAGTTGATGCTAGTGAAAAATGTAAAAAAGGAAAGGAGGAAGAAAGAAAGAAAGAAATTAAAATCAAAAGAATCAAATTAAATGGAGCACGAGAATTACTCGATTGTTTCCTAACGTGTAGATTGTGGGCTCTATAAAAGAGAGAAAGAATAAGAAAATTGTTCGATTCACTTATCAAATCGATCAGATTTTGTAAATTCTGCTGAAGAAATGATATCGATTGTTCAAAATCGGCACAATGTTTGTTGAATTTACAGTTGTTTTCACCGAAGAAAACGAGAATGATTAGTGTACGTGTGTGTATTGATTCGTGGTTAAATTTAGAATGAAATTAAGGCACGGTTAAATTGGGGACATTTCGACTATTACGTATTGTTACGTAAATGAAAGAAGAATCTTCTACAATTGAATATTTTAATAAAATATAAACAATGTTAATTACTTGAATTTTTAATAGTTGACTTTTATAGTTGATTATTCAAAAGTGCACATTCAATTATCGAATAAATTCCTTATTTTCAATACGTAGATAAAATATTTATTGTCTACACTTAGCCTATATATTTACATATATTACTTAGCCTACGTATTTACATACGTAGAAAATGCTAGGAATAATAAAACTAGAGAAGAAACTTCTTTTAACTTGCATATTCACGACCAATTTTACGCAGTCTTTCATAAATCGAAAATAGAAAGCCTTTCGCACTTCTTCCTTGAATATATTCCAAGAGTCAACAGGGAAAAGGGGGAATGCGAATCTTGAGTTTAACATTTTTTCGTATGCTCCTGTATGTACTCTTTACCACTGGGTATGTCGCATTAATTTGCATTAAAATTTTCTGAATTTTACAGTAGTTATAAGAAATTAGGGTGTACTGCGTACTTTTTATTTTTCACAGTTCGACGTGTCATATACTGCTTAAAATTATAAGCGAAAGTTGAAGATGATGCAGGGAACTATAATGTTTTATTTTTATATAGTATCTATGAATATATGTATATTATAAATATATACATTTATGTAGTATCCATGAAAATATGAAGTTGTGACTATTATATATTGAAAGATGAATTTTCGTTTTCTGAGGAATACTAGAACTTGACATTTCCCCTTTTGCCTGTGGACTCTTCACATGTACACATATGTATGTATATTTTTATATACATTTTATTATAAAATCCACGTTTTATATTTGCAATTTTTAAATCGTAAAAAGTCAAATTTCGATACAATTTGGAATTTTTATTATTCAAAATTACAAGTTACGGCAGTGTCAGCGTGGAGCTGCTAGAAAATTATGACACTTCTAAATACTACTAAAACTAATAAAAAATTATTCTTATCGAAATATTATACTTCGATAGATGCATAATTTATAGACGTTTCACGACAATTTTCAATGTTTCAGATTCATGTTAAATGCACATAAAAGAATGTTATACTGTTTATAAAATAAGCACGAAGCTTTAATATGCCCCTCATGGCGATCAGACGCGGCGAAAGTTTTCAGCGTTGGTACATGCACGAGCATCGCAAACTCATAACGCGTCTGCGCGTAATAAGTCGATGCAATTTGTACGTTCTTTATTGGACGCATTTGTATTTGCTTAATTACATTGTTACGCCGCCGGCTATTACTTCGACGGGGCCGAGTTAATGGGACGATAATACACTTTTCGTAACCTGCTCCGCCGCCATTCAGTCTGCGCCTGAAACATGCATGCGCGAATTTCTCTGAACAGAAGTATCTCTTTTGAAACGATAGCAGCTGGATTAATGAATTTTTAGGTAGCTCGAGATAATTTTAATTTTCTCCTTTCTACGAAGCAAGTTAACGAGTCTTCTACAATCTTTTTGGCATGGTATCGCTTTTATTTAATCCTTTCGAGTTAAATTATTTAGCGATTTTAGTTTCAGTACTTTCGATTACGAAATTCGAATGGGAAATTTTTGTTATCGCTTTTCTTCGCTAGAGCTTATTAATTTTGGCAGAAGTTTCGTATGATGTAATATATCATATTCTTTTTTAAATCTTCCGAAGAAATTACCGATCGGAATAGAAATTTTTCAAAGTACTATTATTGTTTCCTTTCAGACAATTGTTATCTAGGAATTAACTTTTGAAATTCGATAGATTAAGTAAGGACGGGTAAGCAAAGGTTAAATTCACACTTTCGTTACGTTTGACGGCGTTCGAGTTTTCACAAATAGAATGAAATTGTTATCTCAAGAAGTTGTATCACTCGATAGAATTTTATAACATTATTTTATTAATGTGATGGCTGTTTTGGTAATTTGATTTTGTCTAACAGTAGAGAAGCTTCTCTGCGAAGAGTTACAGGGTAGAAATTGAAGTTTCGAGATTTTATTTCCTCTGCTGAAAGTAAATTTAGAATGTGAAGAATAAACAGGAAAAGACTAATGCTGCTTGTCAATGTTCCGTGCAACTCAATTATATTCCTTCGAAACATTTTTCCAACTTCCCCCAACTCCTTTAACGTCTACGCTCTACATTGACTACCTTGTTAGCTTTTAGTTTACATCTTGTTATTTCAATTTATTTATAGATTTAACTAATGCAAAGATATTAAGGACAATCCTAAATTCAATAAACTTTTTAACGTCTTCCCCGTTTTTTAAGTTTTACGTTTCTCATTACTCACTTTGTTAATTCGAATTATGTCTTATTCCAGTTTCGTAACAAATCCAATTAATACAAAATTACTAATTGCTGCCTATATTTTAGTTTCTATATTTTACACCGATCGTTTTATTCATATATCATTTGTATCTTACTAATCCAGCTTATCTATAAATTTAATTAATAAGATAAAGCTACGTGTATTCTTTCACGCAAATAGTAAAGCGAAACCTAAATGAAGATTCATTACACTCTTTAAATATTATAACAGGTAGTTTATTACGGATATTTATTCCATACGCTTTTGCACATTTAAATTTAGATTCCCCATAAATGCATAAGTATCTGCAGTCTAGCTATAACAGAGCCTGCAGAAAAATTTCAATTGATAAAAGTTATTAAAACGCAAAACAGAATATTTTTAAGGTATATCACTTATATAATACAGAAATTCAACATCCCCCTCGACATATTTTCTGTTCCTCGTTTTAAAAATAAAATAAAGCCACAATTCACAATTCACAATTGTTGACTTTCGCTTGTGTTGAATCGGAAACAGAAAAACAGGAAAAAGAAATTGGAAGATAGAATAAGATATGTATTATCTATAGATACTATATATCTCATGTACAACAAAAAATCCAACTTTAATACAACTCTAATACGTTCTCTTTAAATTTTCAATCACAGTCACAAATAGAAACTCCAGCGAATGTACATGTCTTTAATACATTTTTTCCTGTACAATTTCTGTCTTATGAAAAGGAAACGGTAAACGTTAAATTCCGTCTCGTCGTCGTCGTGATCGTCGTTCTCGTTGTTGTCTGGCGTGGACAGAAAAGTTTCTAGACACTTTTAACGCCCGTCGGCGTGATATACTTTAAGTTCGCGCGATGTATATCTGAAACCGCGCGAATTTCCGCGAGTTCGTCCTAATTAACAAGATGAAAATCGCATTTCGTCCCTTTTGGTCGCAGCTGGGCTACGGGCAGCTTTTAATCGTTTTAATCTAATTTTGAAAAGCACAGGCTCGTTCCTACGGCTGGCGTATTATCGCGTCGTGAGATCTTGCTTTTTCCAACCTTCTACAACCCCTGCACGGTGGCCGACGTTCGTTTCTTGCGACGAATTCCGTTGAACGCGCGATCTGCCAAGCTTGAATAGCGAAGTTAAGTTGTCACGCGACCGCTGAATGAACATCATACGTCTTATCTGCGTGATATATTCTGTCTATTAGCGTGGCCATCGTATTGTTAAAAATGTGATGAAAGGATAGCTGACGTAATTGCAAGGAGAATCCCATTGTACGACGCTCGAGAAGTTAAATGAAAAAGGAGATTCGCGAGGAACGTCCTAAGAGCTCTTCTGATAGTTGTATTAATTCCTTGAATTAGCTGGTATCTTGCAGTAATTGTATAAATAGCGGTTGATAAAGGAAACTTTATAGAATAATAAGGGTAAAGAAGACAAAATAATTTTACAGACTCTTTGGAACGACTTAGGTAGTAGTAGTAATAGTAGTAGTAGTGGTAGTAATGGCAGTAGTAGTAGTAGTGGTAGTATATATATATATATATATATATATATATAGTGGCGGATAGAGGAATGTTTATAAAATAATAAATGTAAAAAAGGCAATATAATTTCACCAACTCCTTCGCACGTCTTAAAAACGCTTGTAATAGTTGTATAGATTTCTTGAATTACCTGCTATCTTAAAGTAGTTGTATATACAATAGCGTAATAGAAAGAATAGAAGGTTTATAAGATAATAAGTGTAAAAAAGACATCATAATTTTACAAAATACATTTATATTTAATAAGAGCATTGGATAGATATATGCCACAGAATGGATGATTGTTATCAACGTGCTAAACAAGATTCACAGTGTCTTAATTTCAAACCTTCTTTTATCTGCTACTACATGTATATTGACCTATTTGACGTGCAAGTTTTGTCGGGCTTTAAAATCATCGGTTATGTTATGAGGATAGCAAATAAAAAATAACTAACTGTATACATCTCGACGATAAAATATGACATAAAAAAAATAAAAAATTCTAGGTTCGTTAAAACCAAGAAACGTTCCATGTATTTTAAGAATGACTTATCATAGCACAGAATTTCTTTACAAAGCCGATACGGGAACTTTCCTCTAAAGAATTTTGAAAAATTTCTATTTCCTTTAATCTGTTGGATTTATTTTTAATAATTGTATGTATAACAAGATATTGCTTTTGTCTATAGTCAGACTATTTACAATTTCTGTACATTCTGACGTGTAATCAGAAGTTTTTCTCCGTTCGTTCGATTTTGTGTTTCCTTGAGAAGTCTCGTAACACGTTCAACCGTTTAAGGGAAAGACACATCGTAAAGGAAACTCGTGGGGCAACGAAAGTTCGAGATATAGGTTGAAAGGCGAGTTTGATTCTATTTTTTCGTCGGTCAATTGGTTTCGGGTATGTGGTTGTTAGCGCTTCTCTGGCTACACTTGAAAGTCACAATGGTGCGATATTCTCTGTAAAGTCCGAAGTTTAGCGACCGTACGAGACGTTTGTAAAACACGTAAAATAGAATTTTATGAGCCAACCGGGTTTAATAATTACTCGCCCGGTCGGAATAAGAGTAGGTACATTTTTTCGAAATTTTACTCGACTTTTCAACACGTTCCGTGCCCAGCGGTAAGTAAGCGTTTTGGCAGAACTTTAAACTGGAAGAATAGGAAAATTACGTTGGAAAATTTAATCGGAGGAAAATTCCACTTGTTCTGAATTTTTTGACAGCTTCGTCTTCACTCGTATCGTATATTTGAACAATTTTTGCAAAGAATATCTCTATTTGTTCGATGGAAGTTTCAGTTCCTCTGACTATCGTAGATAACCAATGAGCCAGGGAACTTGTGAATCTGTTAATAGCGAATTGTTCGTAAGCCGAAGAGAAGAATAGAATTTGACGTTTTACTGCTGCTTTACTCAAATATGCCATCATTTTACTAAATTATTTTGCTGGTATATAACCTAAAGACACTATATCGCACGTGATATTTAATATCAATCATTAGCATTGAATAAATTTGTCTTTCTGTTACATGCATACACATAAGAATGTAAGTACTTTTTTCCCAAGTATCCTACCTTTTGCTCGCTTAATTAGTATTATGCCTTAAACTCGTTTTATATCTACCTTTTGTATCTGCTTTTTATATCTACTTTTTTATTTTTATATTCTTGTAATGTTACAGTAAATTTACTTATCATAACATGGTAATACTTATACCATTATATGGAATCAATAATAGTACTTGTCTGATAGCAAAATATTCAAACGCCAAAAGAGAACATTGAATCTTAATTATAGGAATTAAATGTTAATTAAACGATATGTGGTCTATTCAACCTGCAGCTATACGTTATTAAGTTGATAGGTGATTTCACACGTTTTAGTTGCGGCGTGAATGAATATCAAACTACTTTGAAGTAATGAAATGGTGAATCTTTCATTTAATTAACAATGTCTACGTACATGAAGAATAGATAGCAGGAATCCCATCCTACTCTTTGAATTGTTAATGACTTTTCTAGATAGACTCAAATTTCGTAAGGAAATTATATAAAAAATTTCACATCAAAAGTATTTAAGTAGTCTAAACGATTAATTCATACTCTTTTATTAAGCTGCGAGATTTCTACGATTTTCTAATAGTTATACGCATTCTCTTCTTAAAATATTAATAAGTGTATTACATCCCTTTATTACATATCCCGTTCGACTCATATATTTAATATTAATTAGAAAATTCCAATGGCAATTTTCTATTTCGTAAATTAAACAAGAAGTACAAAAGATGAAAAAAAGATAGGGGAAAAGTGGTATAAAGGTGTGTTACAAATAAAACGCGAAATTTAGATCAAATTTTAATTCTTTTAGATAATATCCGCGAATATTTATAAAACTTTTCAGATTATAAATTATTTTTTAATAAAACAGATTGTATCGGGTGAATAGTGGAAGAAAGAAGTATTTTGAGATTAAGTGAGTAGCCGTTAAGATAAACTATACATACATAATTATTTGATACGACAAGGAAAAAAACAAAAGACCTCGAATTATTAAGTTATAATATAAAATCATTTGAAACCTAAGAAGCTTGTATCTCGAATATAATTTTAATTGTTTAGCTTTTATATACATAAACGAATATTCCTTAGAATTTAGTAAAGCACAACTCGTTAAAAATGTGATATTTCATATGATGTCACTAATATAAGGTATATTATATGTTTTCGCATTTACGTTTCTTTATGACATACATTTTCCTTCGCACAAACTAGACAAAATGCGTACTAACGTATTAAATATTATTATTTCGTGCCACAATGTCTACAAAAAGTATTGGCACACATCGTTATCTCCCACTGAAGCATTTTCTTTTCACAGCTTCTACATTTCATTTTCACGGTATCAAATTTTTGTATTCATATGAAAGTACTATTAAATTATACGAAATTTAATACACTTGAATCTAATTGTAAATGTTATGATAAATACAATAGTGTGCGAATATTTTTCGTAACTATTATATTCGACAAATCGTATTTTGTTTGCAACCAAAACACGATTTGCCTTGTTTCATGTCTTGTTCTGCAACAGACGGATTTTTTAACGTCTTACCTCAGGTTTCAACAGTTTGTTGATACAGTTTATTCTGCTGCTCAGAATCTCCAATTCCAGGCGTTCCTTGCAGAGCTGTCGAAATACAGAGAGTTTAAATCGCGTAACACTAAAGAGGGCAGAAATTTATTCGAGTGTAGAACAACCTACCATTTTCTTCGTCTTCTCCTGGAACACATCGGTCTGCTGCAACTAGAAATCAGAAAGCAATTTACCATTTACCGTAACCGTATTGTTGTCCGCGTGCCGACCAACACTCCGAAGCTATACGAAGGCAAAACAACGAAATGCACTTTCGGCATGGTGCACCGACTCGAAACAAACTTACGTGCTTATGAATGCAATTGTAGATCGGTCTGATGTCCGCCATGCTTTTCTTCCGCGGAATTTTCTGTAAATTAAACACGATTATATATAAACCTGGTGTCCCATTTTAATCGATTCACGCAATTATCTGCTGAATTATACGTTGTTCTAAAAAGAATCTCAAATAAAGCATACTCGATAAACTTATCATTATTAATTATACAAATAAAGCTCTTGTTTCGAGGGAAGTATCTTATGATCCTCGCAAATCTTATCTATGTGGACATGCCTTCGAAATTTCGATATGTCCTTTGTGTTTTTTAAATAGAACTATACATTTTTTTGTACACCACTCGATACATTTTTTAATTCTTTACAAAAAGGTACAAGGTATTCGGGTGCAAATGTGATTAGTTGAAAAGACATTTTAACTTTAATCTTATAAAACTTATCGTATGAAAGACAAGGAAAGATAACGCAAAGCTTTTGCGTTTATGTTTTCCTTGTTTCTCTTTCTCAATTTGATGAAATTAACACTGAAACATCTTTTAAACTACGCATTTTCAGATAAAAATACCTTGATACGTCTTTACAGAGGATTAAAAACTGAATTGAGACACGTATAAAAAAGTCTATAGTTTCATTTAAGGAAACAAAAATTATGCTGAGATCTCGAAAAATTCCACCATATAGACAAATCTGGTATTCGTCATAAGACGGCCCCGTTTTATTTGAAACATTTTTTCGAAAAATGAGACGCCCTGTATAGTGATACTTCGTTTCAAAATGAATTCAACATGTTGTTATTCCCCGTACCTTGTCCGCTTCCTTTTGCAATTCCAGGAAGACTTTTTGATTCGAGACGATCGCTTTTGCACCCTGGGATCGGTACATGAAAATGAATAACTTGGTGTTTTTAAACATATAGAATATTATTAGATCTATCGGAAGACCGGCGTATTTTCGTATCATATATAAACCACGCAAAAGTCAAACACCAAATCAATTTCGTCAAGATGAAATCATTCGTCGTCTAAACATTCTATTTTCAGATTTTTATACTATAATTTGAAAATTTGTAAAAGATAAAGTTGTTTATCGTGACATTCTATTTTTGCAGCTACCACAGATGTGTAATCTCTCAGGTTACCTGATATTTCATTTATCGAATGTCATTCTGTTATCGTCTCCCTGATCTATATAAAGATTATTGCTTGATATTTTAATTAAAATAATCACGTTAGGATATCATCTTCTTAGTTTTCTATTTTAGGAATTGGCGATTACGATAATTAAGTTATTTATTGTTGTCGTGTAACATTACAATATATAACACGATAAGATTTAAGAAGACATTAAAGCTGCAGAATAATATAAAGCAAAATTTTCAATCTTCGTTCAATAATATAGGGATACGTTTATAATAATGAGATCATTGACGAAATTATTGAACAGAAATTCATCTCTTGAACGTTTAAGTCGGAATGCTGCTTAAAGAAATGAAGAATATTCCGAATCTCAATATGAAAGTGTGCTAAATAAAGTCGAACATGCTCCACGTGCTTGCAACTTCGTGCTTGATCAAATTAACCTTTCTCGCCGTTCAACGCCGATAAAAACTTTCGATCTTTCCGCTAATCAGAACACCGCAGAGAAAGAAAGAGAAAGAGAGAGAGAGAGAGAGAGAGAGAGAGAGAGAGAGAGAGAAGGAGGAAGAAAAGAGGAAACGATGCAAACGAACACTCGTAATTGCGAGACATCTTGTCGACGATACTACGATACTTTCTCGACTGTTATCGATCCGTCTGCCTTCCGTTCATCCAGACGAATTAACCGGCCACGATTTAACGGGACAATTGTAATGCAACGAGGCGTTAAATCACGAGCTAACCTGCAAGATACGTTGTCATAAAATACAATCTTAATCCATTTACAGCTTTTGGATCTTTTCATTTTTAACACTGTTAACCCTACAGCACGGTTAATTCGTCAGAAAGTTACAAAATCGTTTTGTAAATATATCTTCAGGCAGTTAGACTTAAAAGTTTAATAATATAATAAATATAAAAATGAGAAAAGTTAAGATTCATAAATAATATCGTATATTTTTATATGTTCATCTTAGATACATTTTTGCAGAACACTTGTTCTTATACATCACGTTACGTTATTAAGGCCACTAACGACTCAGGTTCGTGTATAACTTTCACGTGGAGAATGTATAAAATATGTAAATATATATATTTTATGTTTTACATTTGTTATGTTACGTTTGTAGAAAAAATTCAATAACTTGGAATGGTTGAAAAGTTTAATATGATAAAAAATTTGGAGATCTATAAATAAATAAATATACTTGTATAATTTTATAGTAGTTAACATTGACAGTTACATGACGCCTAGTGTGGCGTCGCTGGTCGTTATAATATTAACACGTCGAGTGCCATGGAGGTCACCGGCGACTGACATTATACTTGCTAGTGACGTCATGTAGATTAATCTCGGAATTAATTAAAGAGCTTAAGCTAAAGAAACTTATTCGTAAAATTTGTGATACTTCCAAATATTACCATAACAATATTACGAAGTGTGACACAAAAAGCACAGGACTGCACTTACAGCTCGGTGATGGAGCGTGACAGGGGAAAGATAAAGAAACGACTATCAAAGATGTTTTGTGTAGCGACAATGTTGCAAAGATTAGCTCGATCGTTACACTCACAATTGGTACGAGTGAATGCGCTTTCAATTATGGTGTTTTCCGCTCGGTCGAAAAATGTTGGACAAGAAAAGCGAACAGCAGATAGATATTAAGTTTTTTGCTAAGCTGGAAAAATTTGAAACGACATCTTTTTAATTATTGACCAAGCCTTACGACAAAGATTGTATGTATCGAGTTCGTGCCTTTGAACCACTTCATCAAATGAATCCAGCTTTTGAACGCTGGCACATCCATATGCGGTTGTGTGTCAACTCGAAAGGGAACTACTTCGAAGATGATCCTAGTTAATCTTCTGAATGTGTTTAATGAAAACAGTTACAGGCGCAGTCTTGTTTCTTTTGTGTCATACGTCGTATAGTATAATATAACATTGTGTTACATTATTATTAATATAACAATGTAATAATGTATTATCGTACAACAATGTAATACAATGTAACATTATCCTGCTGAAATAAGTGACAGTATTCCAATGTTGTGGTTGGCAGTCAACGTGTTAAATTTTTTGTCCGACTGTCTTGTGAAAAGAACCGTTGTCATAAAAATGAGCAAAAATTCGACTCACCACAAGCGAACAGACAATGACGATGAACATCATGAGCAAGGTAACGAACGTAACGATCCCGCATTGCGGACCCAAATTAAACATGAGTCTCAGCTTAGTATCCGTCAGCAGATACTGGTATAACTGAAACCAAAAGGAATCATTTTTATCTGAAACGGGGTTATCTCGTATTTTATGTCACTCGACTTTCTTATTCGCCAATGCGACTTTCGACGAAAAGATACGTATAACAGTCTACGGACCAGCCATTGAGGACCAGAATTATAGGATCTATAGTATTTGTGGAATCTTGCGACTTCCATGGCGATTTCGAGTTTTGATATCTTGATGCCGATAATTCTTCACGATTTTTACGAGCATCACGTGAATTTGGACGGTCCACGCGAGTCGAAAAAACTGACAGTTTCGGCGGATCGTTTGATAGAAAATGGTCGACACGTTTCCCTTCCCCCACCCTATTGCTCTTCCCCTCTTCCATATATAAGTACATTTATTTACATATGTCTGTTCAATGCTCAGTTTCGTTGTTTGCGTGCTGTTCAGTTTCGTACAAGGGGGGTTCGAAAGTAATGCACGAGCGGACATAAGGTGAATTTTCTAAAAGTACGAAGAAAATATAGAGTAGAATTTTGTCATACGATGTTTCGTTTTTTTGAGAAAATCGAGTATGAAAATGTATCGTGTGTACTTGAACATGGTTGATTTCGTACATTAAACGGGAGTAAATAATTGGCAAGAGGTGATTCTACGTGTGAAAGTAAGTCGAAGATATAGAATAAAGTTCATAAGACGCTTTATTTCCAAGAAAATAAATTTTGAAATTTCTCGTAGGCCTGCCAATTCCTAACTAAACACGTTCAAACTCCATTTGTCTTGAAAATGAAGCATTGAACGGAAAAATTGAATTGCACATTTTTGCCTTATTTTCGCGCGTATTGAATAATCTCCTATCGTTTGTTTATTTTTACTAATTGTCGAGCCATATCCACTCGGTAATTTGCCAAGTATACTCGACGAATTTCTAAACTCGATTTCCTCTAGAACGCAGCGTCATATGAGAAAACTCTATTCTATGTTTCCTTCTTGCTTTTTTATCGGCAATCATCTCGTGTACGTAACTTTCGGACGCACCCTGTATGTATCTATACATCTATGTGCAGTGATCGATCACGAGCAACGATAGAAGTAAACATCGACGATACAAATTGATGCGGCATGTTTAAACAACGTCGCTCACAACAATGATAATTCGACCGCGGGTACATGCCAACAACCATATACCATCGTAACGACATTATTTTTTTTCAGCGATCGGTGGCTTCCATCGCTAAAACGAACGACTCGATAGATTCTACCTGTTCCATCTACCATTTTCCACTCGTTTTCAACTTTTAGCCTTCGATATTTGTACGAACAATGGAAACGTGGTAGATTCAGCCGCGTGCTCCTTTGCAATAATCGCGAGATGCTTATTTAATTTTTCGTTCGTACCGTTTGCGGTTCAATTGCGGCCTCCGTAAAATGAAGGAGAAGTTAGAAAAGATGGTTTCGTTGGTTTTTATCGTTAGCCGGGTCCCAGGGAATTCGCTGGATTTAATAATGAGTTTGATCGTGTTTGCTCCTTCTTGTTGTTCCTTCTAATGGATTTAAGCGGTTTCTGAATGTTCCGCATGAAAATAGGCAATTCTTCGGGCTAGTATCTCGTTTAGTGGAAGGCGTAAGAATACTGTTCCGGTTTTTCTCCATATCGAATGACATTGAACGGTATTTTGAAGTTTTATTAAATTCACGTCGAAATATGGCGATCTGATCAGTGACGTTTGTTAGATATTACTGTTTTTAATGAAATGTCAGTACCTTTCTCAACATAAAATGGAAGGTAAAATAAAATCCTTAGTAACCTTTTACACTATGGTTACAAAATGTAATATAATAATACAATAATAATAATCCGACTAACGCCTTTTATACGAATATTTTGCATAACAAGTTTGCTCATAAAGCGTGGAAAATTCTACAAATGAACTTTACAAAATACAGGAAAAATTATAAAATAGTAAAGTGTCTGTATAACAAGGAGCTACAACTTGTCACTTGATAATTCACTAATACTATTATACATATACATATACACATAATATATAACATAATATTAATATAAAATAATATGCACACACACACACATATAGAGTATATTTATTTTATTATCTGTACATTGTAGCTTTTGGATACAATCAACTGTCTTAAACTTAAATTGGTCTTACATCATAAATGTAAGACCTACGATATAAGCCTGTAAAATAGATAGGTAATTTGCGGTAACAACACTAACATCCTTAGATTGTGAAATGAGTTGTTGAGAAGCAACATTGATTAACTCCATAAATTAAAAAATATAGAAAAGTACTGATATTCTATAAATAATTTCCTAGTTCTTTTTGGAATTTACTGTCATTTACACCACCTTGAGATAAATAAACTTACGAACGTAAGTGATGAGTGTTTCTCCTATGCTGAATATTGATTGCGTAGCTGGATAACGGAAATGAAAAATTTGCTAAACGTACAATTAATCAACTTGATTTCTGAGATGTTCAATTATCGTGCAAGGGGACTCTTGTCGAAAAATCGAAATCAAAAAATCGAATGACGATCACGATGGGACGAGCTGTTTGTCTCTTTCTTTCGAATCAGTTTCATCGGAATTGCGCCCGTGGTTACAGAATGTCGTATTAACCTGACGACGACGCGACGTTGGAAATAGAATTTCATGACTATTTGTTGGCGTCGTCCGGACGTCCGAATGGTAGAGTCAGGATATCGGGCCGCGCCTCGAAATACACCGCATCCGTGTAAAAGACGTCTCTGTAAATTGTGGCGTAAATTGAAAATGTTTCGAAAGGTGGAGGAATGGCGTAGCGCTCGTGCGCGCTTTTCAACCAGAAACATTTCAACGGTACAGTTACCTCCTCGAAATTTCCGCGAGCCGTGCTCGCAGAGCTGCGCCCTGACACTGAATTTCACCTTTTGTCTAGTCCCGTTCCATCTTGTATCTTATCGTAAGATCGAAACACGTTGAATAAAAGGATACACATAGCTAGCAGGAGATAAAACGTAAAAGATCTGTGTTTGTTGTAATAGCGTTAAAAATAGCTTGCACGTACATTTGCTGCACAGACACTGTGCAATTTTATAATTGTCATTGTAGTTTGTAAAGTTTCCTCCTCGGAATTTTCTTAAGCTCTGCTTGCAAAGCTGTGTTCAGACACTAAATTTTGCCTTTTGTCCAGTCCTGTTCCGTTTCCTATCTTATTGCAAGATCGGAATATACCGAATAAAAGGATATAGTAAATAGAACAAAGGTTCATGTTGGATGTAAAAACTGTAGTAGGAAATTAGATTTAACTGATTGTGAATGAACTGTAGAATGGATATATGTAAGATGTGTAGGATGTTTAACGTTTCACTGGATTTGTCAGAAATATGTATATGTACGCAATTTGTCATTCTAATTATTTACACTTGAACTTATCTGTTTAGATTTCTAAAGCAGATTAGCAAAGTTGTGTCAAAGATGTATACGTATTTTCAGCAATTTCATGTTAAATTTTATTGAATTATGTCTTCAAACTAAACAATATATTATTAAATCAAATTTATCTACGAGAAGGGAATATTTAAGAAGAGGAAGTAAAGGGCAAAGTACGAGAAAGGGGGACGCAAAAGCAACAGAACCAGGAGAATGGCTCGACTATCCGAATAGCGTTATGGTTCTTTTCCTTCTGTATATTTTATATTGAATATTATTAAACTTATATTATGAAATGAATCAGAAAACGTTGATATGTACGGATAGAGAAGTAATAAATACTTGCTTAAATTAAATTCATTTTAATTCATTTTAATCATCCGGAATTAATCCACGATATCGAACAAAGTCATGAAAATATGGTATTGCAGATATACGTTCGAGGTTAACACATGTACCTGAGAAAAGTTTTGACAAATGAACGGTGTTCAATATTTTCGCGACACACGAAACTGTTAGTTCACCGGAAACACGGTTTCACGGTTGTTCGTGATCAAAATGGCGATGTCGGAAGTCCGGCTCACAGGTCGAAATTCAAAATTCGATAGGCCATAAATAAAAGACTGCGAGGTCAGCGTAGGAACATAAAAATCAATAAGATTTGGACATTTTCTCTTTCTCATGATCGCCGATCCCGATTTCAACAATTGAGGATTTGTTGGTCTAGATAAAAGTTCGTTACCGGTTTTGAAAAAAATATCTTCTACATAGAAAATTTGTGTGAAAATAGGAGGATCGCGTGTTACGGATGTGTAGATCAAAACGTTTGTACGAAAACATCCCTGGAAGATAGTTTTATTCGCTCTCTTCATTTTTACTCTACACACAATGTAACTATCAATTATTTAGTATTGACTGATGAAACTTGCATATGAATTACGAAAATACCGAATATTTCGAGAATTCCTATCTATAAAATTTAAACGCACAGATGAATCTATATATACATATATATATATTTATACCTATGATATATTAGATAAAGTTTCATGTTTAAATAATATAGATTATTTAAATTACCTCCTTGTGTTACTCATATATGTGTATTAAAACGAATCTCTCCAAATCTACATAAGTGTTTCATTTAATTCCATGGACTTTATGATCAGATCTTCTTTTTTGTACTGTAATAAGTGGAGCACTGCAACATTTTTAATCCACATAGACACTTCGTTTAATACTTTGTGAACACGAAATACACCTACGACTTTATGATCAAAACCTCGATTCTTGTTTTTCTGTGTATTGCAATAAGTGGAACATTGCAACAGGAGTAATTTAAAGTACGCGAATGTACGAGTCTCTATACGTTGCTTTATTACTGAAGGGAGTTGCAAACATTACTTATGATAACCTCGTAATATATAGCAGGATCCAGCTGTGCAGCGAATAAACCACACGCAATATAGTTCTTTTTTTTCATTTAGACTGCGAACACGTCTCCTGTGTACTCCTTAATTACGGTTGTTAACTAATTCCTTTAAAAATATGCTGAAGGCACGAAGATTATTGTTAATCGCGGCTTCTGTATAACGAGGATATCTTTTGTTTCTTTCTCGAAACATGGTTATCATACAGCACTTTCAACGGAAAGCGAAAGAAAAGAATATATTTTTAACATAATATCTATTTTGTATTACTAATTTCAAAAATTACAAAAGAATATAATTAATAAATTACAGTTAGAGACTCTGAAAATAAATCTGTGCAAAAATTTTTTAGAAGAAGTCATTTTCTTAGGAAAATTACATAAAAAAGACGATTTCGTTAACTCATTTTACGCACAGATTTATGTCTCAAAATACGGTATAACATAATAAGTCTCAACTTATTAATGGTTTTGAAGAAATAATTTTTTAATATAATTTTTGTAAAGTGATTTCTTCAAAAAAATGTTCGCACAGATTTATAGGTGTCAAGACACGGTATAACTTTTAGTTTAACTATTTTTTTTATATCTTTTGTCGTTTACGATTTATAAGCACTTACATAAAAGTGTTGGCTCGGATATGATGGTCGATTTCTCCATTAAAGTAAGAAACGGACATGAGATAATTAGGGCTAATTTCTTAGGTAGGTCTAATGAACACCTGTGCAAAACTTCATGAAAATCGGCGTGTATCCGTCACTGGGATTCTCTCGTCGGTACTCCATCCTCAAGAATTTCTTTAAAATCTTTTTAATCTTCTAACGACGCGAAGCTCATATACGAATTGCACTCATATATGCCGTTATATATCGCATAGTCATTGGTTAACATACATACACATCCAGAATAAGTAGACGTTTTCTATAACATGAAATCATTTATATACGCACATTTCTTACAGCACAACCAACTATACAACATATTTAAACAAATTTCTATGCGCAGACTTTTCTCACCTGTCAAAATAACACTTTTACACTTCCAACGGTACCACGATGAAAGAGTTAAAATACAACTTCGTTTAACGTAAAACCACGATCCAGTGTAACATCCAAATCGCAAATTATAAACGTCGACACAACGATTTACGGTCGCTGGAATGTTCGCACTTGCCGAAAGAACTTACATTTGACGAGGAGAAGGATGTTGGGGAGGGGTGAGAGGTATGCGGGCCGGGAAACGAGATTTCGCGGTCGCTCGGCGTCGAGATGGCAATGCCAGAAGCGTCGAGCGTCCGTCAAAATTCAGAATATTCACGTCGCCGTCGTGTAGGGCCCTTCTGGCGCATACCGCGAGCCTCGAGAGCGGCTCGCACAAAAAATATGTGTAATTAAAACTCGACGCTTCGGGGGATCCTCCGTGAACGCCGTGCGCCCGGGAAAAGGGAGAACATCGGGTATAGCAGGAAGAGAGAAAACGATAGAGAGACGTCCAGACAAGCCGCCACTAGCGCGAAGGTTAGAGCACGGAATAATCAGCGGCTGAAGGATTGGCGACGATATTGACAGGATTGGTAACGATTTCGGGTTGAGACTGGATACTCTCTGTCGGAAGTAAGCACTCACTAAGCGTTCAACGACGGTTAAGACCGAGATCGGACGTCTGGGATTCGATTTTTTCGATATTTCTCCGGTGTTTCGGTATTTCTAGCGAATTTCGAAACAGTTTATACAGCGTCAACAGGGAAGAAAGGGATGAGACAAATAGAAGATGACGAAAGTTTAGAATACACAGAGTGAATCGATATGAAATACTATATAAAATAATTCGTCACCTAAGCGATTTTCTCGAATAACGTCTTAGACGAGTTATGTTGCATTTGAAGGAATTTATCGGATGGATGCAATGTTATTTCCTAATATTTTAGATTTTCTGAGATATCTAGATGGTAAGGTAACATTCTCTACAGAAAAGTATTAACCTATTTATACGGAAAAGCCATTAGTTTAGCAGATATTTTAACTTTAATTTGTCAAATTCAACGCACGAAGGACAAGGGAAGACGAGAGGCGGGATTCTTGTGTTCACGTTGCCTTTGTTTTTCATACGTTAAATTTGACAAATTGAAGTTAAATTATATGCCGAACTAATGGAATGGACAGAAATAGGTTGAAACCTTCTTATAGAGAATGTCCAACTGGATTGACTAATATTAGAAAAAATATATGCTGTCGTTTTAAGGACTCAAGATCAGGCTGTTATCTCAGAAAATATAAGATATAAAAGAATAACATTGCGCCCATCCGATGAGTCCCTTGAAATGTAATATAATTTATTTAAAACGTTTTTGAATAAAACCAATAGGCAACAAGTTATTTTAGAGAGTACATACTTCTTATTGATACATCCTGTATTTTCGTGGCTCGGATAGATATGACGACATCTTGTTTGCCCTAGTGTTGATGTAATACTGTGACTTGGTATTCTTTGCCTATTTCCATGTTTATTTGCGTGGATGAGTGTCGAGTAAAGTGAGAAAGAGAATGCGTTCAATCTTTATTCATTTTTTGAAGAGTCTTTGAGAGTTTCTTTTTATTTGAAGATAATGAATGATTGTAATGGAAGCGAAAGCTTATTTTGTAAAAGATAGAAGGAATTGACCGCTATTTCAGAAATTTATCGTGCATTTCCATTAGATATTACGGATGTTGTAGATTTTATAAATTCTCATTAGATTTTGGATATTTTCTAGATCCTATAGATCTTATAGGGAGATCTCGTAGAAATCTTGTAGATCTTTTCGCTCTCATTGATGTATCTTGTAAATATCTAGATTTAGTACACACACGTAGATCTTTCAATGTTATCCGTAATGAATATTCAGATTGTAGAATATTCCAACTTTTTCCTGCTATGCATAATCTTTTACTGATTTTGGTGTGACTAAAAACGTAAACTCTCTCTCTATCCTCTTTATTTAAAAAAACAGTCACATTATATATACCATGTATTAAAAAGGAATCAGATAATAAAACTCTTTTCTTTCTCGTTCAATATTCCATTCCTATTCTGTTTTTAAATATCCATTACCTTACTAATTACAATACAATTTCCTTGTTTTTCCTTCTCTCGTACGAACGCCAAAGAGTTGAATCATACGGAAATACTACTTGCCAACTTTCCTTATATAAAACATCTAAAACATCTCCCCTCGCACCGAGTACAAAAATATCCCAAAAATTTCATCATCCTTTTCGCAAAGCTGTCGCTATTAAATTACCATGTTGGAACTTCTAACAACAATAAAACTCGAATTATACCTACAACTACGCCCCAACGCTATAATCCCAGCCCCTTATCCCTATTCCCTAAAACCATTTTCAGAATCAAATCCTTTGTCACTTTTCTTCTCCAACCCGGGCCAAGAGTAGCTACCCTAACGCAAGATGTGCGACAAACGGCTGTGTGCCTGCGAGAAGAAGACGATGCCGGGTTTCATGAACCCGAACGACGAGCGTGTGAAGGTCCTCGAACAAGCGTATGCCGAGTTCGCTCAAATCGATAGCAGGTCGCTATTGAAGAAACACTTAACGCAGCAGGTGTTCGATACGCTTAAGACACGCGTAACGAATACCGGCTCCACTTTGATGGACGTGATCCAATCGGGTTTAAAGAATCCTGACTCGGGTGTTGGTGTTTACGCGCCTGATCAGAACGCTTATGACGTGTTCGCTACTTTGTTCGATCCAGTGATCGAGGAGTATCATATTAATTTCACATCGAGCGACGTCCATCCGGATTTGGATTGGGGAAAACCGGAGCAACTAGGAGATCTCGATCCCGAGGGACAATTCGTGATTTCGACGAGAATCCGTTGTGCCAGGTCGGTCAACGGGTATCCATTGAATCCTACTATGACCAAATCCCACTACTTGGATTTGGAGGCAAAGGTATATCAAATCTAAAGGTCCGTTATAATTAGCAGACCGCAGATGTTTATTATATTTCATATTTTTACGAGCGTAATCAAACTTTAATTTAAATAGAGATTTAAGTAGAAATTACGAGGAGCTATAATGTTTAATAGTTATCAGTATAGGGAATATATTGAATAGAGATTCGTTTTACCTGTTACATGACAAAGTGATCAGCTAAATGAGATCATCTAAATATCTATCTTATTTGTGTGAATGAGAAAATTTCTCAGGACAAAGTTAAACTACTTCAGGAAAGAACTTTTTCTTGAGATCATTTTTTCACGCGATCTCAATGTTATCGGTATATTTCTAAGTGGAACTATATTTCTTTATCCACCAATTGACGCGTTTTAAAAAGTATTAAGGTATTTGCGTCTGAGGAGTTTAAAAGATTTGTTAACCTTGATTCTATAACACTTAACGTGTGAAAAACAAGGAAAAACGCAAAGTAATACTCCAGCGTTTATGTTTTCCTTGTCTTTCGTACACTACATTTGATGAAATTAAAATCGAAATATGTTTTAAACCATGCATTTTCCGACATAAGTACTTTAATACTTTTGTGTAGAGGATAAAAATCACATCTACCAGCGTAAAAAGATACATAGGGTTCTATTTAAAAAAATACCGACGAAATCTCCTAAAAAGGATAAACTCGAGAAAATTTTTTTCCATGTATCATGGAATTCCATGCACTTTGTCCGGAGACCTTTTTTCATACAATCGTAAATAAGGCATATATTTAGGCGGTCTCATTTAGCTGAGACACTCTGTATATTATAACAAATACTTTGGATATTTTATATAATTTTTCGTGGTATGTATATTCTATACATTCTTGTTTGTAATTGCGAATGTTTATGCAATTTTACATTTTCGTGAACATAAGTATAAAAATAGGATCTAAATAGACATTCGTTTCACCTATTAAATATCATAAAGCTGTACTTTGGATATTTTGTATAATTTTACACGGTACATTCTATGCATTCCTACATCGTAAAACTACTTATAAATCTAGCCTATTAAATTACTTACATTTTGTAATACGAACGGAGATTTGTAATATGAACTTGGATTTTAATTGTGGAACAGTCGCTGAAAGGAAAATCATTAAGCCTCTGAATTTTCGTTTTGCATGGTAGTGGTAAAAAGGAATTTCGAGTTTTTTCAAAAGCTTAAATTCATGGAACAGGAGATAAAGTGTAGACGACTAATGCGCACAATGTTTTTCAGTTTTTGGAAATCGAAAGAGAGACCGGAGTTAAGACGTAACATATAGCTCATACACGGGATTTAAAAAATTTAAAAAATCAACAAAGGGTAGTAACGTTAGTAATATTTTGTTAAAAAACGATATTAATATCGTACTCGAATTTAGTAATAGAATGAAAATTGCACGAATATTGTGCATATTCATTGTGCCAAAGAGAATGCCGTAGAATTTCCAACGTTTCAAACAAAAAGTATGGGAAACGAAGGAATGTAGATTCTCATTCAGTTTTATGCGAGCTACACGGCAGACAAATAATATACTTCCTGATACAATGCAGATGAACGACCTGAAGTGTTCAAACGGACATTTCACATATTATTTCGCATGAAGCGAGAAGGCGAGCAAATTGCATGATTAGTATTAGTGTTTGTAATACGGACACCATTTTTCCATGGTAAACGATGTAAAGAGGAAAACAGTTTAGATAGTGGTTTTATTAATTGGATATTAAGACTTTGGATATTACAATTTTCTAGAATTTTTACATATGGAGGAATAAAACAGACAGAACATGAATTCTGTTTTTAACTTTTGCTACTGTAATTTTATTCCAGCGTTACATTCGTAACTTAATGTCGATAAGAAAAGTAATGAAATTTGCAACACTTTTATTCGTTTTCGTCTCCACTTGTACACCATAAACATCTATAAGCAAGACCCCTATTTAAACTCATTTCTCTTCCAATTTTGCTTACCAAACGGGAACAAAAAGGGAGCGAAGTAAACCCTTCAGCTAATACAGTGCACTTCGTTCAATTCAACGCGCCAACGAAAAAATCCATCGAAAAAAAGAAAAGGAAAAAAAGGAAAAAAGAAAAAACACAGAGAGATAGAGAAACGGAAGAACATGGTCTATGTCTTTACGGTTACACGGTTGGTTAACGCGTTAGAAAAGTTAAATCAAGCCGCACAATGTGCACGTAGCTAATTGATTTCTGCCGGCATGAAAACCCCCTGGTTTCGTTAAAGTGTATAATTGCTTTTTATAATCGCGTTTTACCCGCTTTGTTGTCGGCTAGAGACAACTTGACTATATAAATCGCCACGAAAAAACTACTGCGATCGCCTTTACCAATCAATTTACGCAGCGCATCTCTTTCGTTATACTTTCGTTTTTCTTAGTTCGTTCTTTCTTTCATCTTCAGGTACAGCAAGCCTTACGCTCGTTAGACGGCGAACTGAAAGGGACTTATTCCAGTCTGGTCGCGATGGACAAAGAGACGCAACAACAACTGATAGACGATCACTTTCTGTTCAAGGAGGGTGATCGATTTTTAGAGGCAGCCAACGCCAATAGGTTCTGGCCAAGCGGTGAGTAATGATCGTTCCCCTTTTATATCTCTGCGCTAACTTTCCTCAAACTTTAGCGGATCGATCGCCATAGCTTTTAAACCTGTCTGAAATTTATCTTCCGTCAGTGCCTTCGTCGAATCTTGTTGTGGCAACTGCATCCTCGAAAAGTGATTCGACCATGCTTCGGCTCCACAGGACGCAGATTAATGAGCCTGATGGAGTCGCAACTTTTAATTTTATTTAAGCACGATCCGCGCCAGATGCGCCCTTCAGCGTGTCGGTAATTAGATCGTAAGCTGGAGCAAAGGTGCTTTGTGAGGATATTTGTTCGGGTTTATCAGGCTCCTTTGTCTTCTCCACGATACTCCTACAAAAGCTAATCAATTTTCAATCTAACACTTTTCTGATCATTCTTAAGTCACGTGGAAACCTTGGTAACTGGACAATTTTTCCATTCCTTTTTCATTTCGAGGAGGAACTTAAACAAAGGAGACTTACGATGGATTACATTGTTTGACATTTCGTGTTTTCGACAGTGATCTCATTTATCGAAGATATAGAAGACATTTCAATCGAAAGACGCACAGTTACTTTGGAAAAATTTGTAAATTGTTTCAAAGGATATTCGAATAGCTTTGGAAATAGAGATTCTTCAACTGCTGTACAGAATGTTTTCAACTCTTAGGAATGGTAAAAATATCGCTCTCGTGTATTTGGTATGTCGTTTCGTGGTGTACCAAATAGTAGGAGGCTCGATGTACTGCGATAAATAGTACATAATATAGAAGGTATACTAAATAGTAGGGTATACTCGTAAAATATCATTTCCTCGAATAAAACTTTAATCGGGCGATTTTTTTGAAATATAGAGGTATTTAATCAAAATAATTTCCACGCTACTTCAATTTTTCCATAACTATCATGAAATGTTAAATTTACGTTATCGACAATATTTGCAACACATTTCCCGTGTTTATAATAAAGAAGGATATTAGATGAATATTTTGATGATTCGCGAAAAGCAATAACAATAATAAAAATCTTGTTTGCATTCAATACGCGTGTATAATAGCAAATACCTTTTTCAATATGGGTAATAATGACGGTAATAATTGACAATAAGAGAAAATGTAATAGGCGATATTAAGCAATTAAACGCCGGGGAAACGAGGTTTCATATGAACCAGGCTAATACAATGTAAGTTGTTCAATAGGAATTGAGGTGAGCAAATTCAGAATAACCTGAAATCGTTCACGAAGAAATTCTCTTAATCTGTGCTTCCAGTCAGCTTTAAACTTGAAATTACTTCTAAGCATCCCCATTCTCCTTATACATTAACCTTCCATTCGTTGTTCTAAAAATTTTTCCTGCTTAATTCTAGGTAAGCGCAAACTAGACAATGTTCGAGGAAAATGAAAGTATAGCGTACGAATAAATAAATTTGACCAATCCGATGACTAATCAGGAATATACATATACATATATTAAATTATAATCATCACTATGCACATTTTACCATTTATTCTCCCTATGAAAATTCAATTTACCATTTGTTCTTGCTAAATGTATGAAGAAAGTAAACACTAAACGTTCATAGCGTTCAAATAATTTAACAAACAAATGAACGATGTAGGTGCCAAAATTAAAAGAGAAATATATTTCTCATTTCTATTTGAATTTATATTTTTTAATTTTTTAACATTCACTTCGGCAGTAAGTAATTAACATCGTAAGTAATTAAAAGTAAGTATAAGTAATTAATATCGTAATACTAATACTAAATTTCGCATTAATATTCAATTACAGTATTTTAACATAATATACAGCGTATTATAACATTAGCATCAATACCATTATAACAAAGTATTAGTATTCTTTGTATTGAATCAGACTAGAAAACGTTGTCAACGATACAGGACAATTATTCCATTCTGAGATTACAATCGTATTCGAGGCAATAATCGGTTAATTGATTTTCCGTGGGAAAATACCGATTCGTCTTGTTCGCCGGCTTGAGGGATCATCGCAGTTCGAGTAAAACATTCAATTACAATGCCGCAAGTTCCCTCAGCTCGTTTGAAAACATTAATCCACGGTAAGCCGAATGCTCGAAATTGGGCGGTTCAAGTTTAAACGAAGATTAAACCGAAAGTTTCTGGGATTAGAGGGAACCCGTTGGTAGATGGGTTAGCGAAATGGCGGCTTGACAAGTGTCACGACCGGTCCAGCTGTTTGTTGATTTTCATCGCGATTCTCTCTTGCCCGTATAAAAACAGTTCAATGCTTCCAGTGGATTTTCAATCAATCATCCTGAGGACCGTAAAAACGGGTAGTTTCACGGGATAAATTGTAAAAGAGCGGAATCTGATTTAAAACGAAAATATCGTTAAACGGCGGGATTGTTATTTACCAGATTTGATACAAAAACACGTTACGATAAAGATCGTTATTTATATTTTTCGGTTTATTCGTAGTTAGTTCGGAAAAGTATCCGGTTTTGATTAAGTTACGTGGTCCGCAGAGGATCATAAAAGGTTCGAGTTGTTCAGAATGGAGCGAGAACTGTTGCCTCGAAATGCAGAAACGAAAGTTTTCTGAATATGTAATCCGTGTACTTTTGACGTACTAATTTGTGGTACATTCACGATGGAAATTAGTATATTTTCGTAGAAGCCTCGACGTAGATTTTGCACCTGTTACTTTTATTCGATCTCTAATTTGTTGATATTTCACAGAACAGTGGTTTCCAAGCAGTCAAATTGGCCGAGAGTTTTCTCTCAATTTTGATAGCGAGTGTCTCGCTACGTTTTATATATGGGATTTCCTAAAATATTGGCCATAAAATTTAGAAGCATCTAGTACTATTATATTGCTTACCGAAAGAAGCAAAAAGATCTCAAGTCCTAACAAACGTGGGTCCAAGTAACCGTTCGTTTCGGATCTACAAGATGTTTTTCACTTTGAGTCTCTAAGACAATACTTTAACGCAACGTTTTCCAGAAGGTAGTCTCGTTTGTCCAACTTAAATCACTTGGACCTCTATCCGCGAGGACATTAAAAAATTATAGTATATAGAAATAAGAGAAATAAGCTGCTATCAAGAAATAAGTGAAATGCCAGTGATTTTTGAGTATGTGCGTGTTTCTATGCGAAAACAACGTGGAAGTGTGTGTTGAAATGAACAGGGACATATTCAAAATATGCGGCAGAGGTAATGTATCACTAACAAAAACATCTCGTAACTCCGAAATGAATGGTTTTCCGACTCGTGTTCATGAAGACATTGTTTGCTTGTTTTAATGAATACTACATATCCCTAAAGCTTGTCCCTAACATTTTAGGAAACTCTGTATATAGTATTCATAGCTTGTGGTTTTTCAATATTATCGTATTGATACGTGGAAAAATACGCATAACTATCATTGTACATATCACGAGTTGTAGTAGCAGCGAGACATTCGAGTCCAGAGGTCTAAATATCGAGTCCACCGAATGGGACGTTGCGGAATTCGCCAACTTCGCAGCGTCCAAGATCTTACACCTCTATTGCGATGAACAATTCATTCCCTAGTAAAGTGAAATGCAGACGATTTATAATTGGTAAAATCAATAGCGCGACAACGAAAAACTAACGCTTTTCGAATATCTAATGGTAGAACCTGTAGAGCGCAGTCAGAAGCTTCAAAACTTCGACTATCTTTCTATATTTCTATAAATTAAATTAAAAATCAACTCATCCTCTCGAGACGAAAAGTCTCATTTCTACGATTCAGAGTTTAATTAAAAATCTTAAAAGCTCAACGTTTCCTACGAACATTGTCTTTGTTGTCATTAGCAGATGTGATTTGAAGTTCCAGGAGTTCCATGGAAATTCAAAACCAAGCTGAATCGGTACGAAGTGTACAACTTTCTGTGCACTTCCACCCTAATTCTTCACAGAGAAGATTATCGTCGATCTGAATCGAAATACAAACCGATGGCATTGGCATTCTTGTGGGTCCCCGTAACTTGCTAGAAAGTCGACGAAGGGTTCCGTGATTAAATGAACTTACATTAGCGATTTTCATCATGATGGCCTTGGGAAATCTCTTTGCTGCCGAGATTAAACGGCTCAAAAGGGTTAAGGTATATTAAAGAGACCAGGCCATGTACAAGAGAGAGTTATCCGCCATTCGAAGGGAGTTTTCAAATCTAACCAAAGAGGTTTCCTCCTTTTATTGTGAATACCTCGCCAATGTAACTTATTGCATTTTAGCACGGTCTTTGTCAACACAATTGCTGATTATATTATCATAAACTGTCAACGCGAGAACGTATTGTGGTAGAAAGTCTTTAGCTTTGTTCTCCAGTATATAACACTGAGGTGTTTTCTACAATACGATGGAGTCTCTAAGTGTGTTTATTCCGAGTAAACGCTAAATCTTGAGAGGAAATAATTTTAGGCGGCAAATCTTCGAATGGTTACAAAAATACCATTTGACTTGGTAGGGACTTGGTGATCGGAAACGTTTCTTAAGATTTGTGAGAATTGTAAATACAATTTCTTAAGAAGTATTGAATCTAATTCTAAAGTTGCAATATCTCGTTATTTCGAGAAATATTGATTATGTGATTCAAAGTAATTGATACTCCAGCTTCTTTGAAAAACTTTCCGTTGTCGCGCCCCCTCCCCTCCCCTTCCCCAAGGCTTAACTAAAAATTTAAACTGCTCATCATCAATCTTTTTTGGAAAGAAGAGAAGCATTATAAATAGATAAATACACACACTAAATATATTTTTTTCGAATAATACAATAAGGACACACATGTACGAGGATTTCGTAGTCGCACGAAGATCTGAGGACCACCGCAGGCTAAAAACCGCTGCTCTATACGATTTCTTTTTATTATCGTGCTCGTATAAAGAAGTTTCTTCGGGGATGTAGCCGAATAATTTTTTAATAAAGTAGGTTTTGTTATTTTATATTCAGTATCTTAAACGTATCTTAAAATTTCTTTCTTCTTGTTTCTTTCAAATTATCTCACATACATATACATATTCTGTAATATTTAAGGTAACATTATAAATATATTTCAGCATTTTCGATAAATTTATGAACCAGGTGAAACCAGAGACGAGTAACACCCTAAAAAGAATATTGCGAAGGAATTTTCCACAACACTGTATATTCTTCGAATGAACAAAACTCTTCTTATTGTCGATAGATAATTATATCATTTTATTTTATATTTAATTCCTTATCACATTGTTTATTTTTCAAATAACACGATCGTTAGTTTGATGCACGTGCAAAATTATCATCATAGAGGCTGCGCTATGTTCAGATGTTCCAAACGAATATAACCGAACATTTCATTTCCGTCTTTCGATTGTCCTCGTGCAGATAATTGTCGCTTTTGTTCCTTTGAACCGCACTAGATAACAGATTGCCTTTGTGACTGACCACTGTTGCTTGTTATTTACGAACGCTCGTTGCCGTTCGATCAAATTATTTTTCTCCCTTTCAGCTCACGTTTCTCGAAGAATCGTATTACGATCGCGTCCATTTTGTTTCCATACATTGATATTACTACGCACCAAGAATATTTTTAGTCCAAGTTTAACGTGAAACTAATAAATAGACGCCTTGAATCGATATAGAAATATACACATATTTCGAATGATTTGCTCTATAATCTCAATTGTAAGATATGAAAGCGTATACAGGATGATTCATTATGAACTTTTGACGTGATTGTCTTCCAAGTTACGTTCGTTATACATGTACTCGTTATTCGAAGAACTATTTCCTCTATAATTCAAATTGTAAGATAAGGAAGCATACACGAGGGGTTCCATTATAATCTTACGACGTGCTTGTCTTTTGAATTATGGTCGTTATATATTCGGTATTAGAAAAACTGTTTCAAGCAAAATTTGGTTTTTGCACGGAGAATATTGTCTAAGCAATGTTTTTGAGACTTTAAGGTGATGATCATTTCTAAATGAAACGAAATTACTTGAAATAAAATTAATCGTTTTCTTGTTTAAATGAAATCACAATTTACTTTTAGAACTACATGTACTTTATAGTAATTCATTGTACGAAAAATCAAAAGCAAGAGACAAGAATATTCGATAGTACACAGATATATTATACAGGTGTATTACACAGTACTCAGTATATAGATTTTTCTACTAAGATTTAACTTTGCGGAGGGGCTCGTCGAGGAATTGCAGGTGTAAATATTACGAAGTTCGTCACTTGTATTACTTTCCTTCACAGCTTCTCGATCGTAGCTGAATCACTTTTTGAAGTTGATAATAGTTCTGTATCTGTTATATCGCATCATTGTTTTAAGGTTGCGACAGGTTAAACGGCTAATAAAAGAAGCCGACCTTCTCGAAGTGCGAACGATTTGTCGCACATCAAAGCAAAAGTCAGTTCTATTTTTATAAAATTCGACGTCCTCGTATCGCTGCCAACGACACATATATCAATTAATTTATACGAAACATGTCATAAGTTAAATTTGGATAGGAATACAACTTTCAATTTTCCTCTTAGAGACGTTAACATTGTTACGTTATAAGCAACTCAAAATGTCGTTTAATTCCCGTCAACATCACGTGAACCGTGATTTTATACGCGTTATGTTATTTAGAAAGGGAGCTAATAATATCGTAGTTTGACATTATTATAGTTTACGCGATGGGCATTGACTCAATCATAGGCGCTAGCCGAACAAAGAAAGAAAACTATTTTTCTATAATTATTGAAATCAAATATAATCCAGAAAATTAAATATCCTACGTATTTATTTATTTTTTCAATATTTATTAATTAATTGCACGACTTTCGAGTATTCTTAAAAGTATTTCTAAAGGTATTTCTGAAAATATGCCGAATAGGGAAAAATATATTTTGGAAGCCAAATGGTTAGCGCTGTCGTTTATAAAACTATTGGAGGAATATCCGTACTTATTCGTATCTACGGTCTTTTCGCTGTTTTCATGTATATCTTTCTTCCATGATACTTACTCAAAGGGTAAATCCAGTGCCGATTTAAAGATAATCGAATGTGGTTTGGTTACGACATACCATGCTGTGTTTCCATTTGCCTTAGGCAACGCGGGATTGAATTATTAATATTCCATTCTGGTTGCGACACACATGCGGCCCTGTTTACAAAGAACAACGTAAGAAAACCGAGAAATTGCGCGGTGAAAAGGAAATTTTCTTCCGTATCGAATGTTTAGCTCGGTTTTTACGTTCCAGTGTTTCAGTCGGGTGAATAGAAATTCGATACGAAACACTGTCAGCTGGTACAGTCTACTATATTATAAAATTTATCGCATGAGCTGTATGTATAAAGCAATACATAAATAACCACTAGTCATAAACAAAATTTACATAAAACTACATTCCCTCAAATTTTCTCTATTATTGCAGCATATCATAATTTTAATTTAAAGAGTTGGAACCCCTTCTTTACGTTTCATTGTGCAGTAATCAATCTCAAAATTTTTAATCACACACAAAGCTCACACAAAAGAAAAATATTATCGCAGTATATCGTAATTTTAATTTATAAAGTTGGAACACCGTTTTTACGTTTCAGTGGGCGGTAATAATTCTTAAAATTTTTAGTCATACACAAAACTCACATAAAACCACTTTTTCCCAAATTTTACGACACCGTTATTGCAGCATATTCTAATTTCAATTTACGGACTTGGAACTTCCCTTTTTTTTACGTTTCACTGGACGGTAACGATTCTCAAAATTTTTAACCGTACACGAAACTCAAACGAAACCACTTTCTTTCAAATTTTACGATACTGTTATCGCGGCATATTGTAATTTTAATTCACAGCGAAAGGATTAATATTAAAGAAGATATCATCACGAAATTCTAAATCCTACGATATATATCGAATCTCACAAAGAAAGATCCACGATCTCCTAACTAAAGCGGCCGAGTCTCTTTTCTGAAACTTTAAACTTTAAACGAAGAAGAAACAAAACCCTACCCTTCTTTTCTCGTTACCTCGCTCGCTATCCTATTTCCAGGCAGAGGAATATTTTTTAACGAGGCAAAAACTTTTCTCGTCTGGTGCAACGAGGAGGATCACATGCGTCTGATATCGATGGAAAAGGGTGGCAATCTGTCGTCCGTGTACTCGAGGCTTGTTAAAGCGGTTACCGAAGTCGGGAAGGAAATACAATTCTCGCGACACCGTCGGTTCGGCTTCCTCACATTTTGCCCGACCAACCTGGGGACAACCATCAGGGCCTCTGTTCATATCCGCCTTCCCAAATTGAGCGAGAATTATGCAAGATTCGAAGAAATCGCGAACATGTACCATCTGCAGGTGAGAAATAATATCGATCCTACTCTGCCTTTTTTCTCTTTCTATCTTTCTTACTGGATCGTTAAAGAAACTAGTCTACTTTACATATAAATGACAGGATTTGAATAATCTTCTTTATTCCAAACAGAATTTGAATAGTTTTCTTTTTCTATTGCAAAGTTCTTCTTTATTTTTATTTCATTCTTCAATAGCAAAATTGTGAACTTCTGAAGGAACGTTGTAATGGAAGTTAGTGGTATATTTATTTCGTCAAGAAGGGATAAAAAGAATCTTTTGAATTTCAATGTTAAAAATGTAGTTTTAACTATTATTATTATTAATGGGAGTCGGATATTTCTAAGGATTTCGCGATATTTCATATGAATAAACGTGATAAATCTCCGCAATTATATTCATTGAAAAGAAAGGACTGCATTACATACGTAAATGAATAGGATCATGCGACGTTTATCTTCTTTCACGTAAATGTTTACGTATAAATGCGCACATTTTTCATTACAGAAATATGTAATCATTTTTTCCAGTATGTAAGTAGCATATTCGAATAATCTCAACGATGTATCAAAGAAATGCAAATTGAACATACGATACAATGACTTCTGAAACTGTTATGATAGCACAATTACGAGGCACATAAACAAATAATTTTGAGAAAATATCTTCAAGAGAGTTTCGCAGTTTACTCAGTTCAAATGAATTTAACGATATAGATAATGCGTTTAAAAAATCGATTTCAGATCGATCGGTCACGCGGGCATTACGAGTTGCAAAATCGTAAATGGGTAAACAGAGAAATAATTCCACGGTTCCACGTAATTATCATTATCGAACGTTAGTCATCTTTGAAATGCTAATGAAATGAAATGCAACAAGTATTCCTTCGGCCCGGGATCAATGCTAATCGTTCGTACGAAATATTTATATCTTTTGCGTTGAGCGAAGCGGCGATGATGCTTATACAAATCCCAAGTGTATACAACATAAACTATAGTTACGGATGAGCACGTACAAACAAGTACAGTTATGAATATTCCCAGCTTACAGGGGAAATATTTGAATTGGATCTTCGCTGTCTACGGGCGAAGAATCTACGAAACGTAAAAACACACAGTTTTACCTACTACGCGAACTTATTTATTTTCCTTTTTCCTTTTCAGTTTCAGGTTTATTGTATTTTTCTTCTCTTTCCACGCGTTTCCTTCACTTTTTTTTTATTTTATTCCACGCGAACGTGTAGCACGGTTTTATTAAATTTCACTGGCACCCCGTGGATAACTATAGCGCGATTAAAAGTGACAAAATACGCCTGATTCTTCACAGCAAATATCGAGCTGGAGAAAGAATAGCGCGTGCCGAGCGGATTTTAGTCCCGAAGCGTGCATTTTTGAACGCGAGAAAATTTGATTTTGAACGAACTTCCTTCGCAGTTATAAATTCTTTGGAACCTTATTATTGAGCTCAGCTTGTTTAATCCATCTGTGGATTTGTTTTATTGGACAGACTGTAATTGATTCATACTACGTGCATCCTTCTGCGGTGTCAAATTAAACGATGGTAAAACAATGATCATAAGAGTAATATATCTTTATTATACGTGTAGTAACATTATATGGATATATAAAGAAATAAAACACGATATTGATATTAATTAAAGAATATTAAAATGAACACAAACCTCGTGATTATTAAATTTAACTCTTAGAGACAAGAATAGTATAATTTTTAAAATACGCAGAGTTCCATAACGTCCTGGCCATTTTCATCATATTTCTTTTCATTCTTATCATATTTGCTTTGAAAATCGTAGTCGCAACATCAATCGTTAAATTTTAGCTTTTGACTGGAAAAGTCGAGTTGATTGCATGCCACGAGCGTATAATTAATTATTTGCACACTACCTCCTTAAGAAAATCTAGAATGTTCTCCTGTCCTCTTGATACTAAATTTAAAGAATTTAATTTACTTGAATTTTCAATTCGTCGTTTATCACGTCGAACGATGACATTATATCAAATATTGCGTTGAGAGTTATAATTAGATCGGTATCATGAACTTATTTTACTAGAAAATTGACTGAAAAATCAAACATTACAATTAAATTGTAAATGATAAATATATGGTCGCTTGAATTTCCTTATTTTCATTTGTTTTATTCAATATTTTTTTTTGTTGTAACTTGTTTGATGTGTGATCGAGTATTAATTAGCCGTTAATATACGCATATTTACGTAATTGCATGCGAATAAATAGATTTTCCGCGCAAAATTAGTAACATTTTAAATCGAAAGAATTATTCGTTCACACGTCATATCTGTCATTACTCAAATAATTATCAAGGCATTTTCAGGGCATTCTTCATGTACACGCGAAAGAATGAAAAATTATTGAAATAACACGACTGGAATAATTTAAAATGAACATCGAATAATTTTCACTGGATAAAGCATTCATTGAAATATCAATATTCAATACCCTATCTTGAGTAAAAATTTCTTCCATACCAAGATACCTATCAGATTCTGCACTGGATTGAAAGATATTCCTTCTGCAATATTATAGATAGACGGATTAGTAAATTTATTAAAAATAAAGCAATAAAAATAAAAGCAAACATAATCCTGTAAGGGCAAGAAATAGTAATATTGTTAATAAGGAATATAATGTTGCTAACTCAATAGAAGTTGCAGAAACAGCGTAAACTAGATAAGACAAACCGAGAAGATGAAATATTAATTAAATGTCTAAAGTCATGCTAAAATTATTATCACGAATTGCAACAGTAAATATACCAGTAATTTACGAAATTATTATATTCTTATTTTCGTTAGAATGTATTACGTGACATTGTATTACGATATATTATATTACGTCGTATTATAACACATACTATATTACATTATACTATATTACGTTATACTATATTACGTTATACTATATAACGTTATACTATATGATGTTATATCATGCCACGTTATATGATCTTATGTTATATTGTATTACGTTATATTATATTACGTTATAAGATATCACGTTATATTATATTATGTTATATTCTATTAGCTTATGCTATATTGCGACATATCCTATTAGATTATACTATATTACGTTTTATTATAGCTCATATCATATTACACTATACTATATTACGTTATACCATATAACGTTATACTATATTACATTATACTATATTATGTTATATCATATCACGTTATATTATTTCACGTTATACTATATTACGTTGTATTCTATTACGCTATATCATATTACGGTATACCATATTGCTTTGTATTACGTTACGTTACACTATATTATGTCATATTATATTATGTTACATTATATCATGCTTCATTATATTACGCTATATTATATTACGACATATTATGTCACGTTACACTATATCACGTTGTACTATGTTACGATATAATATATTAGCTTATACTATATTGCATTATGTTATATTAGGTTATATTATGTATACTATATTATATTATGTCATATCATATCACGTTATATTATATTACTTTATACTATATTAACATATCATATATTACATAACATTATGTTAAGTCATGTGCATTACATTATATTATATTACATTTCATTATGTTTCGCTATTCTATATAACGTTATATTATATTACGTTATATTGTATTGCGTTACAATCTATTACGATATATTATATCACCTTATACTATATTACGTTGCGCTATAATACGTTATACTGTAAAACGTTATAATATATTACGTTACATTATTACATGTATACTATTACTGCATAACGTTACATTACATTACGTTTCATTATGTTACGTCATAATCTACTTCTTAATATTACATTACGTTCCATTATATTACGTTATACTCTATCTCTTTATACTATATTACGTTGTGTTATATCTCGTTATATTATATTACACCACACCATATTACGTCATATTATATTACGTTATATTATATTACAATATACAGTATTACGTTATGTTATGTAATGTTACATTATATTAGCGTACGTTATACACCATTATGTTATATTGCGTTATATAACATCATGTTATATTATATTACGTGGTATTGTATTACGATATATAGTAAAACGTGATATAGTATAACGACATATAGCATAACGTGATGTAGTATTACGTTATACAGAATATCGTTATATAGTATTACGATATATTGTATAACTTTATATTTTATTACGACTAATAGAATAACATTATATAGATGTAGTTATACTATATAACGTAANGGAAATGGAGGTTGCGAAAAATCTGTTACAAAACAAAACACGATGGCGTGACTGCTGACTATTTGAAAAGTTGGAGATAATGAAAAATGAAGGTTTACTAACTTTAGTAAATTTAGTAATAATAAAGATTGAAATTCTAATAAAGATTGATAAGTATAAAAACTGAAACTCTAATATGAAAGTTTATGAAATTAATGGCATAAATGTTATAAATTAACAGCATAAATATTATAAAGTAATAGTTTAAATGTTATAAATTAATACCTTAAATGTTATAAATTAATAGCTTCAATGTTATAAATTTATCGATAAATGTTATAAATTAATAGCTTAAAAGTTATAAATTAATGGTTTAAATGTTATAAATTAATAGCTTAAATGCTATAAATGAATAGTTTAAATGTTATAAATTAATAGCTTAAATGTTATAAATTAATAGCGTAAATGTTATAAATTAATAGTTTAAATGTTAGAAATTAATTGCTTAAATGATATAAATTATTGGCTTAAATGTTATAAATTAAAAATTCAAATGTTATAAATTAATGGCAGAAATGTATAAAATATTAGTTTGGAATGTTGTAAATTAATGGTTTAAATGTTATAAATTAATAGTTTAAATGTTAGAAATTAATTGCTTAAATGTTATAAATTAATGGCTTAAGTATTATAAATTATTGGTTTTGACGTTATAAATTACAAGTTTCAATGTTATTGTTTGATATATTTTTTTTATTTACCTTATACTTAAGTTCTTCATCGATGTTCGCTCTCCAGAAGTTCAGGCACAAAAGAGCTCGCGCGCGAGTTGCGTGTTCCTTATATACCTTGACAAGGTGTCGGGAGGTCAATGAAAGGATAACGACTGTTTGACATAGCAGAAGAAAATTTTCCCATTGAAGACAGAATCAAATTGAACAATTCCTTATCTATCCTCATACATTGGCGATATTCTATACGATATATCGATAAATACGATATCCATTTTACGGTAATCCGATATCGTAAAACTGCACAACGTTATATTATATATCGTATTACTATATAACGATATACTATATATAGTTATTCTATATAACGTAAAACAATATGACGATATAGTATATATCGTTATTCTATATATTGTAATACAATATAACGTTATAATATATACCGTAATACTATATATTATACCATATGTCGTTATTCTATATAACGTTATGTTATATATCGTAATACTATGTAACCTTACACTATATATCGTAATACAATATAACGTTATACTATATATCGTAATACTATATAACGTTATACTATATATAGTAATATTGTACAACGTTATACTATATATCGTAATACTATATAAAGTTATACTATATATCGTAATACAATATAACGATACACAATATATCGCAATATTATATAGCGTTATATTATATAACGTAATACCATATAACGTTATACTACATATCGTAATACTATATAACGTTATACTATATATAGTAATACTATATAACGTTATACTACATATCGTAATACTATATAACGTTATACTATATATAGTAATACAGTATAACGTTAAAATATATATCATAATATTATATAACGTTATACTATATATAGTAATACTATATAACGCTATACTATATATCGTAATACAATATAACGTTGTACAACACTTCGTTGTTCTATATAACGTAAAACAATATATCGTCATACTTTATATCGCTATACCATATACAGTAATACTATATAACGTTATACTATATATCGTAATACTATATAACGTTGTACTATATATAGTAATACTATATATCGCTATACTATATAACGAAATACTATATAACGTTATACTATATAACGTAATACTATTTAACGTTATACTATATATCGTAATACTATATAACGTTATACTGTATATCGTAATACTATATAACGTTATACTATAAATAGTATTACTATATAACGTTATACTACATATCGTAATACTATATAACGTTATACAATATATCGCAATACTATATAACGTTATACTATATATAGTAAAACTATGTCACGTTATACTATATATCGTAATACTGTATAACGTTAAAATATATATCATAATATTATATAACGTTATACTATATATAGTAATACTATATAACGCTATACTATATATCGTAATACTATATAACGTTACACTATATATAGTATTACTATATAACGTTATATTATATATCGTAATACAATATAACGTTGTACAACATTTCGTTGTTCTATATAACGTAAAACAATATATCGTCATACTTTATATCGTTATACCATATACAGTAATACTATATAACGTTATACTATATATCGTAATGCTATATAACGTCATACTATATATCGCAATACTATATAACGTTATACTCCATATCGTTGTTCTATATAACGTAAAACATTATATCGTAATACTATATAACTTTATACTATATATCGTAATAATATATAACGTTATACTATATATAGTTATACTATATAACGTTATACTATATACCGTAATACTATATAACGATACACTTTATATATAATATAACATTATATTATATATCGCAGTACTATGTAACGTCATACTATATATCGCAATACTATATATCGTTTTCCTATATATCGTAATACTATATAACATTATACTATATATCGTAATACTATATAACGTTATACGATATATAGTATTATTACGTAGTATTATATATCGTTATACTATATATATAATAGTAATACTATTATATATATGGTATACTATATAATTGTATACTACGATATGTAGTATAACGTTATATAGTATTACGACATATAATATAACGTTATAGAATATTACGATATATAGTGTATCGTTATATGGTATTACGTTATATAGTATAACGATATATAGTTTAACGTTATATTCTATTTCGTCATATAATATAACGTTATATTCTATTTCGTCATATAGTATAACGTTATGTAGTATTACGATATGCAGAATAACGTTATATAATATTACTGTATATGGGATTACGATATATAGTAAAACGTTATATAGTAGAACGATATATAGTACAACGTTATGTAGTAATACATTATATAGTATAACGTTATATGGTATTACGTTATATAGTAAAGCGTTATATAGTATTACGAAACATGGAATTACGTTATACAGTATTACAATATATAGTTTTACGTTATATAGTATAACGTTATATAGTATAACGTTGTAGAGTATCACTATATACAGTATAACGTTATATTTCATTACGTTATATAGTATTACGATACATAGTACAACGTTATATAGTAATATGTTATATAGCTTAAAGTTATATAGTAGAACGTTATATAGTATTACGGTATACCTTATAGCGTTTTATGGTATAATGTTATATGGTATTACGTTATAGAGTATAAGGTTATACTGTATAACTTTATATAGTATAACGTTATATAGTATAACGTTGTACAGTATTACGTTTTACCGTATTACGTTAAATACTATAACGTTATATGGTTTAACAGTATCTCGGTATACAGTATCTCGGTATACAGTATCTCGTTATATAATATTATGGTATATAGTATAAGGTTGGACAGTAGTACGTATTACAGTATTACGTTATATAGTATAACGTTATGTTGTATTACGTTATATAGTACTACGTTATATGGTATTGCGTTATATTAGGTCATAATGTATTGCATTATATAGTATTTCGCTATTACGTGTTACGTTATATAGCGTAACGTTTTAACGTATTATGTTTTATAGTATTACGTTATATTATATCACGTTGTAGTAAATCATATCGTGTAATATTATATTACGTTTTATTCTATTGCATTATAATATATTACGGTATACTGTATGTAGTATCCGTGAAATACTCTGGGTAGTTAAGAAGCTCTACTTGACCATGGGTTTTCCACGTCTCTGGAACATGTGCTTGCCGGGTATACCGGAGCCATGGTATAAATGGTAGCCGTTAGTCAGTTGAGAAATGAGTGTTTGCAGCGTTTTCAAGGAGTGTTGCCAGCGTTGTCAGGGCTTGTTGTCTGCGTTGTCAAGCTGTGTTGTCTGCGTTGTCGAGGAGTGTTGTCAGCGTTGTCAAGGAGTGTTGTCAGCATTGTGAAGGAGTGTGGTTAGCCTGAAAAAGATCGTTGGAAACGTTGTAACTTGAGTAGTGTGTGGCGAATGGTAACTGCGTTCATATAGACTGACGGGGCAACATACTAGAATTTGTGTTGACGTGAACGATATAAACGCAAGTCATACCTTTACCAAACCTACTAACAGAAGTATCTCTCACAACTCTAGAACTACTCTCTCACAAGTATTACGTTGTATAGTATTATGTTATCATGTATTACGTTATTTAATATAACGTAATAGTATATCAGTACTTGTTATATTATATTACCTTATAATGTATTACATTTTATTATGTTACGTTATAATCTATTACATTACAATGTACTACGTTATATGGTATTGCGTTATAGAGTAATTCGTTACATAGTATTACGTTATACACTATTACGTTATGCATTATTACGTCATACGGTATTACGTTATATTGTATTACATCATAATGCATTACGTTGTATAGTATTGCGTTATATTATATTACGTCATAATGTACTACGTTATATAGTTTTTCGTTATAGAGTAATTCGTTATATAGTATTATGTTATATAGTATTTCTATGTATAGTGTAAAGTTATAGCGTAATATGTTACATATTATTACGATATATAGTATAACGTTATAATGTATTACGTTATATATTACAAGGATATAACGTATTGCGATATGTAGTATAACGTTATATATTATTACGTTATGTAGTATTGTGTTATATTATATTACGTCATAATGTATTACGTTATGTAATATTACGTTATAAAATATTACGTTATATTATATAACGTCATGAAGTATTAATTTGTATGGTATTACATTATCATGTATTACGTTATATTATATTACGTTATACTATATTTCCATTATATTATATTACATAATATGGAATGGCATTATACTATATCACGTTATACTGTATGACGTTGTATTACGTTATGTTATGCTATATTACGTTATACTATATCACGTTATATTATATTACGTTATACTGTATGACATTTTTGTATGACGTTATACTATGTGACGTTATACTGTATGACGTTATATTATGTTACATTATTGTATATTACGTTGTACTGTACGACGTTATACTTTATTACTTTGTATTATGTTACGTTATACTATATTACGTTATACTATATCACGTTATATTATATTACGTTATACTGTATGACATTTTTGTATGACGTTATACTATGTGACGTTATACTGTATGACGTTATATTATGTTACATTATTGTATATCACGTTGTACTGTACGACGTTATACTTTATCACTTTGTATTATGTTACGTTATACTATATTACGTTATACTATTCAACGTTATACTATGTGACGTTATACTCTATTACGTTATATTGTGTAACGTTATGTTGTATCACGTTATATTATATAACGTTTTTCTATATGAAGTTATACTATAGTACCTTATACTATATCACGTTTTTTCGCATCACATTGTACTGTATTACATTGTGCTATATTATGTTTAATTATGTTATATCATACCATATAACGTTATAATATATTTTGTTATCTTATATTACATTACATTATATTTCGTTTCATTGTATCATAATTTATAATGAACCCCGAATAATTATTCAGGATATAAATCGTTCGATTGAAATATCATTATCTAGTCCACTATCTTGTGTAAATATTTATTCCGTGCCATTTGAGATATCTTTCAGATTCTATACCGGATTGATCGGTACTCCTTCTGCAATATTATCGATAGACGTATTAGTAAATTTATTAGTCCAACGTAATAAGCCTTAAGAGCGAGAAGTAGTAATATTGTTAGTGTAGAATATAATGTTGCTAACTCAACGGATGTTATAGATAAAGCATAAATTAGATAAGATAACCCAGGTAGATAAAAGACTATCTTAATGTCTAAATTCATATTAATATTAATATCACAATTTCTAACAGTAAATATGGCCGTAATTTACATCATTATTATTTTCGTATTCATAATCTCATAACTGTAAGCAATATCTTCCTATATAGGTAACTTTTTTATATATTATTGCGTCTTTTCATATTATATATAAGAAATAATTATTCATATAAACCGAATCAATGGAATAAGCAAGCTGCAGATGTTGAGACATTTGCGAGGAGATACGAAAATACACAGACTGTATACGATACCCAAAATTGCATGAAATATGCTAAGTATAGAGTTCATTCTAACATTCAGTGAGTAAAAAATATACTTCGCCTCGATCATATTTCTTTAAATGTGTTAAAAACATAAGAGGCATACAAATAAAAATCTTTATATAAAAAATTGATATGATTAAACGAAATACCTACCCCGAAATATTGTTAATAATCAAAGATGAACAAGTGAAGTCAGTATACTGTTTTACGCAAACAATGCTAAAAATAAGAGCATTTTGCTAAAATGAATAGACTTGCGGATGACTAGAATATAGGAGTAGAAATGAGAAGAATCTTTGTATCCACCGAGGTTGCAATAGACGAAAATCGATAGGCGATTATTATTACTATTGTTATTGTTATTATTATTATTATACCTATATTAATTAGTTACGGGTGTTATATATATGGGCGAACAGGCATGATGCCAAGTCTGCTCATAATTAATCTATTTAAGTGTTAAAAAACGAGCGCGTTATATTTATAGCTTTTAGAACTGACTCTTACATGCATATCGATGTTTATGTGCAGATCTAATTCCTGTATATTTTTGCGAAAAGATTTGAATGCTATTCCGAATGCTGATACGATTATTGGTAAAATTTTCACAGTTGTTTAATGTCATATCTTTGTTATTTCTCGCGCTAATTGCACCTGTTTTTCTATCTTTTCTTGCTACTTCTTTATTACGTTGTCGCCCTTCAGGCTGTTGATTTCTATTAGGTGTGTTGTTTCGTTCATTTTATCTATTAGTGTTATGTCTGGTCTATTGTTAGTTATTGTATGATCCGTTTGTGTCATTTTATCCTAGTATAGTTTTACGTCATCCTACCTATGTATGTAGCATACACGTGCCTGAGTACCATTTTCCATTGTGTACTTGTAATTCTGTGCTATGTCTTTATGGATTCCTTCCTGCCGCTCGATTATGCCTGTCTATTATCATTATTACTATTATTGTTATATCGATATAAATATAATTTTGGAAATTCGCGATAGAGCAATATAAATAAGTAGAACTCGATACTCATTAAACCAACGAAGCGCATGGTCTAATTAAACGTTTCAACGATTAAATATTCAGATAAGAGGCACCAGGGGCGAGCATACGGAGAGCGAAGAAGGCATCTACGATATCAGCAACAAACGTCGGCTGGGCTTGACCGAGAGGGAAGTGGTTTTCGAAATGAGAAACGGGGTGCTTGAACTAATCAAACAGGAGAAACAATTACAAGAAGACCTGCCGTAATGTCGTCTGTTCGATGGAAATCAACGAGTGGCAAACTGTTTTGTCGATTGCAGGTCAATTCAGCCGTTCTTATGACTTTTATAAATCGAAATATCTAAACCGTATCAATGAATGTTCCTTCCTTCGGCGATTCTTTATTAATCTCTGATAACATTGTTGTACGGTGGCTACATACATATAAATTATATATACACCTGTGTTCTATTTCTATTTCGTGTTTCAATTTACTTGCAAATTAATTTAATTCAATTGTATTATTCGATGATCAAGATTATATATTTATTGATTTTAAATTAGTAGATATTACTTTGACGAGGAAGTAATGTCACTTTTGATCGCGAAGGAAATCAAGGCAGTGGTTCTCTATGCTTTTGCATATACATTTGCTCCTTGTTCAAACCTAGAAGTCAACTTAAAAATAGAATAGTTTTAACGTTTAAACTCGGAGCGTGGCAAGGTTTGTTTTTTGCCTATTATTTTACCTTCGAGATTTCTTTTTACATTCCACATTTCCTAGAAACCCCGTATTCTTCCTCTAGCGTAAAATTATTTGAAATTGAAAGAAATACATACACATTCGCTGAAATCGAACGAGAGAATGAGAATTGACTTCTTTTGTATGAAGGTAGTATGGAAAGGCCATAGAAAACAATGACCAATAAAATATAATTAATTAAACAAAACAAAACCGTTCACTTTTATACCTATAAAACCGGCACTACTTCCTCATTGGCTTGACATCTATTCGAATGGTTGCGCGAATTCTTTAATACTCACTGTGCCGCAATAAGCTACGCGAAAGCCATTTCAAGCAGCTGGAATCAAAAGAACTAGCATAGTGTTTTCCGTAGCTGCTAGAAAATACGTACGATCACTTGCGGTAACCCCGTGGGATCTTATATCGACAACATCGGCTTTACGACACTCGATATTCACTTCTTCGACTTACCACACATTCAATATTACATCTTCAGATACGGAGGACGCAACACACGGCGAATCTGGCCGTGCAGAATTTCATATTGATAACATCAAAGTTGCAGAACTTACGAGATTCGGTACAGAGTATAGACGAACGATGAAGAACGATCTTAAAACGAGTAGATTTTAGATATGAGCCAGAGGCGACTTTCACGTTGCCAGATAGTCGTGAATTTGGAAATTTATGTAAGATTCTAAAACTTTAGAAATGTAGTAAATAAATTTGACAAATCTTTGTAGAATTTAAAAAATTTTAAATCTTATATTAATTCTCCAATTGATATCTTTGATTAAAGAATCAATATCATTTAAACTTGCATTTATTCTTCCATTTTAGTTATTCCAAAAATTTCAAAGAAAATATTATCTATGTTCTTGACTTATTTTTCATTTAAAAAATGCTTCTTAAACTAGGGTCTTTATACCATCTTTGAATAACTAAATTCCCATTAATTTTTCAGACTTCCAGAGCTCAAATTCTTAAAGATAAATTCGCAAACAAAACTTTATTAATTTTACACACGTAATACACAGAATCGAGAAATTGAAATGACTCTCACTCGTACAATTCGATAGATAACGTTAGAGAAAACAATCGAATTAATAGAAATCGATAAAGACAACGTTGGAATCATTAGACTCGATTAGTAAACTCTTGAAGCGATAAGACGTAAAAGACTAAACGATAAGAGACGCAAAATGTAGATATCTAGGTTATGGGAATGGTAGAAAGAGTTTCGAGGCTTAAGAACACAAATATTTCGCTGGCCTGAAGAGAAATAAGAATTCTAAGAATGCCAGAGATACATGAGAACTTTAGCGGTACCATATGTATGCAAACTATCCGAAATTGTAATATGTTGTACGAGTGCTGCTGATATGCATGATCGCTAAAAAGTTCCAAAGATACCGTAGATATCTGAAGACCACACGGATTCCATTAATGTTGGAAGCATCCATGATCCTCCAGAGTTTTAAACTTATCGACAGGATTCGAGGTCATCATAGGTTTTAAGAGTACCTATTCCGAGACCACGGAAGTCCAACAGGTATTGAGGGTATCCTGGGACCCAGAAATTTGCGTGAATATTGATAATACACGTCTGCCTGGAAAGCCACGCTTTGGACTAGTAACGTAATTGAATGTAAAAAAATCGTTCTTTAAGGTATATCCTTTATTCAAGATATATCCTCTCTCTAATTTTATTTGTTTTTCTCAAAAATCAATGTTATCTACACTCTCAATTTATTCTTTCATGAAAAATCTTCCTTAGATAGAATATTTAGACTATTTAAAAAGTAAAGAAAACAACCGAGAAATGTTTCCTGATCTTCCATTTAATAACACATTTTGTTCATGAAAATTAGAATTGCAAAAATATCAAGTCGCAACGATTATAATGTTTCGAATGTCTCCACGAGATAGCATTAAAGATTTGGTATACCGGTTAAAATCAGGAAATGTTCGCTCTGTACAGGAACAAGACACGGATAAGGATGGCGAATATTCTACTAACCATTCTTTTTCACGATGTTTAAGTAAAGTACAAACTTCATTTTATGAACAATACAGTCGAATTCATCAAATGTTGTTTCTTTTCTAGTGGACTAAATTATCGACACAATCAAGCCATTTGGTCATATCCCTTGTTTTTCCGCCTTACCTTTCCTTCATGAGTAGCAAAATTCTTTTTTCCTTTGAAACTCGTCGAATGATACACAATAAATAATACCAATAAAGCTAAAGATAGTCGACCAATGAATGAATAGATTTTTGGATATATGTTACTGTAGTGATCACGTGTAACTATTTCTACGGTTGCAGTGTTTTCTTTGCGAAGTGTTATTGGAATTTTGAGTTTTCGAAATAGAAGGTGGTTACAGAGTGCCAAATCAGATAAATACAGTGGATAAGGAAGCATTGCTATTTTTTTGGCAAAGATTCACGTACAATGTGCTGGTATAAGCAGGTAATGTTGAATGCCAAGTAGAATATATCAATGTTATGTCTGACGAATGAATTTTGTAGCAAGTAGTGGCGTAGTAAAGCATAGTAATACGATATCCACTGGTTCCTATACCTGTGACTCTTAAGCTGTCATTAACAGATTCCATGATATCTTGAATCCTGAGTAAGTGTCCTCCTATCGTAAATGTCTCTTGCAATTCCGTATTTCAGAATGGTTCCGAAGGTGTATAAATGCAATATTTCTATTATTTCCAGCAAAATTTTCAAAAATGATTTAAATAATCCACAGTAGTATTCTATCGTAGATATTATCGAATAATTAGAAAGTACCGAGTGGAGTAATAATAGCAATGTCGAATTTGAAAAACAATTGTTGACCTCATTTCTCGTTTGCTTTTTCTAGTCTGAAAGCTGCATTCTCTTAAGTTGAACGCTCTGACAACTTTAATATTATTTAATGCCGAGAACCTGCTATTTCTCACACCATAAAAATATACTATATGTGAATGTGTCTAGAAATAACAATAACGCGCAGCACAGCAGCACCGGTATCCTGAGCCTGACAACGGAATGGTTATGAGAGTTTGCAGGATGTCATTTTTCGCGTATATAAACTATCATATATTACATCGCACGACGTTTGATATTGCAAACTTCGAACTTCTTTCATGCTGTAAAAAACTTGTGTAATATGAGTCTGAGTAAGTTCCTAGTTGGAAATAAATAAATAAATTTCCTAAATTCTTTTAAATTATGATTGAATATGCCACCGATGTCGACTTATAGTAATTAAACTTTAATCACGTGCATAGTTATATCCTCGATGAACTCATTATTCCACACTGTTACTTAAACACTCGAAGCACTCAAATAATATTATACATTTTCTCGTATAAATTTAAATTGTTTTTAACTTTTCTACAATGAATTCCTTCCTCCTTAACCCTTTGCACACAATAAAATCTGTTCATAGATACATGATAGTCTCGATAAAATTTTTTTGAAAAAATTGCATTCCTATATATATATATATATATATATATATGTATATTTTTTTCATTTATATTATTTATTTATATATATTTATTTATATTTATTTATATATATATATGTATATAAACAAAATTGATAACAAATTTTGAAACAATATATCTGACAGAAAATTTCCAGAATAGATCTACAATGGCTATTGAGTATCATTTTTCGAATGATTACTTAATTTATTAATTGTACATTCTCGCATCTGTGTCAAAATAAATAAATAAATAATATATAAATAATAAATAATGAATAATAAATAATAAATAAATTCGTATCTTACACTAATTCACGTCGTTAGTCAAGCAAGATTCTCTTCACATCGTTTCATCCCATTCCATCCCATCCTTGAAATTCTCTAATCAGGGTTCACGAGGTGACCATGTGAAATCTAGTGCGATTTGACGTGAAATGGCTAGTCGTTATGTGATCTGAAGATCTCGGCTCTCCCCTGCTCACTCGATGTCTTTCCGCTCTTTGAATGTGAGAAGAAACACAGAGGAGAAGAACCAATTCACTTGGTAAACAATAATCCCGTAGAGATGCGCAAATACTTGACACTTCCAATTAACCCAACGTCATTGTAGATGGTCATGGCTATTTTGTATCCAGTTGATGTATAACATACGATCTATTTGTCATTTGGGAAAGGTAAGAAATATTCATTTTATTGTACATCGTTATTCTATACGACGTTCAATCATTTCTTCTATTCCGGCGAATTTTTAAAATGAAATAAAATATTTTCAAAGAAAAGAAAATACTATATATATTATATATACTATTTATTGTTTATCGTCACATTCCTTGTTAAAGTATTAGTGACTGCAATTTCATATTTTTTATAAATATATAAATATTTAAATACTATTTACATGCTTAATTTGGTACAGTTACCTTAATGCTGTTAACTAGTAAATAATTAGTTAGTTATTAGTAATTAATTACCAAATTAGTACAGTTTTACATACATGTTTCTACAGGCGGCGCAAAAAATATCGTATTTCTTATAAAAAACTAAAGAGTTTTTTTAACATTGTGTTCTAGCAGTTAAAAGCGTTTGCATATTGTTGGGTATTTTTAAGTTTCGTGTTTTACGTATATATTAATATTTCTCAGCATGCTGCACATTCACATTGCTCTGCACTGTATTATATTTGTTCACTGTTTTTCTCAAGTACAATTCTGTTTTGTAAAATCACACTTATTTTTTGTGCCGCTTGTATCTAAACTTTCTTTCGTTCGCTACCGTATCTTAGAGTAAAATAAGAATAAAAAGGGGTGTCCAAGGAAGTTGCGGAATATCCATAGGTTCCGATGGTCGCGAAACATCGAGCCGAGAAAATTGTTTAATGTCACGAGAAAGGAACATCGAGCTAATATTACTTGTCGCTAGAAACGTTGCGGAATAATTTAATGAGAACTGGCCGGTCCTTCTTTCACGAAATGATTCTCCGCCTCCTAACTCGTGATGTTCATTTTAAATTGGAAGTCGAGCGCGAGGGTGAAGCCGATTGCCCGACATATTAAATCATCTTGTTGTCGACTCGTAATACCAACTTCCTTCGTCCCTTTAGTTAGATTACCGTTTCCACCAAACCTGAACCGTTAAAAACGCCCCGGTTAAATTAAAAAACAAGACGATCGCGACGATAGAACGAAAGAAAGAAGCAATTTCGCTGTCGCGTGAAATGTTCATTGCGAAAACACCTTGACGCTTTTTCATTAGCGATGCTATTTCTATTGGAACGCAATATAACAGCGTCTCCCACTAAGCTCGAAGCACATTACGATTTCCTTCGAACGTCATACTTAACAAGAAGACATCTTGTAATATTTTTTCGTTTACGATTACGACGATGCTACGATAATTACGTTTATCGAATTGGCTAATGTAATGTTTCGTAATGTGATGTTTGAAAGAATTTTCAATGGATCTTCGATCGGTTCTTATCTTACTTTTTTTTTGGAATTCAATTAATATCATTATTGATACTTTACAAGTCACAAATTACAAGTATCAATTATTTCGTTCTCTGCATGAGTACTAAGCTTGTAATGGACGAAAGCCTAACACGATAATAATAGTAATAATAATGAAAAAAAAGATTTCAGAAATAAATTTTGCAAGCTGCGAATAAAACTATGAAACTAAACGTCCTAGAACTCGATTTATAACATTCGTTAGAATATTAATTTATTTATTTGTCGTATTTTTATTTAAGAAAACATTTCAGGCAAATGAAGTTTTATCATGTTCGATATATTGTACCTACGTACATGTTGTATATAGAACAAGAAATTTATATTACATTGTAGAATTCTTCAGGTGATGTCATTTTGTTATTTACATGAATTGGGAAATTTCATTAAATTTTATTTTAGGAGTTACATCTGCTATTATTACAATTATTAATTGAATTACGGATTCCCATTAATTTATAATACGATACTGGACTCAAAAAGGATCGGAAATTAAATATACAGTATTAAATATACAGTAATAGTATTTCGTATACAACATGTTTGACATATTGATTATCGCTTCTGATAATTTGATAATAAAATGCTCGAAACAAAATAATTCCAACCGATGAATAAATTGCTGTAGCAACTGGGAAAATATTTTCTGTCATAAGATTATAGAGGCCCTCTTGTATTTGTACATTTATTAGAAATCGAAGTGTACAAAATTTGTTTCTTTAGTTATATCTATAAGAAGATAAATTTGCAGAAATAGCTGTCGTCTATTCATAATCATAATACATACAGAGATGAATTTATCGATTTACAGTAATGAACATCATTCGTATATGACATTACTTTAAGATCAAATGATCTTAAAATAATCAATAAGATCGATGTAAAAAGTGATGCGCATAGTATTTTTGCGTTTACAGTATTATGTACCTACGATCAAGTTACGAAGTCCATATGTATATCAAATACTATTTGTATATATAACAATTGCTCTATAAACATCATCATGCAAACAGAATTTTCACCAATGGAATTGTTCGAAACACTCGAAAAAATGTTCCGTTTTAAACTCACGTCCTCTTAGCACGCAAAAATGATTTTTGCAAGATCAGAATGGAATCGAAATTTCGTTCACGCCAGCGCTCTCATTTCTAAAAAAAAAAAAAAAGAAAAGGGCAACCGAACCGATCGAACAAACCACTCAACGACGCGTCAAGCAACAGACATGCCATGAAACGTTCCGACGTTGCGGCCAAACAAGAAAATAACGAAAAACGGGTGAGGACATCGTTCCACTTACGGAACATCGATTTTCTCGTTTCTTCTTTCGCGAAACCTTCGATAACGGCCAGCCGTTACCATCATGAAGCTTCCCTTTTTCGCCTCGTAATTCTCGATCTGATCCCCGCTGAAATATTCATCAATCGTCTCGCTCGATTCTCCTTTCGGCCTGTCTCTTTCAATTATCGCCTGGACAAGCTGGATCCGTTTCTTTTTGCACCCAACGGCCATGTTGCTTCGTCACGGTCGTTTAATCGTCCGATCAAATTCTTCAAGCTGGCAAAAGTAACGGGCCTCGGCAAATTGATCGAGTAAAAGTCCACGTTAAACACACGTCTAATCGCTCTACGATCCACGTTCCTCGTTATCACGGCTAATGAGCCGACCCGGTTACTATGGCATAAACAGTGGTTAAACTGTAATGAAAAGGCGAATGGAGATTAATGTCGTTGTCGTGACACCGGTGATCGTTGGGCAGTTATGTTTTAGGGCTGATCAAATGAATTTGCCTCGTAAATGAGTTTTTGAAATTTCAATTAGATTCAATCGAATTTACTTATGACATAATGTCGTTCTCGTTTCGATTGAAAAAGTGATTTCTAATGTTTTAAAGGAAGCTTCCAACGTAAAATTGGAAGAAGAAGTTACGCATATAACAGTGATTATTTTATATTTTTCTCGATCCTTTTGACAGATTTTCTGATGATAGAGAAATACGGTTTGATTGGAAATAAACCGATAAAGGCGATAGGGTTCAGACTTCTTGGGGTTAGCGTAAGATTTTTATAAAATTGATATGAGGGATTAATCACGAGAAATATTAACTATCCGTGTTGAGAATAAAAATAGATAAGAAGTATACGGGAAGAAACTTCTGACGTGGAAATCACGGGATTGCTGGATTTTAAATGAAATGAAGTGTACTTACATGTACTGTGAGTAGGTTTTACAGATCTGGGTTAGGTGCAGCGGCGTGATTGGCATGCAATTTGTAGAAACGTTTTAGTGCGTTATATTGTAATTAAGTAACATTTGTAAGACACGTTCAGAAATTTAGAGAAAAATATAATCACGTTTTTAGCAGTTCTTGAAATGATTAAGTTCTGTAATGTGTGCTTTCAACTACAACGCATGTTTGGCTTGTCCCATTTTCTAGTATTTGCAGACGTATGCAGAGACAAAACTCCCATGAATTCGAAATCCGTCAAAAGCGCTATACCGTCGTAACGGTTTTCCTTTCCGCCACTATAATTTACTTTCGAGTGTTATAAAATATTCAGAGATTGGACATCAGACATTATTACGTTATAAGATAAAAATTGTTTTATTACCTTGTAAAGATCTCTTGTAATAATATATATTTGTTGTACAGCAATTGAAACATGTTAGTTACGTGAAAAAACTGAGAGAAAATTGAAACATTACTCGAGTGAACATTTGTATAAGAATTAATAAGTGAATAGAATAAATAAATAGTAATAAATCAATAACAGATGAATAAATGAATAATTATCGATGATAATAGAAAATAAAGTTCAAGGAAAATAAGAAATTCGAACAACGAAAAGAAACTATTTAAGAATATCAATGTCAAGCGATTAATATAATAACACTAAGAAGATTAATTAATGAAAAGTTACTCAAATATACAATGCGATAATATAATATTAATTTTCTACAAACTACAATAACGGAGGAAAAATCTTCGACCGGATAGATTTTCCCCTGTAACTCTTTGAATACGTTAAATCGCTCGTTCTTTACGGAAATACACAAACATCGATAATCAGGAGTCGTTCGTTGGTGCAATACCAATTAAGATTCTTTCAATTTTTTTGTAAAGAACAAGCCTAAAAAATTCCATCTGTTCTATTATGAGCCGAATCAATGGGAAGAAAGAGAAAGAAAAAACGATTTACCTGGTGAATACGGTCTATTGATAGTGCTACAGCAGACAACGACGATAAGTGGGCGATCACGTCGACAGCAATAATAATACCAGTTGAATAAGATAAACTGCCGATTTGATTAAGAATGCCCCATTACTCATCGGTCGATCGTTCCTTTTACCTTGCTTCTTGTTCTGCACCTTTTGCGACTGCCGCTTCTGAAATTTTTCTAATAGAGGCAATCATTTTTTCTTCTCCTTTTTTCTTATCTTTGTCTCTTTTTCTTATCTCTCTCTCTCTCTCTCTCTCTCTCTCTCTCTCTCTGTCCCTTTCTTTCTCCATTCGAGTGGCAGTGTCTCATGGAAACCTTTAACGAGCATCCACCTTATCCTTGTTGAGATCTCGCAAGCGAGTTCGTCGGTATAAATTGGAAAGATAACTGAAATCCATGCGCAATTTTGCGACCAACGCGGCTACGTTATTCTATGTATGTAATGTGTGTGTACGTGTTCTTTGAAAGAATTTTCGATCGGTATAGTAGATCGTTGTTTTCGTATACGGAACGAGTCACGCGATATGTCGGTTTTCTTGTTTGCTTTTCGATAGCATGGAAGAGGGAAAATGTCGACTCGCGAGGAAACAACCGAGCTGGGTGAGATTTATTTGCTTACGACGTAATGTTGCCACGAAGATTGATGTTTGATACTTACGGTGGCTGCACAAAATATTTGCATGTGCTTCTTTTTACTTTGCGTTTCGACGTGTTTGTTCCGATTGGTCTTTTAGGTAACATTACAATTACTGAACTCGTCGAAATACGAAATCTTTCGTTCCATATGCAATTGGAAGGGTTGCGCTTATGAGACAATTACACAATATCTGGTAATTTAAGTAAATAACACAACTTTTCAAGCATGATATAAATTTATGGTTAACTAATATTGATAGCAATAAAATTCTTTTCTCAAACGTTAAAAATATATTTCTTTATTAAATGTTAAATCTATATTTTGTTTCACTAGGAATAAATATCTTTTATTGTGTTTCTTGGCTTCGAGTCTCGAACGTTCGAATAGAAAACGAATAATCATAGGGAACTTGTCATTCGCACGAGACGACAAAAATGACAGTTACAGTTTAATTAATATCGGGATACGTTGATTCCTTAACGCGGATGGATGTTATCAAATGGCTATTTGCGCAGTTAACATAATTCTTTCGCTGTCATAAGACGCGTATTGTTTGGAACCTGGTAAGAAACCAGACTAGATGACGAATGGATTAATTTTGTCCGCCAAGAACTTTGGTGACGTTTCCATCAGGAGCGGATTAAGAAGAAGGACTAAAAGGAGTTACAGCCCCGAAGCCTTCTACATTTTTGTAGACACCACTGTTCGAGAAAAATTTCATTTTACGTCAATAACAAGAAATTCACTCGCTCATCTCAAATTTAAAAATTTAAAAATATTAAAAGAATGCAGCTGTCTCTTGATAATGCATAGTAAAAAGTTTTGAATATCACTTATTATGAAATAAATTTCATTCCATATTTACGTAAATTTATTTAATTTTGCTGTAGATTAGCAAAGAATACTTCTTATAATATCTGATCGATATATATGTATACACATTTTAACCCCCGCCCCCGAATTTTCTATAAAGGGAGCCTCGGCTGGATCAATGATCCCAGGCCTCAAACACTTTCATCCGGCCCTGATTTCCATCGACGGATTTTAAATTTTCTTTCCCTTGGAATACGTAATCGACTGAGAAACGATCGAGTAATTTTCGTAATAAGAATCATACGACTAACCCGAGATCACGAACGCTGTGTCACGATCGTTCCATTGTAACGTATTAATTTTTATCCTCGTTATGTGTATTATTTGGTTGACGGTTGCCGAATCGCGATGAAAGGCGAGGAAAAGATTTCACGAGGAATAAAAAAGGTTGTGCACGAAACGAGTCACGCAATTTCAGCGAGGAAAAAGTCGAACAGTGTAACGAGGTTTGTCTTCCTATGTGATTATTGCTTTTTCCAATTGTAACAACACTCCAGCAAAGGTGCTATTGTAGTTTTTCTATCGCGTAACTTTACATTTCTTGCTTCTCTTCCGTCTCGCTCTTTTTCAGAATGTTCCACATACGAAGGAAAAAGTTGAAAACGAAAGATAAGGTAATTAAAAATAATACGTTAAGTAGTTAACGTAAACACTTGTGTATAATTTTGTTCGACTCAAAAGGAAACGTATCTCTTGTTGAATTATTGGAAAATAATTTTAGGCGATAAGAGGAAAGATCTTCGCATGCAGTGTTTCACGCTAGTATAAGTTTATGGGAAATGAAATTTTGTTTTCGGAGATACGTTTTGGATTCGTTACTTTCCTGCTGATATTCTTCTTGTTGTAGTGTGTTTTCATATTATTGTTAGTAATATATCATGCAAAATTTTAACACTTTATGATTCGTATTTTTAGTAAGGAATTATTTGAATGATATCTAAACGAATAATGGCGAAAATAAGAAGATATGGATTTAAGTAAATCGATTGACAAAGATAATAGCGTCATGGTTTTATTGCTGCTCATTCGTCCTAAGTTCAGTTTCAAACAGAAGCGAAAATTTTCGAGGGAACTAGGTACGTTTTCGGGAAACTCTGGAGGATTCAGCAGTACCGGAGCAGAATGCTGAATAAGATTGTAGAGACGCTCCCTTAATGTTCAGCCTGCCCCCTCTATATCTACTTATAGAAATGTTCTGCAACTTCAAGTACCTATATCTCGCAATCAGAGGTAATAGTTTCGCGGCTTTTACAGTTGTTCGAACGTCGGATTTTACAAATTGTTCAGACATCGTCGAAATTGCAAAGAAATAACATACTTTTGCGAAGAATAAAATAGGCAACGGAGGAAAATAGAGGAAGTAAGAATATTCTTTAAAAGCTGAAAAATGTATTTTATCAGTCGCGACGCCAAATATTTGCTTTTTTATAGATAAATTTCCTAAAAGTAGCTTTTGGTACAAGTAAACAAACTAAATCATTTTTTAAATAAAATCCGACAAACGTTTTTCAAACAGAGCAATACTATGCAAAATATTCTTTTGTCCATAATATTTCAGCGTATGAAAAATCGATGTTTTGCACGCAATAAAAGAAAAAGCAAATAACGTACAAACTGGTGGCTGCATTTCATTCTTTGACAGAGTTGCATTTCAATATTTACAATGTATATTTCACTATGACCGTTTTCTACTAAATTGAACGTAGAAAATCAGTCTTTCTTTCGTCGATTGACGGTTTACATTTTTATTTTGTTATTCCAACAAAACTTTCATCGCAGTTACCTGCTACCTTGTGAAGTACTTTAAGAGCAGATCGTAATTGCAATTTCCCGTGTTATATTAAGATTTCGACAAAAACAACATCGTTCTCGTTTTCTCGCAGTCATTGAAAAATAATGTAGCAAATAAAGATAGACTTGATCAATGAAGCAAAGTGAAACACTATTTCGATACAACTTCAGTCTTGTCCTATTAACCTGCGAATACCGAACAAATCGATCTTATTCTTGAATTAGCCTTATTATTTTCGCGTGAGATCTGCTAGAAATCAATTCGTGTTATTCTGTGAAACTTGATAAGCGTAAATTTGATAGACATGGTTAGTACATATTTAAACAATTGAAGTGTCAATAGCATTACATTCCGTTCTATATATCTTACATAGTATCGATATGTAAACACTGTAGAACTGTACATAAATAGCGTTGAAATATATATAGTATAAATGAATATTGAAAACTAATGGCAAGTTAATCAAATTAATTAATAGTCACACTTGTAATCTGATGGAATCGGCAAACTAATTTGATTCACTAAAATGTTTATGAAATCCATAGATAATAAATCGAAACTATTTATTAAATCGTAGTTGCATACTGAGTTCGGACACAATGTCGGCAGAAAGTATCTTTTATGTGCCTACTAATTAATTAGGTTCATGTATATTAAATTTCGTATCATTTAGCAGTACCTTCATTTGGTTATCTAATTCCACGAAAGTGAAATATAAAATCTCATAAAAAACTTCTTCCTTGGGAAATATCTGTCGGTATTACAAAAATGCTTTGCATAGCCTTTGTAGCTTGTCGCAGCAATTTTCTGCAATCTGCCTGGAAAGATGTACTTGCGCCGTTTTACCATTAAATCCCTTATTTAATCTTACCCTATGACATCTTTTCCCATCCTCGACCATTTCGATATCGCAGAGACTATGCGCGTACTAGTGACAATTTATCGTGCGGTATTTTCGTCGTTTACGAAAAGGACATTCGTTTACGAGTATATAAACGCGCATTTGACGATTGCAAGACTTGCATTTAACTGCTTATTGGAGAAAGAAAAAATTGAACTTCCGGTTGATGCAAATGGGAGCGTGACAAATTGTCACCAACGCGCACACAACCTAAATATTCCGTTATTTGCGATAACGAAAACATTTCACATTGTTCTTGTTGTGGTAAATAGTTGCATAGACCTTTAACTATAATTGTGCGTATCGTGTCTTATGTTTCCCGTTAGCTTGTGGCAGCAGAACTAACCCACTCCGTATACATCGAATAACCTGAAGCCAGTCTCCCGTGAGACTAGCGATCCGAATACCCCATGAAAACAATTCTAATGTCGTGTCGTCGCGTCGTCGCAAGAATCGTCATCCAAGGAAATAGTTAACAAGCGCTGTATGCAGACACAGCGAGGGAGAGGACAGAGAGAAGAGAAAGGAAGCGACAACGATCGCGCGAGTTCCGCGGCGGGAACATCTCCACGAGGAAACACTTACGACAGAGGGCTCGGTATCGTGAGCTGCGGATCGTCCCCGGTGGACAAAGAGCCGGCACACCATCTTCGTACAGTTCTCTTGCCGTGTTCCGATCGAGTGGGCCGTAATTGCACACGAGGGCCTCTACGCGATCCCCGAATCCAACTGCCATTGTACGGCCGGCTATTGGCGTGTCTGTGCTACTGCTTGTCGATTGCCCGGACCTGCCCGTGTAAATTGCACGACCGCAACCGATCTGCCTAATTGTCGACGACGCGAACGGAATGTAAGACAGGTTGCTCCGTGCTGTGAAATTCACCAATCTGAAATCGAGGGATTGTAAATGAGGAGGTTTTGCAGAGAAGCATAGAAACTGCAATGTAAGATGAGGTGGTTGCGGTGCCCTGAGACAATCGATACTATTGCCAATATTTCGTGATTCTCAACGAAAATGCGATTTGTCAGTAAATATTGACAATATCGTATTGACAATACTTACTGAGCCCTTCGGTTGAGAATCTTGAAATGTTGACAAAATATATATATATATATATATATATATATATATATATATATATCTGAGATTTTAGATGCGGAGATTGATAACATTGTATGATATTCGTATTGGAAAAAGTCGTAGCTCCACTTGACACTGGGCTTGGTATTTAATGAGTCATCCCAATAAATAAAATTTGAACAGTTGTGGAAAAATGTAATACTTTGTACAACGTCATACGATACGTATGATAAAAATGAAAGTGATAGCTACGTATTGTTCTGGATTTTTGATAGCCTTTGTAATAAATATACGACACGTTGAAACTGCCACTAAAATTCGTTTTTTAGCGACATCTAATTTTATAAATAGTTTATCATTATTCCTAACATTGCACAAATTTGCCACCGACAAATTTATTTTATACCATTTATTACTGTATGCTCGGTGTCATTCGATATGATTCTATTTATCCATTTTCGTTTAGTTTGATCAATCGAATTTGACTAAAATTGATTCACTAGTGTACCAGCATATATGATTAAATGGACCAATTAAGACCGATACATGCATATGCATTAGTTTTGACACTTGGAATTAAACAGAGTCTATCGATAGTCTAATTATCGAGAGTCTACGATAATTATGTCTTCCACTGAAGCATATTAGAATTAAGAAAATAATTTAATCAATCAGAAATTAAGCAAATTTAGCAAAATGATATTAACAATACGATTTGAAAATTTCAATCTATTCCCACTCTACTACAGATTATTATACAAACTATAATACAGAGGATTTTCATTAAGATCGACGATGGAAGCTCGATGTTTCGGTATTTTCCTAGGCAACGTCGATTCGATGTAAGCGAAATGCGTCTGTCGTACATAGACATTTGGGATAAAACACGCAGAGACAGAGTAGAAAGTTAAGGAAAGGGCTAGAGAAAGAGGCAATGTAAACCTTCTGCTAAATTCAAAGGCGAGTTAATAGTGTCTACACACGCTGCATCGACCAGTTCCATTCACAAAGTGAAAGCCTTGGCACATAAAAGTCGTTTCGATCAATTCAACTTAGGCTATTGCATGCTGTACAGAATGACAATACGTGTGGATTTTCACGCGACTTGGGTGCACATTGACACGTACACAGGCTCGCGTATACACGAGGTATTATCACACGACAAACGCACGATGAAAGACCTTATGTCTTTTGACTTCCTTTGTATCTGCGCTATTTATTGTTGATCCCTGAAGATGGAAGGGAAGTGGTTGAATTCCATTGAATTTTACGAGTCATACTCATTGATCGTTTTCTCTTAAAGTCGTTTAGAAGCTTATGTCATGTATTTCGTAAGACGGTTCCTGCCTTTTTCTACGCCTTTTACTGCTTTCTGTAATTCGAAGATATAAAGAAATATACTTACATATTTATATTTTATAATTTTTATTTTGATTTTCAAGCTTGATTGCGAAATGGAAGAGCACTGAATGGTGAAAAAGTTATAAAAAATAAGATAATGAAAGAAGTATTTATTTATTTTACCGTTATGTGTACGTTCCAAAAAATATATTTTGCCATTCTTTCCTAATATACTTCTAATTATAAAATTAAATAAAATGACGCCACATATGTAATTTCTGTCTTCGATCCGTTTAAAGATTTTGAAAATTTACGTTGGCTAGAAAAAACATGTTTTATAAATCCTTAAGTACTCCAAATAGCCACAAAACTGCGCGACGCTTCCTAAAAATATCAAAGTATAAAATACCATACTCTGTAATGAAATAATAATACCATCGAAATATCATAGTAGCTACCAATAAATACAAAATTCACGAAATATTCTTCTCTCCATGCAATTTCGTCAGCGGAAAATATTCTTTGTTTCCCAGTATTCGGCTGATTAGTTTCATTAACAATATAAAAATAAACATTATGTCACAAACGACAATGAAATCGTAAAGCTACGTTCATTTCGTCCTTTCTATTTTTTGCGTGTCGAACTGCCGTCAATGCAAATAACGAATTTACGTCGTGATAAAGTCCCGCCGATGTGATTAATGCATATCCATTTTTTCGTTTGCTTTTCTGGCCGTATTTCTCGCTTTTTTTTACGTTTTTAATCAAATCCTATCTATCTTGTTAAATTACATACGATTCGTACTTATCCGTCAATCGTTCGCCTGTGGTAAATCACCGTGAATATATTTGTGGAAGCTGCTTAATGTTACAAAGTCAAACAAAGATATCTACTCGAACACTACTTTTTGATATAATTTCACAATTAAATAACATCCCTGCATCATCGATATCAGAAAGCTTTTGTTACAATTTATAATACGAGATGTTTTTGTACAGAATTGTGTACCTAAAATCTTGAGTGTACGCGCATTTTTCAGTATTTTGTACAAGTACCTTTACCTCATAAGAATGTATTCATACGTTGAATTTTCTTTTAATTATTGCAAGTTTGTTATCGACTAGTTTTAGATTAATTATAAGCGTATAAAGAAATATTTGATCTATTCTAGTCCATCCAGTTGGATATCTGGATTTTCAATTCGTTAATCTTCTATTTAGGTTCATGGCTATTTGATCTGAAGGCTTTATTTCAAGCACTTCTTGTAATCCTAAACACCGATCTTGTAATCCTAAACCGTGACATGACTTATTATCGTCGAGATCATATTACTCCTGTATCAATTTTTCATATCAGGATATTTGCAGACTTTCAGGATTTTAGTCATTCCTCAGGGGCCAATAAAATCCGCATCAATATTTCCGAACGACAAACTATTTCGATACTTCAACGCCGTGCAGAGGGAACGAAAAGGGAAAGAAGATCTTTGGCAATCTTTGGCGCCGTTCCAATTATTTCGTCAATTTCTCTTCCATCTTTCGAATCATTCCTTTCTATAAAAGAAATAGTGACTGAAGGAAGTAACTAATCAAGATTTTATATCTCATGAATGAAATTTTATAACTAATTTAAATTGTGTATAAGAATAAGGTATTCATTCATTCAGAATAAAATAACCCTTGGAATATTTAAAAGAAGAAGACGTCTATTAGGATCCAATTTATTTGATTCTGTTCGTAAAAGTATGAATTTGTATAAAAATCCATAGCCTGCACATTATAATAAATAGTAACAGAAACGGAAATGGGAAATATTGGCGATTATCTTTAAATATTCTCGCAGAATCAAAGATTCATTGATGTACCGTTAAGAAAGAAAGCGAGATGGAATTCAAATCTTATTCGTTATATTGTGATGTAAAAAGACATTTTGTTTTAACTTGTAGTATTAAGTATTGTAGTATTTCTAATATTAAGGTACCGTTGAGGGAGTCATTTTTGTTTCAAAATGTATGTATATGGAAAAGAATTAGCTCCACAGCCTTCCTAAAGAATAAATCGATTTCGAATTAACTACGTTGCCACGTTGCAAATCTTCGCTTTCCCTCTCACGCTCCCCGCAATTGAATCAAGAACAATATAAGTCACTTTGTAGAAACAAATATAACTTACAACGTTTCTTAGGAATCACTTTTCCTATTTTATCATATACACATGCACACATTTTTGGCGTATCTGCACTCATTTAACGTATTATTTAACGTATTAGTGATGTATAATTCTGCACTAATTCACAAGCGAAACATACGATTCAGCGAATAATTCGATCCTCCCCCCCGTCCCCACCAAAAAAACTTGTTTGTTCCCGATCTCACCGATTCAATTACAGTGTCTTGTTAAACCAGCCACAATAGAACAATTAAACTCAGCAACCTGAACTATACAACAATCCTCCCAATCTCAAAAAACTGAAAGACTACCATACAAATGAAATTCAATTTAACACGATACACAGAATCGGTGCGGAGCATGGCTACGCGCTCACTTTTATTCTTTTCGAATAACGCCTTTCACACCGGGTCTCTCTGCTGAAGTTCATCCTCGCATGCTCGTGCAAAAGGGTAGATTGAAAAAGAGAACTTGAAAAACAAAAAAAAGAAAAAAGGATAGAAAAAAGAAAAGAAAAGAAAGAAGAGAAAAAAATAATCAACGCGAAAAATGACGCTGCCTTAAAATCCGTACGAAAGCGCGCGCAAAGAGCTTACCCGAATTCCGCAGAATCGAAATCTTCTACTTCGTCGTACCATGATTGAATATGAAAGCGAATCCTCGTGGTGGACGTCGTGTTTCCTACGTTGTACATGTCGAGCACGTGCACGTTCTGCCATACTCCGAATCGTTCTATAAAAGATAAACACCCGGATTGTTAGCACCTGTAATATTAAGTTCCAAAAACTTTCATAACGATTGGATGATACGAAGTGGCTCACGAATGTATTCTGACATTCTTGGAAACATTTTATGTGTATGCAGTTATTGTGTTATGTATTTCGAAATGTCATTAATGCTGTACCCAGACACGGGTCGTTAACAACAAATTGTTCAAATCGATAAAATGACATAATAAAATTCCTTTTCTTCGAATGTTCCTTTATTCAAATGTTTCTAATTGTATGCTTGTAATTACTTGCGTTTATTTTATGGTAGTACTTATCGTTACTGATACTAATACTAATCGTTAGAGTGAAAGTTAATGTTGTATCGGTATCGATTATCAATTATTAATCGTTAGGTGTAAATAGATGTAAACGGTGTTTCCTTTGAAGTTCCTTAGAAACCTAAGTAACAACTTTTGTCAAATTGCTTTTTTGTGGCCTAATCTGTGTTCATGTGCTTCCGAATATCTTCTAATTTCCTATTCTACTGTTAGGATTTTTAGTATTTTCCTTATGTCATCGTTTTATATATACCACGGTGCATTTAACGTAATTCGTAGTAGAACCGATTGTAGATTTTCTATTTTTTTTCTTTTTTTTTACGGAATTTCGTAGCCCTGCCTCAAATTTGAATTCAATACGACCACACGGGGTCGGTGATAGTTTTGTAAATTTGTAGTTTACTGTTTGTATTCAGTTTGGAATTGCTGGTTATGAGCCAGTTCATAGTTTTTCTGCCAGTTTTTATTTGATTTTCTCTTGAATATATATTTTCCAGTTTAGTTTGTTGTCCAAACGAAGACCAAGGTATTTGACAGAGCTTGTTTGCAGGATTTCTGAATTATGAAAGTAGATCCTCGAAGTTGGATTTTGTTTTCAATATAAAAGCGACGTACGAGTATTATGTTCGAGTTAATTTTAATTTTGTTATCTTAACATAATGAAATGGTAACGTGGTTACAACTGAATCAATTAAATTCTTTAGTGGGATCCATTTGATTCGTTTTGTTTTGTTTTTCCCCTTCGTCATGCATGCATACTGTATATGTTTTGCTAAAACTATGTTGTTCGTCGATATTTTTTCGAACAAGTATCAATTCATTCAGTAAAAATAGAGGAAAATTTCTGCTTTATTGATAAAATTCCGGTAGAGCCCTATTTTTTGTATTCAAATTTTAAATACACGTATAAGTATTAAACGTATGCATACTTCGATCGGTGTAAATTTTATTTCCCTGAATTCAAGTTAATTTAAAGTTAAGCGCGACGATCGGGGGAGCACGAGGCGGGTATGGGTTCCCAGGGTGTAGGACCATGCCCTGGGAAACCCCGATGTATCTGATATCCTCCTACAGCCGGGTGGCGGCTGGTCGATGCCATAGGCACCCTCCAGATTGCCGATCCGGTGCGGAGAATTTCGGAAAAGTTGGTGGGCCCATACCTGCCAAGACCACTCACCTCGCCTTCTCGTG
>JACXIL010000194.1:191575-505441 GCA_014737365.1 Bombus soroeensis
AAAAAAAAAAAAAAAAAAAAAAAAAAAAAAAAAAAAGCGCGACGATCGTGGAATCCGCAATATATAATATTTAATAATACCAGTTGTTTTCCATCTGTTGGAAATATTGTTACGCTAAAAGAATTCATTTGTTACCAGAAAATGTAAATACTTCAGATTTATGCATGAAAACGCCAAAATAATCGAATAACGTTTGTTAAAAGAAGCTGTGTTGAAATTTGTTGTTAGCAACAGATCTGCAATCCTGGGAATTTGTGAAACCACATAAATAACTTCATAAATTAATGCGACAAACATACTTAAATATCGGGTTATGTATTAGCGTGTTAAATATTATATGAACTAAATTAAGGGTACTATGAATCTACTAATTAATTAATAATAATATTCACGCTGGTAAATATTAATTTTGTTATTAATAAATAGTATTAACATAATATCAATAATTAATATTATGAACAGTATTTAGAAATATATGCGGCGTAAATGTATTATAGGATATATAATTGCTATATATTTCTTGCGGGCAGAATCGCTGCCACAAATAAACTACCTTACTTTGGAAATTCGTTAGACCTGGTTCACGTATGACTGACCTCCGGTTTTCAGTCTCATACCCGAGACTGTTTTAATAAAAGGTATTCTGGTCATTGAATTGATAAAAGAGAGCCAACTGCATGACCCACATGCTCCTCGGATTTCAATCTTCCGGATTTTTTCATCCGGAGGCAACTCTACCGACTTATTCGCTGGAATCCTGTTGATAGTTCGCAAGATCTCAATTATAAACTCGCGTTACGCAATCCAGAACGCACCAGCGGGGTTGAATGTCACGTGCCGTGATATATCGGGAGTCACACTTGAATATTTTTCTATTATACGAAAAAATCAGAGAAAAATGATAAAATCTTTAATTTGGAAAAATTGTGCGCGATATTTAAATTTTCGTTATCGAACGTTATTCTTTCACTGTCAAACGTTATTACAGATACAGTAGAAGCTCGATTATCCGAACTAACTTCGTTCAGGATGATCGGATAATCGAATTTTTTGTATAATCGAACGACTCTTATTTAACTACATTCTACGTGAAAAATTATAATTTGTTACATATTACAAGTATTATGTACGTAAGTTTTAATCATCATTGTTTTCCCAATCCTTGTGAGTTGCAAAATCTCATATCTTTTTTAAAGTTAATAGTTTCGCAGGAGTATCATTTGTGGAAATGTCGTCTTCTTCAAGATTTCACACTTTGGTCTTTTAATGTCACAAATTGTTAATTTACTTATTCCACAAATCGCTGCTATTTCAACTACTGTTTCACCACTGCCTAATCGAGTCACTATTTCACGTCTCTCCTGAATTGAAAACGGTACGCTTACGTTTTGATATATTAACGTGTAATATAAAAATCAACTGACAATATATCGACAATACAGACAATATACTAGTTTGTCTTTCATCGACAAAAATATATGTACAATGTTTACCGATGCAATGTTCGGATAATCGAACGTTCGAATAATGAAAACTGTACTTACAAAGGCTCAAACATACAAAACAACTACATATTCAGAATAAGAAAGAATGGAACATTGCCATCTGACTGGGTAGATATATATTTTTCTTGTTGCATTTATTATTTTTCTGTTGTATTATCTAATATATTCAATTCTGTTGTATTTTCTTAATTATTTCATTACTCTAATACATATTTACCTTTTATTAATATCTTGTATATTTTTATATCTTCCTTTCTATCTTCCTTTTCTTCCTTTTATTTTTTTTTTTTTTTTTTTTTTTTTTTTTTTNGTTTAATGAAACGATCCGCTTAATTTCTTACGTTTAGTATTCTTTTCGTACCATAATTATTTATTTATGTATGCAATATTTACTTTCATATTTTACTTTACTTTGTTTTATTTCAAGTTGATGTTACTCTGATATTATTGTGTTTATTTTACGTTGTTGCGTACTTTGCTTTAAATTGGTTGAATCAACGAGTCTGGTTTGATAATGAAAAACAGATGTTTTAAAGTAGCTATATTTTTATCGTTTTAACTGCTGAAATATTTACGCGGAACAGAACTAAATAAACTTTTCAAGCGGGATCCCTCTTTTTTCTTTTTAATTTCATTAACGTATTAGAAACATTTTCGGACAAAAGGAATTTCACGAACTCATGCTTTTTCTAACATGATATACCTACGCATAATTAGTTTTTTACATGTTTCAATCGGTTTTCCTTTCTAGGTAACTTTATATTTTCCGCAGTGAACGTATATAAGAGAATCTGTTTCAATTATACACCGAACAATATAAAACGATACGTAAAATAAAGGAGTTGTTTCCATGCATTGCCAATTAAGCGCTTGAAAATTCTGTATACTGAAAAAGTATAAGAGTTATAACTAAAGTTAATAATTTTAAGCCACTTTAAAATACATTTTTTCTCATTAAAAATATACCAAAAGAAAATAAGATGCTTTGTCAAATTAAATTAGTCCATGTTATATTATTCTCTTAAATTATATAACTGTTTCCGAAATGAATAGAAAAATTTACAAATTTATGTTACAGCAACCGAACAAATGATTCCAAGCATTTAATCGATGATGTATATTATCAAAGCTCAGACAAATATTTCGAAGGCATCTAAAGCACGTCGATATAATTCGTTTGTTTCTCGACAAAATCAAACGAGCAACCAAGTGCACCCATCGAAGACAGGCAATAAACGAAATGGAATTTTTCTTTTATAAGAACCACTGTCGCTTTTTGCGCCTTGCTGTTGCAAATTGAAATGAAGTCGGAACAAACTACAAGAGACGAAAAAAAAAAACAGTATGGTGGGGGAGATTCGTAAGTAAGAAGTAGAAAAATTGACGTAAAAAGAAGAAACGCACCGATATCGATCCGGTTGCAGGCGGAACAATTTCGCGTTCGAACGTATACCGGTGGATATTGAAAAATGATAGGGACGACTAAAGGGAATGAAAAATGGAATATATCTGTAGGAGTTACTTGCCAACGTCTCTGCACTGATCTTTCTCGAGAAGGTTGCACTGTGCTACCCATCGTCTCGCGATATGAGCAAGTTCGTCATCCCAGATCTGTCAAAATAAATATCGACATCAGATTTTGATAGGTATGATCATTAAAGAAAATCCATTAACTCTTTATTTGAAATGATCGAAGAAATCCACGATAGCTGTGTAACTAGAGAGAAATTACTGATATTATACGCTGCATCATAATGCGATTTTGTTTGTTATTAATATATACAGAATAAATGTAGCTTTAACCGTTAATTGTTATGATTAGACGACGGACTTTTGTACATTTATAGGGAATGTAAAATTGCAGAAATGCTTACAATATACGAAAATATTCGAAATATTCCACGTATTATTATGATATTCAGTGGATTTTTACTTAGATTTCATTTGTTTAATTAGGTTTATAAAAATACGAATTTATATAAAAATCTAATTGTGGTGAAACACAGATACGTCCATTTTCTAGTACACAGATAAAATATCCATAACTGAACTCATAATTATGAAGCTCAAATTAATTTAAAGAGAAGACAGAAATATGAGATACCATTTTTTACTTTTATATAGCACTTGTATATTTAGAAAACGATCAAAAATCAAGTATTAAGGAGACTAAAATTCTTCCACGACAGCTATTTACTGTTCTTTCGTTTAATTGACAGCTTTTATTTGAGTCGTAATAGAAAGTTTTTATAACTCCAGTTTATAAGTTACATTGGGTTTATGCGTATCGAAGTGGAATATACTTTGGTTTATAAACAGATTTATGAAATAAAACAGTCGAAAGGGACTGGTTGGGAATTTTTCTACTTTAGAGAGGGTTGAAATTTCTTTACAGTTGCCATTCAACACCTGAATGTTGTTCATGCCAGTCGTCAGCATATTTCAACCTTATCCCTTATTTTTTTATAGCCACATATATTATGCCTTGCCGATCCAAACTAAATCTTACCAGCTCCATCATGAACTTTGCTGGACGTTGAGGGCCCGGATTTCCTCGCTCCTCGTCCCCGTTCGCCACAGTGTTGCGATAAACGTTGTGCCAATCGAGTATGGTCTCGATATCCTTTTCGTTCAGATCAGTATGCTGAAGGTTCTCGCATCTGGTGCCATCCGTGTCGTGCTGTGAAAATGATATATCGAACTTTCGATTTACGATAGGACATTAGATGTTTTACTATTAACTTAATATTAAGAAAGTAGAATTTTATGTTTGATAAAAGAAAAGGAATAGTTATTCTTTTTGATCATATCCTTCGTTATTTCTTATAATCATATTTCTTCTAATATCTTTATTTCTTATTGCTTTGTCTTTAACGATTTTATGTCATTCGAACGTCGTTTAAGTTTGACGAACAAACGAGATATTGTTAATTGAATCGCTGTTTTAATCTTCCTTTTCGTTTCAAATATCGGATATCGAATCGTCTTATACATTCTAATTAAAATTGTCATTTAAAAGCCCGATTAGTTATACATCTTGGATGTTCGTATTAATAAACGCAAATTATGAACCGAAATTTCTATAACTGGTATAGCGATAGCACAAGAATAGTGCAAATATCATACATATTGTATGAAGACTCTACTATCATATTACTATATTTTAGGTACGTCGATGATTTATTATACCTATGGTTACTCTCACGAAGATTACGATTTTAAAATACGATTTCTATTACTTGATATAATGTTAGAAGATCTATTTCCATTTTCCATATTAAAATTTCTGAAACGTACATAAAAATTTATCAATTGGTACGATCAATTATTATCAGGGATACACAAATGAGGTTTGGGTCGAATAGTTGGAATAAAATTAAAATGTCAATAGCTTTCTTTTTATATAGATTCATAGTTCCTTCGAACTGGCGTTATCGACTTGATAATTTCGTACTCAATAAAAATAGCCTCTTTAAGCTTTTCATACGAAGTGCTATCGAATTTAGTGGGAGGGTACTCGAAGCAGATACTTTCTTTAGGCAGAGCTTTGACATGATGCTTCGTCGAATTCGCTTTGATGTATAGCAGAGGAAGAAGCATTTTTTTATGTCTATCACACGCCCACAGGGGTATTCTATTTTTTTAGAAGCAGACTATGAAATTCACTCTTGTCAGTCTTGATTTTCGTTCTACGTGTTCTTTGTTGGGTTGTTTTATGTGCGTAAAATACATATATGTCTGATATCCTAGCTAAATTAATTCATCAAGTATATACGTATATATTCTTTCATATTTTTGTACGGACAATATATAAAATTTTATATTCTATATATTCTATATTCTGCAATACATTTCTACTTTAAGTAATAAAGACACTTATTTAAGAAAAAAAAAAGAAGACAGAATATAATATAGAAAAAGATATTAACCGTCGATTCAGAAAAAGGGAGTAATTCAAAAAGTTTCAAGATCGACGTAAAAAATCGTTCTAAGAGTTTTCTACATAATTACTTTCAGGAGAAATAAAAATGTTAAATATAGCGGCAATTTTTTGCCATGTCAAAAAGTTTGATATGATACTGCTTCTAAAATATTTTTCCAATAAAGCATTCTATTTTACGCAATCTAGTGATATCGTAAAAATATCGTTATCAAAGGAAACGATATCACGACGTTGCTTTAATTCTCTATCTTACGTAATTCCATCGATGGCAAATGGGTTCTGAGACTGTTGCACGAACGAACATTTACTTAAAAACATAACTTTCCATTGGAAACTATAGAGCAATGAAATCTTAATTCGACTGCAATTTGAAGTTACTCAAGTAGTACCCTCAGCTAGAGAGTTAACGATGGCATTGATAACATGGTACTTGAAGCAAAATTGGGAACTAATTTTAACAAGCCATGCTATAGATCATAGATAAATAATTTTCAGAAATTATTCGATTATACCTGCTAGCATTTATACGTGCATTCGTACCTGTAACAGTTCTCTTATGTTTAAATGCGGATGGATTTAATAAATAGGAAACAATTCTGTACGTTGCAATAAATACTAAATTTATTTTCAATAAATAATAAATTTAATTCGATTCTGAACGATTACTATTCTGTATCTCGATGTATGAAATGATAAATAAGACGGCTATTTAATACTCTAACGCTCTAAAAAATCTAAAGTAATGACGGTATTTCAACTAATCGAAACAAGACGGATTAATGATAACGCGTTGGTTGTTGTGGCATCGGGGAATTTAGAAAATAATTGGACGGTAAATATCACAGAGAATTTTAAAACTGCCACGAAAGCTCGGATTAAAGGGAAATTAGCGATAACGACAGAGAGGGATCGGCCTAATGATATTTATTCGAAAGGTTTCTTCTCACCTGCCTCCTGCATTTTAACGTTGATCAAGCGAGTAGAGAAAAAAGCCTCTATCACACTATCAGCTTTCACCATTCTAAATGTCCAGCTTGTAACCTTCCATTCTGACGAATGTGTAAATAAATTTCGTACTTCAATTTTCTGTTAATAATACAATCTATTATATTTTTGGATTGTCTGTGCCGGCCTGCCGGTCGAAAGTTCACATAAAACCGTTATTATACGTAACATATTGTTCATTCATATAGAGGATGTTTCACGCAACTAACTCAGGCTATGGATTTAAAACGATGAAACGTAGAAAGAATGCTCATTAAATAAAATTAAGACGGTTCCGAACGGCTCATGCGACGCAAGTGTTTTCTTTTAAAGCGCAGGTGTTTTAAAGAGTTCAAGTTAACCCATATTTTTTTAACTGTATATCTTTTAAATAAAAATAAAAATTGACGAGCTTTTCTTCTCCCACCAAAAATGTTAAAGTCTTTGAAAAGGATTAAATAGAATGATATATACACTTTAATTTCAATTTTTGCAAAATGAGGAGAACGCAAAGCTGTACTTTATACTTATATTACTTTTTCTACGTTACAAATTTTCGGATACGTATATATTTCTGATATATTTTTTCTTGCTTAAAAGTTGCTATTCGATGAAATTTGTCACCCATTTCAATTACAACAATGTCTCTAATTACACAATATATTGCATGCTATCTAGCAAACGCGTTCATAAGCGGAAACAGTCAGAAAGTATTGATGAGCACGTAAACTGAAATCTGTATCCGATATATCAATATTTCAAAAGCTCGATTTCAACGGTACGAGCATAAGCGTAATTTATGTACGAGATGTACCTAAATCACTCTAACTAAAATATTAAACATGACAGCGAAATATAGTATTCGAATGCACATTGGTATTAAGAACCTTCACAGAAATGTATCATAATAGTACTTCGAAAGATAAATATTAAATATTAATCGCTTTTATATTTTTACAAATACATATACGTGATACGTAATTGTAATTGCATATGGCCAATAGTAGATTGAATTTTGGGGAGAAAAGTCCAACAAACGCTAAAATAGAGAGTTAACGTGATTGGTACAAATAACGTTAAGGAACAGCGGCATCGTTATTCGAAATTCCATGGTTCGCAATGGACGGACACGCACACACTGATAGCCATCGTTAATGCAGTATCCACCCTTTACCACCAGCTTATTTTCGATATATCGCGTTCTCGACATCGTTATTTCCTCGTTTCATAAATTTAAACCGGTAGAAATTTCGCACTGGCCGAGCAACGTCGACACTCCTTGTCGCTCTTTACTCTCAACGTGCATATGAAATAATTGAATATGCGTATGAAATGGTAATTCGTTTTTCGAAAAGCGAATTTTACGATCGATGTAACGATCGTTTAATCTCGTTCTCTACTGAAATAAATTAGCTACCAGATTTTAAGAATCAGAAATCGATTTGGAAACAAGTAAGTACGTCGAAAAACTGAAAATTATCGTGTACGTGAATAAATTACTTTTTTATTACGTGTAAATTATTATTTATTCCGTATGACATTTTCCGTATACAATAATGGACAAAACTGAACGTGGACTCTTCAAAATAAAATAACTTTTTTAAAATAGGGTCAAACAACTTGAGTTTGTTTCTTGAGAATTAGGAGGATTAGTTTAATAGTTGACGTGCAAAAAGTTTTTGTAAAAATTGCAATTGAGCGGAATCGCGAAGAAAATAGTAAAGCTCGCATTTCATAACGTCTTTATCTGAGCCTGTAATGAAATTTTAAACAATACGTTTGATTATGAGTATATTATGAATATTTCTTTTAAACACAATTCGATCCAAAACAAAATTTTCGTCACTTTCAACCTAAAATCTATAGATCCTTTCATCTTTATATCTTTACTGCAGACTCAGATAAAAAAGTTGTAAAAGCGATTTTTACCTCCTTCTATCAGTTCCGGCCAATTTGCGATTTATATAAAACTTTTTTACACGTCATCTAGTAAACTGATTCTTCTTACTTCTCAAAAAAGAAAAAAAATCATTTCGTTTGGTCAAATTTTAAAGAAGTTACACTGTTTTAGAGGCCGTGTATTTAATTCTGCTCATTACTGTAATTGTCTATTATATTTTCATGTAAGAAATACTTTGTTATTAATTAAAATTGCAATTCTGAGACGAGTAAGCGAGAGCTCGAGAAAGTAGGGCAAATAGAGACCTATTGATCTACAAAGATCGACTTTAAGGGAACACGAAATAGAAATTTTATAATACAGTTGCGTTAAGATTGAATTGTCTTTATATAAAATTACTAGAAGGAAATTGAATCTTTTGTGTAACATAAGTTCGTTTTTTGAAGAAACTGGAGCATACAAAAAATATTGTACTTTATTTAACTTGTGCTTTTTAACTCATTGCCTACGAGAAAGACCTTCTTGTTGTCTCCTTTAATACCGTTTAAAGTAAACTAGTATGAAATAAGCATTTTGCTTTAGTACAGTTTGTTTTAAGTGTAACACATCGATTATTTATAACAATAATGTAATTGATTTTGAAATTAACGTACCTATCTACTGTTCTAGTATATACTAGTTGTAAATTGGAAAATAATATACAAGTTACTTTATTTACAATTTTCAATAACATCGTATTTATGAAACGTTTAAACATTGCTTCACTACTCAATCGTTAATCATTAACAATTCCCTTGTTGCGGGTTAATACCTAGACACTTCTGTATTACATGTTTATAATCTTCCCTTAAATAATGTAAAATTTCCTTGTAAAACTTCGATTGTTTTATTATCAGAGTTGTTATATCATCATGCAAAAATATTCGTTAACACTGATAATTTGTTACTTGCATCTTGTACAGTTTCCCTAATAATATTGTTCCAGTTCTACAAAACAGCCCTGGTTGTATTTTAATTTAACCATAAGACAATATAATATTAATTTGCTAATTAGTACACTTCGAAATTTTTTCACAAAGGGGCGTTAAAAAATACTATAAAAATGTAACGTTATACAAACCTACATTATCATAGAAAATCAACGATTCGTGATATTTTTCAGTATTTTCCAAGCTCATCAACGAGAAGCAGGCGGCATCGGCGTGCATCCGGCGCGGAATGATGATACCACGTATCTGACATCGCAAATTAACGCCCGTCTCAAGAATTCACGTTTCCTATAAAACCTTAGTCTGAATGTGTTTGCGCTATTCTTCGTGGGTGACGGCGTGATCCTCCGGCCTGGAAATGTGCGCCGAGAATAGACGCATTGTATGCGTGACACCGGGTCGACAATAACGAGCGGTGTCGTCGTCCCGAATTTCCTGTTGCGCAAATTCGCACTTGCGATGGATTTTTATGTTCTCGATTCGCTAACCTCGACTGCGTTCGTATTTATTATCGACGTCACGATGACGTTTTCCGCGCGTGTCGTTCACTCATCGCGAACGCGGCGTCTCGATGAAGCAAGAATTTCGTTGGATATTTACGGGGAACAAGCGGAAATTGATATTGGAAGAAGGTGTGATTACGTTTCATGAGATAACGACAAAGCGTAAATGAAGAAGATTTAAACGATAAATCGACGTGTTGCCCTGTTTAAAGCGAAATATTCTAAAGCATAGTTTAGTTTACAGTATTTTAGTTTAAAAGATTGTCGTAAAGAAGATTGCATTAGGGCGATGCGTACGAGACGTTCGTTTCTTCGAATCAAATTTTAACCGCACATAGTTTCTTCAAAATGTCGTGTAACCTTTAAATGGTTTTCCAAATTTTTAATACGATTGTCGTATTTCTGGGCTGCCGCGGATCTGCACGCAACGTATTTTATATGATTTCGGCGATAATAACGTCTACGATAGATTATCTACTCTGTTTTGTGGTTTAATATTGATCATTCTTTATGCACTTGCACGCGTTTAAACAATTTTTATAGTTTACCGAAACATCGCACTTGATAAATTGTGGATTTAATGAAGATTCAATGGGGAGTAAACAATGGATGATTAATGACCAATAATCTTACTCAGCGTTTTCTGACTCACTGTATCGGTTAATTAAATGAACAAAATCATGTTGTATCACGTTTGCTCGGACTGATTAATATTTGCTGCATTAATTAAAAATTTCATCGATAGAACAAACAAACAGCATAGACATTGCGTAAATGTGAAAGTACCGCAATAAAGATAATTTAACGACTCCAATAATTACATTCCACTTTATTCCTATCTCAAATTTATGAAGGATTGATTAAAATTCATGTCTTTATATCATTAACCTGATATGATTTACACCATTTGTATCGTTGTACTGTTATTTACGTCATTCCTGTCATCGGCACTAGAACTACCGACAATTAAAACATGAGATTTGCAAGTACCAAAGAAATGCAAATGCAAGACAAAATATAAAAAATACCATGTTGTTTGGTCCTCTTAATACAGTGATACAAGGCAAAAGGGGATCTTTCATCCACATATTTTACGCAGAGTCATCCAACATTGCAAAAATGGATTGTTTTAATTCTATACGATTCTTATGAAAAGTCGCCAATTGGTTATTTGCGCCATTCTTGTAGTATCAGCGTTATAACATAAAATAACATTGAGATTGAAGAAGCCTCAGCTTAACAGTTGAAGATGTTGTTCATTATTTTTATGATCGATTATGATTAAAGGCCATGGTATTATATTACTAACTTGCCATCGTTTATACCATTAAGATGCAATGTAACATCGAGATAATAAACCTCATAACGTAACATGATATCAAAATTTACTAAACTTCGCCTCGATAATTAGGTTAACATCTCACAACAACCATAAAAGTCAACAATCATAATAAGATGATAGAAATTAAGATTCTCCCGAAATGAGTCAGATATGGCACAGAGGATTAATATCTCCAAATACAGCAAATACCCAAGTAGCAAGTCACTTTGATAAATAAGTTCATCGATTCATGGAAATACGTACCGGAAATTGGCACATGATGTGATTGGCGCAAATGCGGCAGTAAGGATTGTCTTCGCGGCCCACTGAGAACGATGATATTGTTCTCGGTAGTATGCAATCACAGCAGCCCGTTAAGAACAATAAGAAGCAGAACGAGATATGACCTGTCATTCCGCCGGTTCTCGACGTGGCTTTCAGCGGCCGAAAATTCGCCGCGACGTTTTATCTTTTGCGTTTCACTGTTGTCCGGGTAATCTCGCCGCTACCTTCACCCCATGGCGATGTTTTCCGAATCGATTTTCCAATGAAACAGTGACAAGCCGGCTCACGGCGGAGGATAATATTTTTCCTGCCGGAAATGATGTTCGTTAAAAAGCAAGCGGGTAGAACGAACTAAAAGAGGATAACAAACCTACGTACCAGTTCCTTCATGCCAACGCTCGCTCACGACTGAGATTTCACGATGGTGACAGTTAATCGCTTAACGTTTACTTACGAGCCTGCTATTCTATAAATTGAAACGATCATTTCGTTGATCAATGCATATAAGTATGTGGTATTTCTACATTAGCTTCGGACACAAATATTTTCAGATTAAAACTGTTGAATGTGATCCATTGAATTATCAACAGTATAGGTACTAGTATTTATTTAAAGCGATGTAGAAACAGCATCTAGCACATGTATATTCACTCTGCTGAAATAGGAACGTTTCGTGTAAAATATGCAAGGATATACGTATATATCTAAGCAGTCGCCCAGTCCAAAATCAACCGTCATAGTAAAAACACGGGAAAGCTGGTCGTCTGCAAATTAATGAAAAGTAATAATTAGCAACTTATAATTACAATTACTTTTTTCTTATCTAACGTATCTGCATACGTTACCGAAATTGAATTTTTCATAAAAGATTGAAATCTTATAACATTAAATTTTTCCTCTCGATTCAGTCACATGTTTACCTACATATCTCTTACTTACGAAGAACATGAACATGTACTGTGAAGATGCATCGACATCTGGTAATCATCCGACCCGTAGTGTATAGGGTCCGCGCGTGGCGAGCTACGGGACAGAAACCGTTGGAATGTTTACTGTCCAGTGCCCCTACAATTATTTCTTTTAAGGGGAGCCATGCAATTACTCTATACCTTTGTTAGACAAAACGTTTATCCCGTGACCGCGGACATGTTCGGCGACTGGTTGTCGCCTCCAGCCCAAGCTCATTATACAAATCTTGAAAGAATATATTCGGATTGGGTCGCTGACAATTTTTTAATTACAGTTATGGTGGAATCTAGACTAAAGTATTAAGGGATCTTCCCAAAACTCCAAAGGAAGGCTCCGGTGTTTTCTCATCTCCGACATATATATACCGTTTATCCGTGGAACCGCAATAGATTGAAATATACTACGTCATAACATTTATTTTTCACAAATATTATATCATATAATAATACAATATTATATTGCGCAGTTTTTCTCAATTTTCACATTGCCGACAATTTTTCGGTCCACGGAAATTTATCTTAATTCAATCATTCTAAATTTAATAAAACGTTTGTCACTGATGTACACCGTGGCAGACAACGTGTCAATCATGTACAAAAAGTCCAGTAACGAAGTTGCGTATTTGCGACTATTTACACAGCTAATTATCCCTGGGTTGATTTTTATTTCGACCATATGGTAAAAGTTCTGGCACACAGCGTCTATATCGGTCCCCAGACAGAAGCGCTATAACACGTAAACGGCACCGACGCAACTTACCGACAAGTTGGACGATTTTCGGATGTTCAGCACGTGTTTTCATTTCGTTATCCCACCGACTTCTTCCCATATCATTACTGTTTCAATACGCGCGGGAGACGGAAAGTTTTCCGAGTCAGCGAGCCTTCGTATATCGCTGGCCTTTTTCTTCCCTCTCGTTCATGGTCTTGTTGGAATGGCAATGGCCCAAGCCACAAAAGAACGCTTGGAGAAGAAACGACCAACCAAAATTTTATATCGGTAGTTCTTAGATCCGCGAGAAAATCGGAGAGAAAAGGAATAAAGAAGAAGCAGTGTGTTAAGTTTGTCGAATGTTATACCGTGATACCTATTTTTATCTTCAAGCTATTGACGTTTGATTCGTTATAGCTATCAAATGTACATACATTTTTATGGACATAGCTAAAGCCATATGTAAAATTCAAATAGAGATTTCAATTTAATCTAATAAAAATCATAACTGAAAGTACTCTATACTTTGGACAATTTGTATACTTTTATATGTTGTACGGATTTTTACATTTTGAAATTTCTCGCATAAAATAAAAATTTACGGTCTAGTTACCAGTGGCATTGACATTAATTCCATCTTTATTTTTGAGAAACAAAAATTTGAATTTCGCGTTTCTTAGTAAGAATCGAAATAATATTAAAAAGACTATTATGCTTATATATTAAGTTGACAAAGACTAGATATTGTTAAATATTTTCAAAGAGAGTACAAATCACGAATACGAATTTCTGAAACCAATGTGACTGATAAGAAAGCTGATAATAAACACAATAATAATAAGCACAAAATTTATTTCCTCGTCGCATATTAAAACTATAACAAACATACATTTATTATTTATTATCCGGGGTACATTGGTTAAATAAAAAAACTATACACACACCAAATAATGAATAATTCAAGGAAGAATAATTAATAATAAAATAAGAACAGGTTGGAAATAATTTACTTTTTCACCTCTACTAGTATATTTCTCGCGTATACATCGTTTTCACACGAGAAATATGTATAAGATCTTCGAGATTCTGTCCTCTCTCTTCTTTTTGCATATGTATTAAACCTACGATAATTCCACGCGTCGCTTCGGGATACACAACTGCGTTGGTCTCTAGACACGTTAAAAATAAGGCAGTGACGTAGTTTATTAATGAAATTGTACCGATAAGAGGACTAATCGCTCTTGCATGCTATTGCGATCAGGCACCTACGAGGCCTCCATTTCTCTTACCTAAGCCTTCTGAGCTCTTAATTCACGGACTTTCTTTAAAGTGTTGAATGTTTCAACTTGAAACATCGACCGCGTGTGTACGCAGCTGCGTTAAACCCAGCACACGCGGTTACATTTGCGTTCTAATAACATCCGTATGCACACTTTCAAATGCAAACAAGATTACTTTCCGTCGGAAATGACGTGTGAACTTCTTCGTATACGCTAACATGTGTATAATTATTTGAACGATTTCAAAAGTAAAACGATCGTTGTTTCGATAAGAAAAGAACTTCGGCTCTAGATTTAAGAATAGCTTTGGAATAATATTGGACGAGATCGTGGAAAACGATAAAATAACTACGGACCTAAAATACGAGCGATTAAATTACAATAATACAGTTGACCATTGTAGTTGAAATAGTTAATTAGTTTAATGAACGTTTATGCTAGCAATAATATAACTACGCACATTTATTTAATGCTTATTCATGGTAAATTTAAGTGTGCAAAAGTATTTAGAATGTAAGTGATACCCAGAATCAACGAAAGAGATTTGATTTTGGCTACGAATGTCACTCGTGCACATCATATTTTTAACTAAAGCGTACTGGATACCTTAAGGTCGATCATAAAACGAATTAACCTCTTGACACCAGGCTCCGTATCCTGCATACATCAACGCGTTTACGCGTAATGACATACATTGCCTATTAGCAATATACGACATATATGATTGTAGTTTATTTAATAGGAGTTTACCCATTCTCCGTACTACAGTCAGCGAAAATCCAGTTAATCGGGGTGTTAACTAAAATATCGTGTCGATAAATGGAGTACTGTAGAAGTAGGTATATCCTGTCACCTAAAAGTATTGGAAATATTTACAAAATTATCAAGCACACGCGAAACATATTTAAACGAGCTTCTCAATATACCACAAACTGAGGCTTTATACAATATAAGTACGATACATTTCCCAATTCTATATATTACTCAATTATAAAAAGTAAATAATATGTGGAGGAAAAATAATACACCGGATACGTAATGTAATATTTTATTTTAAATATGTACGTAAAAAAGATAATTGTTCCACGATCCGAGTTCTAGTATTGTTAAAGACACATTTATAACAATTTGCTGTTGCTATTAATATTGGAAACTGTGTGCTTCGATTTCGTTTTCCTCCACCGTATCTCTAGACGTCAGATTTCTGAGAAATATGTTCCCATTTCCCTATTTTTACGTATCAAACGTATCTGCGGTACATCTTGTATACTATAGTGGCTTGTACGTATAACTTCTACTCTCTTCCACTGTTAACTTTGTCACGAAAGCTTGATAATTTCTGTTACAATAATTTAAATTCTTTCCTGCATTTTCCGATAATTGTAACTTTTTTTCCTGCGCTTCGTTTTTCCGTACAAATATACCGTTTTGTGTGCAACTTCAAAATTCCAAAGAAAAACGTTTGCGATTGTACAGTTTTGTATTTCTTTTTTCATTGTTATAAGAGCTGGACTACATTTAGTTCGTTAAACGAAGAAGTCGATGTAACTTTGCACGTGGTTTTCGAAGACCGTAACTTTGAAGAGGAAAAGTTTGCACAATATATCTTTCATTCCTATAAATAGTAGGAAACTTTTCTTAAGTATTTTAATAACACTCTGCTTGGAATAAATATAAAGATGAGTTATAGAAGAGTGGTGATGTAGCGTTATGTGCATGATAAACTTTCAAAATCGAACGTGGGAAAAACGGGAGTAAAGTTAATAATCTAGATCCATATCAGTAACAACAGAAAATTATAAATTAAAATAGAATTTCTAAACGTGAAATTAGCATTTCTATCGAATTTTGACTTGGGGGTAAACACAAAAGAAATTTCTTAATGGATCAAAATTCACATTACTTTTCGTATATATAAACCTTAATCTCCTCTTCCTTATTCCTAAGCTAGGAAATGGCAATACGAATAATCTTAGAATGATTTCTTATTTAAAATTGATCTACTGTAAAATTCATCTAATGCAAAAATCTTTTATACATAACGCTATTTGAATCTTAGTCTACAAAATGTCCTAAAATATTTACAACTGTATAGCCCCGTGTAAGTATTTCGATCATTTTTCAAATAGGGCGTACTGTTACAAGATTTATATTCCTTTTTCTTTTTTGGCACGTGCAATATTTTTTGTTAAATTCCTTTATATTCTTTTATTTAATTTAAAAATTACTTAGATACTATTTAGATACCAAATTACTTAATATCATGATACATTTGTCTCTTGAACTTCAATAATCGATATACTAGAGCAATATCTTTAATTAAAGTTGATCTATCAAAAACTGAACGTTTATTCATAGTTACCCAAACTATACTTCAAATTACTATATTTATTTTATTATACAATATTTCTATAAAAGCTTTTAATTAAGTCATTTTCAAAACTTTGTTTCAAAATATCTAAAGTTTTATTTTTCATTGCTGTTGTTTCTTTATCGAGATGTATATGCTTTCATATGAAAGAACAGTTTAATGAGCAACATCTGATCAAACGAGTGCCGTTCGTCAGCAAAACTTTGATTTCTTTGATTCCTTTTCTGCGATCATAAAAGCGAGAAATTAATCCTTTTGCAGAAAGAAATTGCTATTTGTTGATTTTATCATTACATCATTGCCCTTTATGATATTAGCTAATGTTAGTACGCTACAAAAGGAATAAACGGTTTTCGTTTAACATCTTCGTATTTTCGTACTCCTTGTAATCGGATTAAAGTGTTCTTGGATGAACATTTGATACGTTTGTTATTCATTTATAGAGATTTAACTAACGAACTAAATGAATGGCAAAAACGCTCTTTGTATCATCCACGTACAAGGACGACAATCTTATTAAATTTTTAATCCTATTGTTCCTTAAATACATAAATGAACTTGATCTGATGATGTTACAATTTTAACGTTTGAACCACTTTTTCGAATAAAAACCTATATCTTTTTCATCCCCATTAATTGCCACAATTTTATTTCAGTATCGCTCTAAAATTTCGTACTAAACTCAGTCACAATTTTCTTGTACGAGATGAAGCAAAAGAAACTTTCAAAAGTTCTTAGAGTTCACTTCAAACAATATTGGAATCAAAACAGAATAAAAACCTGCAATTTCTTCGGATTCGTCAATTACCGCAATTTTGTTCCTGAATCGCTCTAACATTTCTAACGAAACTCTATCACAATTTACTTTTGCGATATGAAGTTAAAACAACTTTCAAAAGTTCTATAAAATTCATTTCGAACAATTGAAATCAGAAAGATTCTTGCCAACTTTCACTTTGTCTTCCTCAACGGAAATATGTTACAGACAATACACGATGTAAGACAAATTGCGTTTCGCTAAGACAAGATGTAAAATGCCTAATAACGACAGACATAACATGAAATAGCATCGCTTCGCGTTGTATCCAGACAGTTTAAGCGAAAAACAAACTTATACGTATTTATGTACATTATATGTATATATACTTCGAACTGACAATATACAGTGGCTACAAAAAAAGTATTTGTACATCGTTGTATTTATTTGGGCATTTACATACCTATTAATTGGGTCCAAGTATTTCAAATTTTGTCTGATTTAGTAATACTTTCATATAGCCAGCCATAAATATTGGGACACCTATTGGTTACATTTATTAGAAAAATTTAACAAATTTTATTTCCTACTTAATATTTTACATTACAAAACATACATATACGTTGAAGACGAAATTACTGGTTAATAATAAAATAGCTAACAGATAAAAGTAGTGAATAACATTCTACACCAAATATCAATAAGTATTCCAATACCTATAGTCGACAGCCACAAATAACACAATACTGCAAATAAGATTGATACTGTAAAAGTGAAATGTGAGAAGCTATTTAAAAACAGAAACTATATCTTGCGATAAGAGTTTGTTTGATGTACATACAAATACCGTTTGTAGCGACTGTGTTTTCCCTTTTTCTCTCGATACTTCTTCAACATTACCATCGAATCCTTCAAGAATTCTCTATACCGGTTAAAACTCAGTTTGGCTTTCGAGCGATCTCGAGCTTCCAAGTACTTGACGCGTCGCAGCTTGCTGCCAGGGCAAAAACCATTGATGCCATTTTGTCGATCGAACGGTCAGCCGGAGGTACACGGGGCATAATATCGTAAAGTTTCGTTAAGGACTGTCCGGCGTATTCTCCTCCCAAGCCAATATCGTGTTCATGTCCTTAATGCCGCGTGTGCTCCATGGTTCGAGCGGATCAGTAGGCGACGTCGCCGGTGAAACCGCCTTATTCCGCTCGATCGATTCTCTTCTCCTCGAACCAGCCTCCTCTATTTCCTTCGGTGATACCCTGTGCATGCATCGTGCCGAACAGAAACCATTAAACGAACGGTCAATCGTTTCCTGTGCTCACGGACACTAACGCCGCGAACATTGCTTCCGATCGGGATTGGAGGAATGGGTTCTTTCGAACTTGCGATTCGAAAGGTCTTGGTAAGATAGGATTTTCTTATTCTTTTCGTATTCGTCTCTTTTTTCTTTCCGTTTTCTCTTACTTCTTTTCTTACTTGTTTTCTTTCTACGGGTTAGGAAGTTGAATTTTATATAAAGGACGTTGGAACTGAGTGATGGAGGTAAAAGCAAGACCATATGTATACTTCTGGAGGCCCTAGGAACAACGCCGTTACAAGGTATAATTAGGTTGCCGAGTTAAGTTTTAAGATGTGGCCACGTAGAGAGCGAGGCCCCACCTTGCGCCTAATGCACCTTATGGCAAATGCGGCTCTGGGTAGAAGCGTAATAATTTGGAGTTAAGTACGTGGCAGCTAACGGTGTTGGAAATTTATCTTCGTCGATAGAACCATGGATAAGCGCGTATATTTAAATATTTCGAAAAATAATTTACATCGAAGCGCGACAAAATTGGAATTCAAGAATGACTACGCGTTCCAATAGCATAACAGTCCTGAATGTCGTTCATATCTGGTGATAGAATGGCTGTTATAAAAATGGATGATTCTTTGGATATTGCGTTGTGTACGTGTAATGCTTTTGTTCGAATTTATTCAATTCTACTTCCAAATCGATATTGCATATTTAGCTGATTCGAGAAATAATAGAAACGACGACGTTGACTGTGATGGATACTTCGCCCCTTGTGCATTTGTTCCGATATTTCTCTGATTTTGAAATGATCGAAATAAGAGCTCGTCGTATAAAATGGAATTAAGCATTCATACTTTTTGTCGAAAATAATATTCTCCCACTTTTTATTACTACGCCCCTGCATACGCCAATATGGAAGAAATCAATTAAACAATATAATCCGACCGGATAAATAAGCAATTCATTATGACAATATTTACGAATTCGCTTCCGTTGTCGCCTTTTTATCGCATAATCTCAATTTGCTCTGGAAACGACTCGCACTCCGCGTTTATCCCGCCTAATAAAGCTATACTTTCAATTTGCCTTTGGTAATCGTCGATATCACCGATCGTTCCGCGTTTAAATCCCTTCTTTCACGAGCAATATCGCGCTCGCGTGATTCCCAATACTGTTTATCGAACGGTTGCATACGTCGTGATCCGATTTCGTTGTCCCGTGGCGTTCGTTTGAAGAAGAATTATTAACGAGTGATTAATAATTTATCGCAACATCGAGTTCCGTGGAATAATTACAGAGGACGTTGACGTTTCACCGAAACTAACTGTATCGGTAACAAACGCCGCCCGTATTACATATCGGAGCGGAAAATTTTGAAATTCGCGCACGGTAATTTACATTACTTGTTTCGGATAGCTATTCATCATTTCGTTATCCACGTCCCATTGGTTGCTTTAGGATCTCGGATAAAAATCGTGTGACAAGTCGATGATGGAACGAGTGATGCGACTCGTGCGAATCAACGTCAGTCAGAATGAAAAGTTGTAAGAAATTTTTAAACTAAGAAACGTAATATGTAAACTATTTAACGTGATGAAACAGTGGCAGGATTAGTAGTTGTAGAGAGCGACAAATGCATCGTGTAACGTGCTAGATAAATTTAATATTTCTGGAATCCAGAACCAGAGCGTATTAAGTCACGTTTTTCAAACTTTAAAGCAAAGCAAATTAAAGTTGCAAAAACTTTGTATCGAGATACGGACTGAATGTTATTTTTACGCTATTATACGAAAAGCTTAGGATGAGAAAATTTTTACCATCAGAAAGAGCGAAGAATTTGACACGGAAAACATGTAAAATGTTATTTTTGAAAAAAAATAGACAATACATTCTAGCTCTGGAGTTTTTGAACTTTAACGCTCTTTACGACTTTTTGTTTAGAAAAATATTTTCATACCAATGGTATAACGCGGAAAAAGTATTTGTCGCGTTGCATGGGATTATTTCTACGAAAGGACTATAATTTATAAACAAATTCATATAAAGTTATAATTTGTAATAATAGATTATTTCAAAACGTTAGAGTATTAAATTCGTTATCTTTTTTTTTTAAAGGAAAATATCAACTGCGATTTAATCATCTTCCGAGAAAAATTTTATAGAGCAATTTTGTTATTTCAGGAATTCATTATCCTCAATAATGTTCACTCGTCAAGGGATAGATATAAGATAAAGAAAATTCTTCCAAATTGAGATTAATTATAACAGCAATTATATTTAATTACATTCAAACTGCAATGATATATTTAAAGCGCTCACAAGCTAAATCGATGGATTCTCTATTTCCTATAAATTTTCTTCAGTTCAATGACACTTTTGTATTGCACTAGTATAGTTAACTTTTAAATTTTCAGAAACAAAATGATTACTGTCTTTCGTGTCTAATTCATTCAGTCCATAAAGAAAAATACGATGGGTTGAAAATAATAATCGTTGAAATTTATTTTCTATCCTGCCACGCCCATAAAATTCCAGCGGTTACCTCGCAGATAATCCGCAAAGAAAAATGTTTCGATGAATAGGTACCTCGCGTGGCAAACTTCTGCTGCAGATGCGTAAGATTTATTCTAACGTTGGAACAAAACGTCTTGTATTATTCTATTCACGAGGTAACAACGAGCACTGTGTGCAATCTGAGTAACACACAATGATTTCATTGTGACGATTAATCACAGCTCTGAGTCTATAGTTTCGAGTAACTCGTTCGCTGTGCTCTCTTTGTTCTGAAGCACGATTACTTGGAAATTGTACAATGAAAAATTGTGCACCTTAAAGGAATGTTCGTTTAAACTCTTAATAAAATTGACAGAAGACCGATTCTTTATGATAAAAGAATAATTCCGTGTTTCGACGAGGAGTAACAACGAAATACATGTTTTCTTGAAAGGAAAGGAAATATTTACAGATGTCGATCTTTCGCAGATTATCTAGAAATAAATTTTATCGTGTCGTAACATGCTACGAGATACAGCTACAATAATAAATAAAAAAAATAACATGCAAAAATATATAAAATACACAAAATAAAGTATTTATTATAATACTCGAGAAATGAAACAAATTTCTATTTAAATTTCATTTCTTTAGTTCTATTCGTAAAAGTATAAAAATACATAAAAATCCGCAGTTTAATAATAAAGAGTAAAACTAATCTGGATCTTTTTTGTGTAATTCTATAACGAAATTATTCAATTGCGTTAAAAGTAAGCAAGCATCCACATACATTTGAGCGATACTGCGATATTATTCCTTTCTCAGTTATATCATCTACGATCTACGTAATTACAACGAACCATGTATAATTTCATCGATGCAAAACAATCGAAAACCCATTCTTAATTTCATCCACGAATACGTGTTTTATACGCGGAAGCGAACCTGTCTGTTTTTCAACTTCGTACGGAAAATGGTGGAAGGAAACATTCGACAAATCTAAATAGGAAATCTATGTTCCAATATTGCGTGTTCCTCGTGTCCCGGTATGTCGACACACGATCGATTGTTGATAGTGTTGCCCAGTGCTTCTAGTGTTTTCAGCCTGATTCTATATACCTTTATCCGGTATACGTATGCGTGGCTGTACATACATCCGAGCCGTGACTTAACAAGAATGCCACGAAACGTTGTAACTCGGCCATTATGTTGTAATTACTTTTCGAGGCCGGGCCAGGAAATTGTGTATTTTCTATACTTTCGTTTCTCTGGCGGGCGTTCACGCGGCGGCTCGATGAAATTTCATTAAAGTCTAAAGAAGTCAGTTCGGCCGTGCCACGGATTTCCATTTAGCTGTTCTTTAAGTGATAATTGTTTTGTTACGTGTGTATGGCTTTGTTAGATGCCCGATGACGCTCGCGTTACGGGAGATTCAAATTGGATACGGGTAATAGGATTGACGATCGAGGAAAATGACGACGGCGTTGAAATATCAAACGTTAATATTGCTTTCTGATAAGTATAGATTTTTCGTAATGAACCACCTTAATTGAGGAAGTAGGGCAAGCTCTGCTAAATTGAAGCTTTTAATAGTTTTTTGATACGACTCTCAGGTTTTTATCAATTACGTCGAACAATTAGATTAACCTTTAGCTACGATAATACAATATTACTCTAATATCGATATTTTGATCTATAACTATATATATATATATATATATATATATATATATATATATATATAGTTATATATATATATATATATAATTATAGAACAATAACAATACTAATAATATTATACAATACTATATAAATATAGAACACTAACAATACTAATTAAAACCAAATAGCAGTACTTTAATCTTACTGATATGTCGTCTTTAGAAAAACGTCCCCTTTCGTCCCTCTTCTTATCTATTTAACTTTTTTATACTCTACAGAAATACAGACTTTGATTTGAGGATGTAAATTATTAAAAAATATTTTCACCTTTCTACGTGGCATAGCTATTAAAGTACGTTAATCCTCAATACCAAAATTAAAGTTTAATTCTATCAATGATTTAAAAGAGAAAAGAAAATAGTTTCATTATGAATTAGCTACCTATTTCTCGCCGTCTTCGGTCGACGCTTCTGAACCTTGATCTTCACTGAATCGCATGACCCGTTCTGCTTTACTTGCGGCTTAATTGCTTCGATAGAGCTCTCTCGACTTTCGATTTGACGGCTCGCCAAGTTCTCAGGGCCGTTGAGCAATGGCTGATATTGGGGATGTCTGTCGGCGGATGTGGACGACGTGGATGACAGGTCGTCGTCGGTGTGCCGCGACCGTCTCCGTGTCGTGATAAATCTGTTGTTCGCTGATCTTATTCTACGTAGACGGGCCTCGGTTCCGAGTAGGTTGTCGCCTGTGATAAGACAATCAATTTTCATGAAATTCGCGTGACGCTTAACGCTCTCCAGCGAAACTTACGGCTACACGGCCATTGCTAGTTTTATTCTTTGATATTTTCATTGTAAAATTATCGTTGAGAAATCGCTTTACTTTTTAATACTTCAATTATACGCGTATAAATGCATGTTAAATGTTAAACATAAATTTAAAATTTTGATGGTTTGTAATAATTCTCTGGTATTATTCGTTTCGTTGCTCGGAATAAAGCAAAAATAAAATTCGATTTGATGAGATGCTTGCAGATTAAATTAGGTAAGACGCAAATGTACAGAAGTGATTCATTCAAATTCGCCTAGTAACAATTACGCTTAATGCAATCGGTGGTGCGTTTAGTAATAGGCAATTAGTACGTGACCAAGCCATTGATTAATTCTTACAGTATCAAAGAAATATTTTACGGAAAGTAGTTCGTCATTACCACCAAAATCGTTGTCGCTCGATTCAACAAAGTACTGCTTCTTTGTAGCGGTGACTTTCTCCTCCATAGGTATCTTAGCCATCGTGAACTGCTCCAAAATTTGCAGATTTATTTTCGAACTGCTCTCCACTTCGAAATTCGCCGCGGCTCGTTCCGCTATTTTCAACAGCGTTTCAGGATCGTCCGTATTTTCGGAAACAATCACGAGTTCCAAAAGCGGATCCTGAAAATCCTTGTCCATGCTCGAATCTAGGATAAATATGTATATTTGGAGATTTTTTTTAATGTTCATCGCTTTGCGAAGTCTATTATATTTATAAATAATATTAATGAAATTGATATATTCTTCTTTAGACACTGCTCGGATATCGTGTAATTTGACGTATCTCTGGATAAAAACGAAAGATCTTTTCGTTTGCGGTTATTACAAAAAGAAAATTTCAACAACTCCATTTTTACTGAACTCGATTTTATGCTGTAGCAATTTTTATTTCTTTTGGACACAGTTCCATTTTTGCTAAAGTAAAGATAAATGCATTAAAAATATGGATGAAATTGTTACGTTCTTATACGTATTATACGTTACATCGTACCATTATCTATATCTGTTTATTGTTACCAGGCTATTATCTTGCTTGAAGCTTTATCGAGTTAATGTATTAAACGAACAAACGTAAAATAAGTACCTCATTCCAGACAGATTAAAAAACGATTAAAAGAAATATTGACACTAATTAGTTGCTTTATTAAGTAACTACCAAATTAATTTTAAACAAATGCAAACAGATTTCCATAATGTAGAAACGTTTATGAAGACCGTAATTTGTTAATTGTTTTGAACAAAACATTTCAATCCAGCGCTGTTTTGTTCAAAGAAATTGCAGTTTCTCAGGAATATAGAAAATTATTTCATTCAAATTCAAACAATTCTAAAGAATGTATAAACATCGTTCACCAAAATGCGTATGAGCAGAAATAACAACGAAGATACAAATTTCAAATCCACGAAAAGAAATCTTTTCATAAACTTAATTTTTGACATTTCACGACCTATACCCGACAAAAAGAAACCGTACACATATACGAATAAAAGCAACATATCAATTGTTGCTGATCTTTCTGTCGAAAAAAAGAAAAGAGAAAAGGAAATCTTTCTCTTGAAAAAAAAACTCGTTCCCTATATCGTTATCTTTATTTTTAAATTTACTTGTATAAAAATTGCTATTTCTGCGTCCTTGCAGACTTCTGTTTGCCGCAGATAGACCAGTTTTCATTATTTTAATGCGCAAGCTCGTTTTCAAGTTTTATTAACGTCGTGCGCACAGCAAGCTGCATAATAAAAGTTGGCCAAGCTGCGTTAAATCCTGACGAATGTGAATTATTTTCAGGCCAAAAATGGGAAACGCTTGTTGTGCAGCGATGCCTGAAACAGCGGCATTTTGTTTTGTTGCTCATGAGCGGAAACGAGATCAAGGACGCCGGAAACAAGAAAGAAGGAAACATTGGAGGCCGCTGAAAAATATTTGAAATATTTCTGTTCGATACGTTGATCGCGTCTACATTTATGGTTTCGTTAATATTTATCTAATTAGCGAACTCGTAAAAAAATAATACGAGTAGCAAGATCTGCAATTTGAGAGAATTGTAGATTAAAGTAAACTTGAACAGAAAAGTCTGTATGGTTGTAAATAGTAAAGTAGCTACGTTGTTATATGTAAAAATAATTCTTTTAATAAATACAAATATTATTTTTTCGTATGGCTTCTATCTTTTCTGGGGGAAAGGCATAAAATACACACATATATTAAATTTTTTACATTACACATTACACATAATATACGTGTAATATATAACATATAATGGTTACAATATAGTTTACTCTTGCAGAGTTGGCATAGTTTGATTATATCGAATATAAAGCAATAAAAATGTACGTAGAGTTGTATAAAAACTTGAAGGAAACAAAGGTGACAATTAATGAATTGAAAATGTTCTTTGTTAATGGAAACCTCAAAACAGAAGTAATAATTAAAAGAAGGAGGTATAATATTGTAGTAATTTCTGAAGAATACTGAAGGATTACAATATTTGATTAACGAAGGAAATTAGGCTAGAACTTTGCTAATTTATGATAATCATATGCTTAACGGATGAAAGGCCATAAATTATCCGATGCTTGTTGCACTACTTTTCAGGTTAATCAATAAAGTCTCTCGTTTCATTTACGCTTTAATAACCAAATTATCTTGATTAAGATCGAAACTGCAAACTTTTGAATTTAACGTGCTGTTGAATGACAAGTGTTCGGTTTTAAAATACATGGATCATTATGCAGACATAATGAGAGACATCCAGCGAAGAATCCGTAAGATTTAATCGACTTCTGCTTAGCAAACTCGTGAGATTTCCTAATAACGCGAAAAACTACAACATTTATATTTCTACTTTGGTCTGTTCAGTTATATACGTACGTTCTGAAATTCGAAATTTAATTCAATATCAAATAATTTGTATTTAATAATTATCAATTATTTCATGCCTCGATATTACTTTCTAACGGATAACATCGAAGTTGGAACTTGGTTTTGTTATCGAATTTTATCCGACAAATAAAACCTATGTGCAGCTAGTAAAAATTCATGCACATTCATAAGCTTGATTCGATTACCATTTCTGTAGGACTTCGAAACAACTCCCAAAATTTGGATTATATGTAGGGGATATATCAGATTTTAATAAAGAAATTGGAGAACACGTAGAGACAGTCAAAGAAAGAAGAATAATTACAAATTAACGGAATTACAAATTAAGATTGGTTCAACAAATTGCTGAGATAGAAATCGCTATATTATGCCCATTGTGGACAATGTTGTTTTTCTTATCGAATCGTTTGCAATTTTCAATATTTCTATGCTTTTAAAAAAAAAACCTTTTTTATTTATAAACGAAATATCTTGCGCGATGTTTGTAAAAATCGGTTCACAAAACATCTCGCCCGTGGATGCTATAGGATTAACGATATTGAATTTTAACTCCATTTTTACACAAAACAATAAATTCAGTTGTATATATTGTAAAATAAAAAGCCGGTAAAATTTTTGTTAAAACATTGTATCGTTATATTTAGCGATATTTCCTGTTCGTGAATGTGAAGGGGTTGTATTTTAACGCATACTCAAGAGATTAAAACAAGCTTTTACCTCGTAAGAGGTTAACAATGCTATTTAAAATTTTACCGTTTTTCTTAAGTCATAAAATATTCTTATATTATTCTTATTATTATTATTCTATGTTAAAATATTAAAAATATAAAAATTAAAATAGAAATATCAAAATATTCGCACATCATTATTATTCTATGTTACCACTTTATATTAAAATGTTAAGAACATGAAATACCTGGCGTACAGTATTAAACATTATTTAAAATATATTCGTTGTTGCAATCCATTATTCTTCATAGTTTTTCTTAAAATTAGTTTTTAATTAATACAGTAATTTTACTTACGACTCGCGTTTTTTGAATTCATCTCGCGAACGGCCACAAATTCGCTGGATGTTTTGTCAATATCATTACAACTGCTCGCCAGGTTATCCAGATTTTCCGTGGTTAGTTTCCGTTGTTGCTGAACGTTCGTCGTCACTTTCTCCTGATTATTCGTCACTGATTTCGCTTGATCCTTGCAGGCGGTCTTCGATTTCGACTGCTTCGCGTCGATGTTGGTCGGAATTCCTTCCGTAGCAGTAGACAAGTCGAGATCGTGGGCGAACGCCATCACATCCAGTGCTGCGGTCAATGCGTCTCCAAAACCAGCCGTAACCGCTGAAACTTGAGGCTCGGCAGTGTTTGGACTGCACAGAAATTGATTATCTCTCCTTCGGTATTATTCAAATAACATCTGCTACTGGGGACTTTATAATTTATTAAATTGTCCGAAAAGTTTCTTTCGTTTTATGAGGAAGTAATAAACGCACAACGTTTTTTTTTTTAATATTATTTTGCTGAATTACATACGATCCATTTTGTTCTGTTGAGATAAACCCCGTGACATTTCACAGACTTGGTTTCACGTTTGTATGAAGGTCAACTGTTGTAAAAAACATGTTTGCGAAAGAAAGACGCTTTTCGGACAACCTAATAATTTAAATATAATTTACAGTTTACTTTAATAATTTGCCTATTTCGAGATTCGGTTTTCCTTGCTTTTCTTTTTTCTTCGCATCTCATTTGCATCAGCGATGTTTGATATCAGTGAAGTCGACAACGACGCTGATACATCGAGCGTTATTTCTACGACGTCAATTAGTGATATAAAACTTGTTCTAGCAATTTACTAAAGCACATAAACAGCACAGAACATGTTATATGTGTCTGAACATTTTTCATACGTAAAAAATTTGATTAGATTATTTAGTTTGTCGTTTGCTACGCAGAAAGTTCATACGGATTTAGTAAATAAACTAATGAATGTTTTTTAACGCGGTATAAGGCAATCGGTTCGTTAACTCTATCGTAAACAAACATGTTCAACAATCTCTCGAACACTATGATAGCCGAGTATCAATGCGATTCACTGTATAAAAGTGAAATTCGAACAAGACCGAATACGATATTCTGGAAATTCATGAACTGCGTTTCAAATTTCGCCGAATATTTAAGTTAGAAATAGCGATGAAAAATTGGAATTGAATAGGATATGCATGAATTCTGTATATGTAAATATTTTACGAAATACGTTAATATTGATTGTAAAAAAGAATTTTAATATTCATCTTATTTTAATGTTACAACTCGTAATATTTACTGTGTAAAATATACACGTAAAGTTTCGAGCGTTCAAGCTTTAACGTCTTTAATGCCTTTCGAGTATTAAAATCATCTGAAGTCATTCCGTCTGATCATTTACGAGTCTCGTCGTTTTAAAAGTTCGAGCATCGAGTACAAATGCCGACCTAAATAAAATATCTTGATAAGTAAGGTTTGGTGGAAAGCTCTGCTACTGCCAAGCTAATTTCTACTCTTTGACATTTATTAAAATCAATCGCAATGAGGTGCCATTAAAATTGAAGTCCGATGCAGACGTTCTTAATATCAGTTGTCTGATATCGAATGCTATTAAACTGGCGTAAATTTTTATCGGTAATTCCCGAACTATAGAACCAATGAAAAAATATCCCATACTTATGCAATATGGGCATATTAATATTTATTAACCAACCAACATATATAATACCGTACCATTATGATTAGACCACGGAATTCCGTGCGAATTTAAACATTTCTAAAATTTTTCATAATGAATTTATGTTAAATTTAAAGATGCAAAAATGCAGAGTACGGGTAATAAGGAAATATATATGAAATATCCAAAGTAGTAGAACAAACAATTTTCTATCCAGGCTTCATTCCTTTTTAATTATCTTTATAGAATTATGAAGCTGCATAATAAATATCCGTAGCCTACTCAATGCTTTCGAAACAAGTCACGTGTATAAGGTTGTTCAACTAACTGTATTACTTGAAATATTGTTTTTGATAATATTAAAATATGTTCCAGGTACAACTCGAATGGTTTAGAGAGCAACGTAATTTCATAAAGGCATACAGAAATATCATCGATGTTTTCTAAATCGGAATCATATATATTTTAATATATTAGCATGTACTACTCTCCTAGTGTGTCTCTACAAAAAAGTATTAATCTGTTTATTACCTATTCGTATACACTATTAGTTTAGCAGATATTTTAACTATAATTTGTCAAACTTAACATATGAGAGGCAAAGGGAAAAACGCGAAGTGGTGTTCCAGTGTTTTCGCTGTCTTTGCTTTTCATACCTTAAATTTAACAAATTAAAGCTAAAATATCTACTAAACTAATAGTTTTCCGACTACAGGTTATAGAAATGTGTTAACACTTTTTTATCGAGAATATCGCAATGGATCGATTAATTTATTAAATTATATATGATTCCACTTAAAGAAACAGCGCTAACCTTCATATATCTTTTACGCGTTCATCCACTGAAAAAACTGGTCATGCCAAATGATGCTCTCCTCGAAACTATTCGACTTGTATCTGAAATATTCCTTGATATTATCAAAAACAAGCAAGATATTCTAGGTGATAAAGTTAAGTGTATCGCTTTGTATAGCTGATCACCTAGAATCCTCAGAATTTAGTCTCTTAGGCCTTGAACTCCAAATATTATCTCGTATGATACTATACCAGATTCGTTAGCACAAATTGGTAGAAATTCCACTGCCTTCGGCGTGTGATACCATGACAGGAGTACTCAGAATGATGACACTGTTAAGCATTATGGTCGACCAATATCGTGTCCTTGGAGATAATAGTTTGTCGAATCACGTGTCATGCCCCTCGTGTTATCAATATCGAATGCACCGCATTTACTGACGTTAGTGTCGGATTTCGTAACCTTGATGCCTTGCATATTAACTCTCACAAGTTGAAGGTCAATTGTATCGCGTTCCATTAAGCCGAGACAATCTACATGGTTTCAGACGCCACGTGGGATCCCGTTAACGAATCAATTAACGATCTCGATGTTACATTTATCACTTCCTTTGTCCTGTAATGAACGCAACTTGATATTACCTTGCTCTGACAGGAGTGGAGAAAGATGCTCGGCCCCACATGATTCGTCGCAACGCCTCTCCTGTTATGCCACGTTTCTTCAATTCGTTTATCGTCACTTTGCCTACGCGCTGTAAGCAGAAGCATTAAACATAAGGAGTTAAATTAAGAGTAACGAGATTAAAAAAATTCGGTGTAGAAATTCTACGAGAAAAGAGGAAGATAAGACAAACTGCATTTATACTTCTACTTTAATTTAATTTAAAAAATCTTGTAATATCGAAGTTAAATTAAAAATAATAAGGTGTAAAAGGAATTAGTTTTTAAGAGAAGAGAGAAAGAGAATGCAAACTAAATTAATACGTTTATTATAATTTCTTGGAAATACTGTAATATCGAGATAAAGAAAAGATCGTGCAAGAAATACAGCTGATAAAAATTCATAACGCTATTCCGGTTATTCTTGTTATTCTAGTCGCTTAAAACGAAGATTTCTTTCGAAAGTTTGAAACGTATCCGGACCCTGTAAATCGATTCGTTACTGTACCAAAATCCATTAAAAATACTTGTTAAAGCACAAAGCTGATGGCTATAAAACGAGGAGAGACATAGGTTTGAACATGGATCTCAATTCAGCGAGTTTCTTCTTGTTTAAAAAGCACCATGTTATATGTGTAACAAAATCTAACACCTATAATATTTTCAGTACTCGTTATCGTCGTTGATAATCACATATGTGCAGTTGATGCGACGTTAAAACCTATTAAAAAAAAAAAGACAGGAAAAACGAAACAATAGAGGAAAACACGTCACCTTCCAATTAGCCACTGCGCCTTTGCGTTGCTTCGCCTTGGTTTTCGATTTACTTTTAATAACCAGGACTCCGCGCTGTTCCGAGGCGGGGTTGTTCGGGTCATCTCCAGGTCCCAGTTTAATACTGTATTCTTGCAAATAATTCTGCGCATCTTTCTGCGCGACTGCACGCTCCAGAGAAACCACGATTTTCGCCCACTGCAACCAGTTAAGCGCCCTATAATGGACTGCTTCTAAAATTTTCTGACATTTTAGCTCAATTTCTTAATTAATTCTTAAATTAAAAATAAGCAGAATATATATTAAAACTGATAGCCATTCAAAATAAGACCTTTACGAAATTTTTCGTTACACGTATATCATACTACGATTATAATATGATTATTTCATCGATATATCAATTTTATCATATATATTAGGTTGTCCGAAAAGCGTCTTTCTTTCGCAAACGTGTTTTTTACAACAGTGCACCTTCATACAAACGTGAAACTAAATCTGTGAAATGTCGCGGTGTTTATCTCAACAGAACAAAATGGATCGTACGTAATTCGACAAAATAATATAAAACAAGAAACGTTGTGCGCCTATTATTTCCTCATAAAACGAAAGAAACTTTTCGGACAACCTAATATATATAAATTTTTTAAATATTCACATAACTATATTTAATCATACTTCATCGACATTCAAATACACGTGTATGATACTTAATTCTATCTGTAGACCTGCAGATCGACGCGATTGCATGATATACAGAACCCAAGGGATAGCAAACAATAGGACACGTTACTCCATGAAATCATCAATTAATTATGTCGTTGTACAAATATTTACTTGCTTCACCCATTCCTTCTCGCTCTGCTCGATCACATGCGCGTAAGTGTTGCCCATCATCGCAATCAGCATATTCAACAGCAGTATGGGCACCAGGACCATAAATATGGCAAACACCATCTTCGATAAATTAGGGTAGGTCGTGTAGCCGAGGTCCGTATACTGAAACGGACAATCGTTTCGTCTCGTTATCGGTATCGTCTCCGACACGCTCGAACAATCCGGAATCACGAGCAGCGGATCGATAAAAATAATCGTGTCGCAAGCAAAAGTGCACGGCCATGGATTTACCAGCGGGAATCCAGCCGATTCTTCTGCTGCTTCGTGTGTTTAATTCGACGTGTTTCGACGAATCGCTAGACGAACCGTAAAACCGAGCAACGATTTTTAGCGGACATTCTACGCTTTACAAAGCTATTTATGCGGTGGTGGTGCTGGCGTGGTGCAAAATTTTATTCGTTTGTCTTTTTAAGGCAAAAAATAAAAAGGAAGAATATACAACATAGGGAAACTGATGAAATAGACCGAAAAATGTAACGTTATTCGCGCAGACGATTCGTAATTGAAATTCAAAATTAATGCGTATCGTAGCGTTCTATGAGATGAAAAAAAGGCCGGCTTTGCTGTAAATTTACACCTACTATTAAAGAAATTTTATTCACGGATTATAAAGTAATCGCTCTAACGAAGATCGAAGTTTAACTGTATTTCGTTAAGAGTTTGCACTGCAAGATGTTTAAGTGGCGCAAATTCGATAACCTTTCTCTATATGAGACGGTCGGAAGCTATACTGATTAAGTCGGTAAATTAAAATGCATAGAAGAATGACTATTACAAACTTTATCTCTGGAAATTTTCCTTCGAATTGACAATCATTTATGCAATCTTCTTACGACAAATACGTTTACGAAAATGGGATTCTTGTTTGAAACGTCGAATACTAGTTTTATACGTGGATAATGTGAAATCAGTATATTTCTAAAAAGTGGAATTGATCGGTTTGAGGCACGTATGACAGTATCTCTCTAGATGTTAAAGCTATGAAAATGGTGATGCGGATATAATAACACGTTTTACGATAAACAACATAAAACGAGTAGACGGCACCTACGAGCTTTGAATGTTTTCAAATTTCTTGCTTAAAAGCTGAAGTAAGAAATTAAATTCCGATTTAAATTCGTATTAAATTTTCCTAAAATACGTAAATACCAATCTTCGCTCTACGAAACGTACATTGAATTCGAATCTTCACGGGGAAGTTTTTTTTTCACTCGAAAAGTTTGCCAATTTTTATCCGCATCGGTTTTTCAAATTCGATAATCTGCCGATAGATCGTTTCCCGTAGACCAACGATTCTAAGCAAATGTTTCACAGGGAATAAATTCCCTCCCCTTCGTCGCCCGACAGCATAATCGATTCGTTAATTACGCGAAAGATATACGAGATCTCGGGGAAACGCGGCGTGGTACGTTATTTTCTAGCAGGTCCGGGGGCCGGGTCGTTGAATGTAATTCAATTAGCCATGGATACAGTGAGCGCGCGTTGCGAATTGTCTTGATATTTCATCGGTGAAATTCGATTAATTGAAACGCAGGAAACCACGCCGCGAGGCGAGCCAATTTTTCCCGACGCGCGTGCCGGCTTGCAACTCGCGATCTATCGATTGCCGAACGAGCGAATGTTTCTCTTCGCCCCTTCTTTTTCCCCTTTTACACGTGCCCGGGAATTGCGCGTAGCGCGAATGTTACATTAAAAATGAGTTTTCCGCGTTGAATATTCTCAACTGCGAAATGACGACTTTTTTTTCCTATTCTTGTTTATGGTACAGTGGCTTACGAAAGTATTTGAGCGCTTCTAAAAACTTTTTATGGCCGTGACATAGGTCGTGTTACTTTTTGACGTTAACTTTAAGCCTGTAATGATAATACTTACATTTATCGTTGATTATTGTGTATTTTATCATCATTTTTAGCAAACCCCTACTATCTCTCGATTAACTTTTTATTCCATTTTCCAAACATATGCGAGGCTTTGAATTAAAAAATATCTAATCTATTATCAACTTGATATGTCCGCTATCGTTGGCCTTTATTTATAAATATATCATGCGCGTTATATAAAACATTTTGAAATCTCATTGACTCTGTAACGAGACACAACTATCGCGATTATATTGGTAAAATATGAAACAGATTTGGAAATGTATATGACAGTTACAAAATATTTACTAGAAGCGTAACTTCGCAAACATCACCAAAGTAATTGAACAATCAATTATTCACTATATTGTATCTTTAAAGCTACTCCATGCTGTATACTAATCACTCACTAAAAGTAAAATACATTTTCAAACCGGTTCCAGTGGTTTCAGTGCTTCACTGGTTTCAAGATAGTTGCTTTTCGTTACAGTGCTATCGAAATTTCAACAAGTTTCGTATAATACAAGTTTCGTAGAAAAATTCGGTGATAAGTGTTGGAATACTTTCGTGAGCCACTGTACATCGATTCAAGTCGAAACTATACCGTTCATGCTGAGAACCCCTGTTACTTGGAAATTGAATTTTCCTGAAACCGGAAGAACAGTTCTTTCATAGTATTGTTGTACCGCTGGTATCAAAGAATTATTCTTTCATTTCATTTATTTTTTTTCCAAATCCCCTCATCCTCTTTTCGTCTTCAACGAATAACATGAAAACAAGAATTCTTTGATAATTCATTTTGTTGCAGCAGTTTGGTGGATTGGAACACATTTACAGAATGATCGGGAAAAAAGAAATTAAGTTACTTGTTATTTTAAATAAAAAGTAGTGAAACTTTGAAATCCGAATTGAAGATACTTCATTTTTTATATTCATTAGCGACGAAATTTCAATGGTTCTATATAATTTTCTTTCATATCGTAGAAAATTAGATTTTAGTGATTGGTGAATTTTAAAAACTGCGTAAGATATTTTTTACTAGATTCTCGTGTATTATTAGTATTTTATTATTATCTTATATAGAAGCACCATTGCTAATAATACTAAACAATGATATACTAAAATAGATATAATTACAAATTAATAACAACACGAAATAACAATAAGGTAATCATTGATTGGTTCTTGTTAATGATTTAATACTTGGTTATTAAGGAGCATAATAGGTGAAAGGCGATTAGGACATAATGGTTAGTTAATGATTTTATTATTATTTTATATAAAAGCAGCAACATTAATAATACGAGACAATAATACACTAAAATAAATATAACTATAAAGAATAATAACGCGAAACAATGTTAACGTAATAGTTAAGTGATTATTATGTTCTGCTAGTCTTTCGCTTATTATAAGCCTTTAATAACCAATCGTCGAGTCATTGTCAAAAATCAATCAGTAAATTAAACGTTTATAACAACCAATAATATTTTTAAACCGACTTAATATATTCCTATAAATTATACTGGACGTTATTAAACTCGTACGAACGATTCAAGCAATAAATCAAACGAATTACTTTGAAAAAATAAGAACAGAAGATTCTGTCGCTCTAACAACGTGACAGTTTCTTGTAATCCGAAACGGGCCAACGTTTAACCAGAAAAACAGGAATGGCAAGTATCTCTGATTGAAACTGATTTACGAGCAGCGTTTAAATTCTTAACCCTTCCACGGTAACCGCTACGAAAAAAGCTGTGCTGGAAACGCCGCTGGGAGTTACACTTTCCATTGACATGCTGGCACGATTTACCAAATTGCCCGATCCTTCTCAACATTCAACTTTTTCCTCCTATTGAAAACGCCGCGACTGAAGTTATGTACATATGTACATAGAGCACGTAACAAACCGCACAACCTTAAAAAAGAAAGGTTGCAAACGTTTCAAAATTTCCTTTCACTCCTTTCAAACATCAGTTTCCTTTACGCGTATTGGAGAAAATATTATAAAGAAATAAACATGATCTCGATCGAACTATAATTCGTATGATGATGGAAAAGAATGTAAGACTTTTTCGATTCTGGAATCATTGGTTATTTTAACTTCCAGTTATTTTTTCCGAAATATCATTTAGCAAAGGAAATATTTAAAAGTTATGTTTACTAAGGCTCAGAGAATGTTCGATGGAATAAGAAGAAAGGTATTGAATCATTATTGAGGATAGAATAAAATCGAAAATGTAAACGGGAAAAAACAATAACGTGTATTTCGTTTTTAGTAGACAATGTCGCTAAAATAATTATTAAATAGCAATTCAATTTAAGAACCCTGACGATCATATTACATCAATATAACGTACAATGTATATTCTAATTCCTTTCAACTCTGTATAAATACTTGTGCTATTGATCGTACTGATTGCGAGTCTATTTAGTTAGTAGGAGGTAGTAGCCAATGTAAGTTCAGTAAATATGTCTTTACAAAGTAACTGGTAACGTAATAGTATGTGGTTGCTAGTAGCTAATAAGCCGCTGCGACACTAAACAAATAAATAAATAATAATAACGTATAACATATATATTACGTATGAAAAATAGTGAAACTTAGTCCATTTCTATTTTCCTTATAGATTTCTCATTTATAAGAATATAACAATGCCGCGATAATAAAATAGAATAAAATATTTAACAAACACAATCTCGTTATCGGATATAACATTCTCAATCCTGATTTTTATAGTAAGCAACGTATATAAACGATGTTTTAACAGATCCTCTCAAAATCCAAAAACTGTCAGCTAAATTATAAAAGAACGAAGTTTGTTCACTGCCAAATGATTGAGTAATTAATAATTCTCCCCTTCAAACCTTTACTTCCTGATTTGATCTCATAAAACCTTCTTTGCTTCGTTCTGGCATAAACGAACGATACACGAGAATAGTGTAAATACATTGCTATGTTACGTGCTGTGTTATTAAGCGGGTGATAGCCTTAGTCCGCAACGAGCATTTCGTTCGAAACCTCGTTCGAAATGCGGTGTGTTCATAGTCGTGAAAGGGCAGAAGTAAAAAACGGGGATAAAGAACTGGCGTGCATCCTTGCAAACATGTGTGCACGTGAATACATACGACGATAGCAGTAGAAATAACCGCGACAATAAAACGCTGATTTATAGGGAACGAGGGAGGCTTACGTTATAATCGCCGAGGGTTATCTGAAACAGTGCCATCCAGGTCGAGTGATAGGAACTGTAGAGGGATGATTTCACTCCCGGGAAGCCTTTGTACAAAAAGTAGAACGACTGGCAAAATCCGAACAGCACCACCATGTAGATTATCCCGAAGGTCAACATGTCACCGGTTATCATACTGTAGACCATGGTAACGAATGGACCGGTCAACCGGATAGCGCTGTTAAAACAATCGAAAGATACATAAAAAGTATATGTGTGTATCAATGATCGTACGATAATGACGCGTTAAAACGCGTCGACGATCAGATATCGCGGTTATATCGTTTGTCTGCGCACAGATTTCGTCCTGCGTCCTTCTGTACGGATGCAAACAGCCAGAAAGGGTAGGAAGAGCGATAGAGAGCTGATATGTATTACTGCGCTGCGGTTTTCGGTCCATTTTTGACTTAATTGTATCCTGCTGTTGCTAAAAAATTCTTCTTCCTTAATTTTTGCTTTATTAACTCCACTTTTGTATTTACAATCTGTCAAGACGAGACGATAAGTAGATATATGTAGTTATTTCGTTACAATAACATGCGGCTTTTCCACCGCAAAGAATCTTTCCTAATACGCCTGAATTTAAATTTCGCTTTTGTCACAAAGTTGTTTTCTTTCTCTTTTATTTTTTAATACTACAATAGTCTTTTTGATTATTAAAACAATAGTGAGACTAGATTATAAAAGGAATAAGGAACGCTGCACACAGGGTACAATTTATGCAAGAGTGAATTTAACGCTAGTTAGTGTGTAAATATAACGATAAGTATTGTTATCCAATCTAAGTAGTTAAGCATGTATCTACGAGAGCTCACCCCAGAGCAATTACTGTTACTGTTACGTTTACAGTATTATCAATGTTATGGCGTAATTTTTGTAAAAGGAAGTTGTAGACAATGAGCGTTTTTTTTTTTAAAGAAAGCCTTGTACATGTGTGCTATTGTAGTCTTATCGCGAGAGATAACAGCCGACACGATCGATGGAACTGGATGTCGTCGTGAAAAAACAGCGTTAAACGTTAAAGTGTCCAGGTTTAACGTACCATAAATGAGAGTACTAGAAAGAATAGAAAGAGAGAATACTGGATTATTCAACCACAATTTGGGTCTTATGGTTTTGATTCCAGGGGAAGGTTGATTACACTGGTCTGACAAAACATTTGTCCATGCACACATTTTTCTATCAATTTTGTGACTATTGACAATACTTTGTAATAGTGTGACACGTTCACGATTTATTATTTCATGTATGAGTCCATACAGCGATCTATTCCTGTATCAGTCATGTTCGGGATCAGAAATCATATATTCTTCTCTCTATGTATTACAAATGTTTTTCTTTTATTCGCTCATTTATTTTTTTCCGATAAGCTGTAGAGAGAACATATACAATAATCGCGTTGTTTGTGAACAATAAGTATCAGTGAATATTTCCGTATTGTTTCTATTCAAGTTGCGCGGAGCGTCTTGTTTTGAATAATGGTGAGATTGTCTAACCATGGAGTACTTCGATTCAGTTAGGGTAGTTTGCTTCCTAAGAGAGAGGATACGTAAACCTTCTAAGTAAACATGTTCTTTTATGAAGCTTATCTCGATGGCTTGATACCATACATAAGATGTACTATTGATTTTGAATAAATTTTACCTTTGCGTTACTTGCTCTTGCATATCTTATACGATACTTCTTTATACAAAGTTACAGCTCGAGCAGATTATTGAATCTGAGATGAGCTTCTTATTCTATTGTACGTACCAACACTAATTAAGCTAATTAGACTACATAGTTCCGCGCCTACATACGAAGAAGATAGTTTCTGCTTACAACAACAATGCTTTCTATTCTAAAAATTTATTAGTTATCTTGCATCTTTCACCATAGCTACGCAGTTAACATAAAATAATAACATTCTAAATGATAGTACATGTGGAGTTCTTTATGAATTAACTTCTGGCACGAGACATAAAATTGGCAGTTTCGTAGCCAATAATTTCTTCATGTTCTCTAAAACTAAATGTTGCTTGTGAAAAGATAAATCTAAATTTGGCTATCCTAAAATTACCAGGAATATATAAATTACCAAATCTCTTTTAAAATAAGAATTGTTGTCCTTTTCACATTTTATTATGCTATGGAAAAGTTTATAGTTCATACTAATCATTACGCATGTCTCGTGCATCTAGTTGATAAATATATGATCCTAGAATATTCAAGGCACTATTAATATTAGGTTGTTCGGAGAGTGTCTTTCTTTTACAGACACGTCTTTTACAACAACGCATCTTTATGAAACCTAACATGAAACCTAATCTGTCAAATGTTGTGATGTTTAATTTGATAGAACAAAATGGATCATACGTAATTCAATAAAATAATATAAAACGGAAAATGTTGTACATCCATTATTTCCTTATAAAACGAAAGAAACTTTTCGGATAACCTAATAATTTTGGAATAGAAATTAAAGTAAACAATTTGTAAGAAGGAATTAGGCAGAGATTCTGTATTAAATATTCGTGGAAAAATATGTATAGATAGAAAAATATAAATTTGCGATCTTCAAGAAGCGCCACATCGTTCTAGTAATTTCCTCTCTATTTTCCTTTCACTTTGTCTCGTATTTCAAAGAGATTCTCGCTCTTCAGCGAGACGCAGCTTTAACAACGATGAAGCGTCACTGTCATTGCGATATCGATGAAGTCTCGTGTTCCTTTCAAAGGTACCCGTGCATCGTGCAACAGATATCGATCCTTTCTGTGTTTACTGTCAACGGATGCAGTCGTATATAACGTGAACGTGTTTAACGTCAGTTTGTAGACAGGAAGGCAATGACTGGCGTTTGATTCCTGAATACAATGCGATTACGAAGACACTGGTCTTCTAACTATCGTTACCAGTGGTTCATTAAAGTTACCCGAGAAAGGTGACATTTAAAAACATTGAAGATTAATATCAAATGACACTAATGATAATTTATCAATTTATTATTAGCGAGAAAAAATTTGAAGTACAGGAATAAAACGATGGGACAAGTTAAATACGTAACTATTTTATTCTATATGTATACCGTGATATTAAAATCGTAGAGATATGACAAGAAGTGAAATTTAAGCGATTCGCTTGAATTCCTAATAATTTTTGTATCTGCATTAAACACAAGCATTATTTTCAGTGCAATTCATCGCAACTGCTTGATTATTGTCGTAACAACGTCATTATAAACTTTTCCAGGTATTCGATTATTTCTTTAGAAGCAAATATTCTGGGAATTTTACACAGAACTTGTCATAATGAAAATGTTATAAATATAGCAAAATCAATTCAACATATTTATCCGGTCGCTGAATTTTGTTAATTATTGCTTGTAATACCGTGCGTTTTATTTAAAATAATTAAGATCGTGTCCACTGTACCGTTAAAAAATAATTCATATGAAAGATCCCTGTCAACCCGTTGATGTTTTACATTCAAAACAACGAGATAATTAGCTTATGTTTCTTTTTCTATCGTTTATTATTCTAAATTTTCATAAAAATCTATACAGTAGAGTCATTATCCGGACGCCTATTATCCAAATACCTTAACATCCGAACGTTCTCTTATTCGAACACTTTGTTATCCGAACATTATGTTTCCCAATAACGGATGCTTTTTCCATTTCAAATGTGCACATTTTTTATTGATGTTCATATACAATGTATTCTTTTCTTTATTCTATCGAGTGAATTCTGATTATAAAAACTTAGTATAAAACTAATAGCGTTCTAACTATCGAAAGAAAATACGACACAATTAAAAAACTCGAAAGTGGTGTAAGTATGATAGAATTAATTAGCGAAAGTACACGATGTTGAAAAAGCGGTAATCACAAACATTAAAAAGTATGATATTGAAAATTATCTAAATCATGTAGATGTCTCAGTTACTGATAACATTAGAAAAACCTTATATATCGATTTAACGAATGATGTTTTCATTGCAATAGAGGCGACTAATAACGACGATTTTACACAAATGGAAAGAGCAAACGAAAGTGTCAATGGAGTGTCTCCTCACGTCGAAGCATTAGCAAAGTATTCAGAAAAAGGTTTCGATGGTTCGAAGTACAGAAAGATCGTGACTCTACGCAGTTACTCATGTCGAAAGAATTATGTGATTTAGCAGCTAGAAGGATATGGGAACAAGTATTCCAAGAAACTATCAATCTTAATCTGTATTCGAATAAATGAAATTTTGTATCAGAAAAGTGACTGTTCTATTATCTGAAAAATCCATTTTGTTTTGTTCGTTTTGTCTCCCTATTAGTTCGGATAAGGGAGGCTCTACTGTACTTCGCTTGTTCGTGGCAGACCTGAAACTGGAATATTCATGTCTTCAGAACGGGCGTAAAACTGGAATATGTATTCACTTGTTCAGAACAAGCTTTAAATTGAAATATTCTCGAAACATTGGAACAAAGGTAACTATTAAAAGTACGATCAAAATCCAAAGAACCACAAATACATATGTCATCTAATAAACATGGTAAAAGTTACAAATTTTAATAACTATTAAATTAATAAAAATGAAATAATTACTAGCTCATAGCCTGTCGATGCTTTCAACAACCGCCCTACCGCAATGCCCATACCTCTACTAGGCTGCGTAATTTATTCGCGATCCACGCAATAGCTCTAGACAGTGGACATAATTGGGAATGACGTGGATTTGAACCTTGTAGTGGAAACCTAGTGGCATAGTGCGTAATATAAGAGATCACATTGTACCTTTCGAGTTTGTCATCGGTTTACAGGTCATCCCGAGTGGACCGTGGACAAGTTCGAAACAAAATGCCGTGAAGAGAGATAAAGTTACTCCTATTACCAGTGCTATCGTGTTGTCGATCGCTCGTCACGTTACCTGTTTCGTCGGCCGTTGATTATCCGATTTACCAACGCGATCGGCGTTCAATGAAATTGAAGCAGCGCGTAATTCAAGCCGAAATCGCGCACGGGACAGGACAATGGTCGCGTTTCCTGAATCGAGCGCCAGCCGAAATCGATTTTCGCGGCACCGCCAGACAGACGACAGAATGGAACATTTTTAATCTTTCGTTAACACGGATAGACTCTTTCGTTACGATTTCTGTTTCTTTTTCTTTTCCCTTCTTGTTGATAGGGATTTAGAATCGCGTCGACTTCCGATCTAAAAATCTACGGACGTGCAACATGACATATGATGCAATTAAATTTTATGAGAAGCTTATATTAATTTCTTATAATTTATAATCTTATAATTTCGTTCGAATCCAACGAGACAAAGGAGAGTCGATGCATATGGAAGTCACGTATAGCTTATCCGTGGAACAAAATTCATCGGAAGTAAACTAATTTACTGGATTAAAACGATCTAAAGGATCAATTCTTATTATTCGGATATCCAGTAGATCTAAGGAAATAAAAAATTAGATTTAGAACAATGTTCTAATGTTATTAATTTAATTGATTTTTCATAATATAGTAATTCAATTTTGAACTTAGTTCGTAGAATAATTATAAATAGAAGAATAATTATAAAAGATTCTTTCAGGCGTAATAAGTGTGTGATATAAATCGTAGATCTATACCACGCGCTTCAGAACATTGACCAAAACTATAATAGATAACTATAAAATCAGTCGTAAATATTTGTCGAAGAAACGAATCTTCCTCGTTGCTTAATCCAGATTTTATCAGTTTTACACGTCGTTCGTATTTAATTTGTTCCTTTCTTTTCACTTATTTTGATTTGATATAGCGTATGAGTAAATTGGCGGAATTGGATTATATAAAGAATAGGGAATTATATAAAGTCAATAGAGAAATGACAGAGTGGAGGAGGCATCGATCCAGGTACCATTAGCCAGACCGACAGCTCGGTCCCTTCTCGCTTCCGTTAATCGATCGGTGACCTTATCTTGTCAAGAGTTACCGGCAATCATAAATCTTCGTTTTTTCCTAACGTGCGAAGTTCAAGGGAGGGTACAGCCGCTGTGGAAATTAATAAAATAGAGATGCACGAGAGAGTTACGAAGATGGTGATAGTTGGAGATGTTGAATCTATGGAACGTTGTAATTTGTTATAAGTTTGGAACATGTATAATGAAAGTTTGTGAAACTTTTTTATATATATTGTATAAATTTGTTGCTTCTCCTTTCTGTTTATAGGTATCATGTTCTAACCTGATTGTATATTGTCAGATATTTTTCATGATGTTAAAAATACAAAGAAATTGTTTTAAAAAAAAGCTTTTTTGTGATAGGAATAAAGATATATAATGGTAATATATAATGCATAATTAAAATTAAAATTAAAAGTTGATTTGTATCGCATAGAGAAATATCGTTACTTTGAGCGTGAAATATTTTTCACCATTTTCTTGTATCTTGTAGTTTATCGCTGAGTAAAGGTATATCTAAATCTGACTATGGTTCAAAGTAGTAAGAGAAAAATGAAAGTACAGTAAGTCGGACATCAATGAATTAAAGAAGTGGTAAGATAATAAGTACATATAAAATATTTCTGATTTAAAAAGGAAGATATGTATATGTGTATAATTATTGTTTCATAAATAACAACATTCTCATTTTATATGTATAAATCAATAGAACGATTTATCAAAATATATTCCGATACCGAGCAATTCCCTAATAAAACCATCTCATCTAAATAAGCAATAACTAATGGAACCGCAGATGCACTTCTGTTCAAAACGCAATAAAAATGAAATCGAACGCACAAATCTCTCTGGATGAAAAGCTTATAACAGCAAAAGATATTAAAAAGCCAATAAGAAGAAAAGTATTTTAACTTATAGCCTGTTTTGAAACAAATAACACGGGAACATTAAAACAACTACAAATTTAAGCTACAAAGAAATAAATACATTCATCTAAATCAAAAGATAGCTTGCGATTCAAATTTTTTAAAAAAGGTCACTAAAAGATATTGAGTTTCTATAAAACCCTCTATAATTTCATGCTACTCGATTTTATATATTACAAATTCGTTTATATTCGAATAGATCTATTTCAAACTAATATTTTATTCGCTTATGAGTGTAATATTACGCTAATTTATCACTTAATTAGTACATCCTTCTATTAGTACTCTACTCATAGAACTAACTAATTTACAATTTTCAGATAAAAGTGGGAATTGCAACCAATCATTTTTCTCGCAAAGGAACGAGATTCAAGTTACAGATAGATTTAAACGATTTTCGACTTTTCCTATCGCTAGTATATGTACGTATGAAGAAAAAAAGAAAGATAAGGAAGAAGGAGGCTGATTACAAGCGAAAATAGAAGAACGAGGAAGAAACGAGCACAGATTCGTTTCTAGAGGGAAGCGAAACACTGGCCTCGCAAACCCGAAACTGGTTGCATGGCTCGACGTAAAAATAGTTTTTATTTCATCGTGTTTCCTTCTCTTTTTTCCTTGCATTTTCTACCATTGTTTCCTTCCTTCTTTTTTCCAACTGTATAACCCGAATCTCAAGCAACATTTCTCGTCCCTTGCTCTCTTCTGCGGGTAATCGAGCTTCAACAAACAGAGGATGATTCCGTAAAATTCACGGATGTACGGACGATGACAATTATTCGACGGTTTACCGTAGCCGCGACATTTTGAAGGACGATGTTTCGCGAAAATTTACATCGACAGGCTGACTCGTCGCCTCTGTTTTATGTTGTACGCTCGCTACCACCGATTTATACCCGTTCCTGCACCACTGTCTCGTTATTTCACGCGCCATTTGTATTATTTAGAAGTTATTCGGCGCGTCCGATTTATGTTCGACTCTTCCCCTGATTTGATTGGTCGCGCCGTTTTTATCATACTGCACTGTACGAAAGTCGATGGAAACGGTGTGCAACGTAGTTTTAAAATATTATCGTTTTATAAACTGATTATAACAAGTATATAACGAATCGTATAGAACGTTTATAAACTCCACGTCTATAAGTATCTAGTCATATCGTATAGATTGTAAAGGATAAATTGTATACATGAACGAAAAATTAATGACTAAAAACAATATTTATTATCAGACTGCGGATTATTTATGCATTTGTAGGAAATTTGAAGATGCAAAATTTCAGAAAAAGATCATCCAACTTATAGTGCTTTCTACATATAATACTTGTGAAGTAAAGCAAATTTTTTACCGAGATTATTATTTTTTTTTAATCATATTCTCAGAAATACGAATATGCATAAAAATTCGCAGTCTATTTATTACCTTCTTGTGTAAGCACATTATAAATAATCAATTTATTTGCTCTTTGGAAAAGGTTAAATACGTAAAGTGTTTCAGTTGTTCGTGGCCAAACTTTGTCAGGCTCTATGGGTATACAATTTTGAAGATGTTATACATTACAAATGTAGGTCGTTTGGAGATTTATTGAAATGACAAACAGTCGAAAAGATTAGCCTCCAATATCACCAGATTTCGTACCACTTTTATGTGTACCTTTATACATGGGTTACTTTGGAAACAAGGGATATCAAACAAATACGTAATACGTGTAGCGAACTGATAGGAAGATTTCATCGATCGATTCAGTGATATGAAACGAAATCAAAATGAACTTCTGGTATATACATCTATACTGATCCTATAGAATTAAAATCATTGCAGATCCTTTTATGAAGTATTTTTTTATATTGCATCCTGTTCACATTTTGTAACAATAATATATATATATATATATATCATTCAATATTAATTTTAAATATTAATCTGAAATATTAATCAATATAATTTTGAAAATTAAACATATGTCCGTGGTACGATTTTACCAAGTCTCATTTATTGCCAAGACACAGTTTTGTGTTGTATGTGTATATTTTATATTGTATGTAAAACAATGACGTGACTTGTTTGTATTATAGCGAATACCAAAGAAAGACGAGATTCTTATATAAAACACTGGTTCATTCCTCTAGCTTCTTCTCTCCTTATTCCTATATCTGGTATAGTCGGATAATTCCTGAGGCTTTCTAAGCGCTTGATACGCTTAGTGTTCCTGGAACGTGATGCAGATTCTGACGGAACCATTTTGTTCTCCTTTGGAATTGCAAATAGAATTTTAGAGATGCTTAACGTTTACGTTGTTTCATTGGCATATATATTAGGTAATATTTTTTCAACGAAATTTGTTACGTAACGATACAGTATAATTTTTTCGGCGCGTTATTTTGTTTCCTTTTCAGAACTTATCAACGTTTTATCGCTCATCTTTTTAATTTTCCAATTAATGCGAGTATACGTATGTAAGGAATATTACTAGCGACATATATTTTATTCCTCGTAATAAAAATTCAGTGCTATTGTTTTTGTCATTTCCATTAAAAGATATACATTATGAAAATTACTTTCTCCAATTGAAAGAATCGTGCACACAATTTATTACGTCAGACTTCTGCGAGTATATCGATCGGCTACTAACGAATTAATTGCCGATTTGATGATCTGTTGAGGCTTTAAAGACTTAACTTCTCGTTAACACTGATACAAACATTTAAACGCCGTTCCCATTTGTCAAATATTTTATAGAAATAACCAACGTTTAATTCCTACTAATTAAATCTGATCAACCGGATTTTCATAGGCTCCGGTCTCTCATTAGTATAGATACATTAGTCACTAATTACGTTAAAAGTAGATTGTAATTCTTAAAAAAGGAGAAAGAAGAAAAACCGATGGCAAGAAATATCTCTTAACGTCAACGTCGTCAATACGAAGTCGGAAATACGAAGCTCCATTACGATTATCGATTTTGCGTAGTATAGGACCGAGCAAGAGAAACTCTACCGAGAGAATCGGTTTAACCCCGCCAATAGCTGGACAGAGCTTATGTCAGGTTAACTATAGCCTACAAATCTGAATTAGGTTCTTGGATGGTAGACATTCGATTCATACTTGGCTCAACTCTCTCTCTCTCTCTCTCTCTCTCTCTCTCTCTCTCTCTCTCTCTCTCTCTCTCTCTCTCTCGATCGGAGAGGATTATACCTCGTTAGGCTTGTGAATCTAAACTATGCGGGTTAGCATCTCGGAGCTAGATGAGGCCGCAATTATGTTCGCTTCGTGTACCTATAATTAGAAGTCTCGGCACGGTGCTTTCGTGCCGACGAATCTGAAATATTCGGCCGTTAGGTAACAGAAAATTTTAGCTAATCGTTATCCATTTCAAATAATCGTCTCGCAATGATGTATGCGCAGTACGATATGACCCGTGTGAAATCATGTGATTGGGCGGTCGAAATAGGCTGGAATTGCAAATCAAAGCGTTGAAATTTTCTATGGAATACTAATGCTTACGCAGACAAACAGTGTCCCGTGAAAGTAGGACAAAATTATTTCCGTGGAATGGTTAAATATTAGCAAATTCTATATAGAAAAGGTGATTAATTTTTGAACGGTTAATCTCTATAAGCGTGTTCTATGATATTAGCGCATGCTGGAATGTATCATGCATTTTGAAACTTTATTTTAGTACGAAGAAGGGGAGTAATTAAGAACACGAAATGCGATTTAATATAGAAAGATCATTCAAAAAGTATTTCGATCGTGGAGTTCGGAAAGTTGATGACGATGTTTGAGTAAATAAAATACGGAAAGCATTGTACATACATATCAACCTACTATGATAGGATAGGTATAACACGAAGTAACATTTTTTTAAACCGACGTTACTCTTTTATTAAACATGCTCGTTATTGCTAATCTTGGTATTTTATTTTTACTCGAGATTCTTTTATTCAAACTGAGATAAAACTTCCACTTTGAAAAGGGGAGTGAATAACAACATCATTAAAAAGTTTGTTCTCTATACTCCTTTCTATTATTATCGTACAAACCGTTATTTACTCTAAAAAAATATTTTCGTAGTTTAATAGTACTTTTGTAATTGATAACCTTATATTCATCTATCATTCGAGAAATATTCAATAATTTCGAAGTTCGATGAAAAAACTACAACATTTATATTTTAGAATACAACCGTTATATTTCAGAATACAGAACAACCTATAATTATTTTGTGCATAGAGAAAATAAATATGAATATAAGAATACAAATTTGATTTTATATGAAAGGGACTGTTTTTATTAATTCATTAACTCTTTGAAAAGGATGAAAGAAAGGATTTTCATGTTTCTGACCACAAGCTCAAGAAATAGCGTGCTGAAGATATTGCAAGGGAGGACATTGAAGAAGTGATTGCTATGGTAAAGAAAGTAAGCCGAGCAAGCAGTGAGTACAGATTTGTATACCGAAGAATGTAGCAGGATATTTGGGAAAACTAATCGTGAAAAGACTGGACGTTTCACCAGAAAGGGCGTACCGCACTCTGCAGGCTAAAAGATAGTGCTTCCAAACTTCTCGTCGGTGTCGGATGTGCAATCATGCAGTTGCAAAGTGCAATTACGCTTTTTTCCCAAGTGGAGCTCCATACTTTTTCGTGAAACGATCTACTTATATGGCTTTTCATTCTTTTCGAAAAACCATTATTAGGTTTCTGTGACGATAGATATGTCTATATAAAAAAAGCTGATTACCAAAGGAGAAATGAAAATCTTCTCTTATCTTAGTTTAATAAGAATATTCCCTTGTTAATCCTTATGCATTAACCTCTTATTAATCCTGTTTACATTCCTACAGAATTTATCATAGTTATAACTGGGAGAAATGAGAAAATATTCTGCATCGTATTATTTCAAATAATTATGTCACATAATCATTAACAAAAGATATCATCATTCATATACTCGTAGCTTTTTAAAACCTAATCAGTATTCATTTGCAATTTAGCTGAATCATGCTGATATTTACTAGCCCAGTATAGTTTTGAAATTTCAGATTCGAAATTTACAAAATATTTATTTCTAACTTTTGAACGTTCCAACCTTACAAGCATTCTTTCTCAGCTATAATTTTTAATACACTGTTAGGAATCAATATTTAATTAACAACATAAATAAAGACAAAATACTAAAATCTTTCTTTGCTTTCTATAAGTTCGGAAACTTAAAAGGCCTAGCAGACTTTCGCAGGAAAAGAAACAAATTTTTTCTTTCTATAATAAATAACGATACGCGTCATGTAATCACCAAGACAATAAAGTTAATCTAAAAAAGAAGAGGGGTAACGATGAATGAGAACGCGAAGGAAGACGACGATAAGTAATGGAAACAGAGAGAATCGTAAGCGGAAGTGGCGTGGAATAAAGCGTTTAGGGGCGAGAGAAACTGCATCGATCTGCAGTTAAATTTCGTGCGAAATTAATCTCAGGCGCAACGGTGGCTTATTGCCAAGTCAACGGCAGCAGTTATAGAGGACAAGAAATCTGGTAGCGGGCGTTCGAAAGCCTTTGAGGAATTACGCTCCCTATACATGTACTTAAACGGAAAGCCAGAGACAAAAGGGCGTCCTGATGGACAGTAATTACACGCCGGAACGCAGACGCTTTTACGTAATATTGCTCCAATAAAGAAAATACGTTTTCGACGCGGCATACGGACGTTAATGCTGTGACGCTCGTTTCATCTCTCATTATGTCAAATTAAATTAACTCTGCCCATACGTTTTTCCATTGTACACAATAAAATGGTTATTCCATCGACTTATATTTACTTGTTTTTCAATAAACAATGACGTGTCATTTGAAAGAATTATCATGAGTTTCGTACGATTCTCGAATTTCCTGAAATTGTTGACAGTATAGTATAACTAAGTTAGTACAGTTAAAACTAATTCGATGTTATTTTGTTGATAAAAGATTAAGATGATCTGAAGATTTCATATGGAAAGGGTTATACAAATTTAACAAACTTTCCCTTATCAAATACCCGAAATTGAAAATGTCACAGCGTAAGAATTAATGCTTTAAATGATTTTGTTTATACTTTGAAAGATCCAATTACGGAAATGAAACCTAAATATCGTAATAATTTGTTTCAGCTAAATAGTAATTATTATGAATGCTCCATATATTTTCGTATATTATATTATTTACATTTTGCACATTTTCAAACGTTTAAGTCTCTTATAAGTGCAGAAATATCCAGGATTTAATCATTCTTGCCAGAAATTTTCTACAATTTGTTTTGCGCTAATATAATCACCGAACGTATTAACATCGGACACGTAAACAAACTACTTCATACAACAATTTGCTCTGAACTTATCCTCTGTAAAATCAGGAATTTTAATGAAACGAAATGGAAATAAATTCAACGCAACAGCTCGTGCAACTAACAATCCTAACATTTTCCACATTCGGAAGCCTCGTTTCAGCCCACCGAGCAAATTCCACTCCTCTCGAATCCGAAAAACTCACGCTTCGCGTAGAATTGATATTTATCTACAATTACCGACATCACGGCTCAAAGTACGAGGTCAGAAAACAAGATGCACTATCGCGGTCCAATAGGATCTTGCATCCTTTTTCGTCGTTTCGACGCAATGGTTGCAGAGGCTCGTCAAAGTGACGGTGAAAACCGCGCGAGTCAAAGAGCGTTCGTCGACGAATTGCCTCGGAGCTTTGCAGCAGAAGATAGAAAAGAAGTCGTCGTCGACGTCATTGGGCCACACCAAAGAAAAGGCAGCAGATGGGGGAGGAAGAGAGAGAGATGGAAGGGGGGCAGAAAGTTCTGCAGTAATATCTGCAGGAAAGTGGCCACGAAAAGGACGCGGCGGTGGAGAAAAACGATTGCCAAGAGAGGCGTGTGTATGGTAATGCGAAATAGCCGGCATTATCTCGTCGTAAATCACGTGAAAAGAGGTTTGAAATCTGGAGGCGCTATCATCCAACCGATTATAAATGCCTTTCTTCTGGTTGCTCCATTCGTTCCTGGGGAGAAAAATCGCGCGTACACGGCTGCTGGTGGATTTTATTTCGGCTGATTATAGGGTCCCTTCCTTTATACATATTTGATGCGTTAATTCTCCTTCGCCTTCTTATACGTATAATATTAAATGAGAACGTACGAAAAGTCTGGTTTCTTCGGTTAAGACAAACACGTTTTACGTTTCATCGGGCTAAATTTATTAATCTGAGTTACTAGGTCGTTGAAATTAACGTGCTTATTTCATCCAAATGTGATCCTTTTGATGGTATTTCCGAGAAACATGTACCGAGTTGCCTTTGCAAGTCCCTGTTAATCACTTTCATTTAATTTAATTCATTAACCATTTAATGATATCGCTAAAAGAAAACTTAGAGAAGAGAACTGCCGGATCGTACGTATTACTGACACTTTCAAGTACATATCAACGTTATTTATGCAAATCGGCTAAACAATTTTTAAGGGAAAATGTCTCAAAGTTTACGTATATTTGTTCTACTCTTGTAAACAGAATATAGAAGAACATGCAGCGATAGTTCAAAGAAAGAAAGAAACATAAATCAGCATTTAACTTTATATATGTAATCAAAAGAATGCAGAAAAATAATATGTTACTTAATACAATTTAGATAAAGAACTTAAAACGTTCGACTTTACATGTTACAACCTATTACGTACAATATATTCAGTTACTTGGGAGTTTATATATCTAGCAATAGAAAGTAAGATGTACTTTTTACACCTAAGATATACAGACACAGTACTTCTTCAAGTTTGGTGATTTAATATTTATAGCATTCTGCGTACGATATGCATTATAATATATTCTATTACTATAATGGTAGTATAAAGGATTCGAATGGATGGAAAAGCGATATTACGCCAAAGAAGAAGACGCGATATAAAACAATATCAATCGGATAGGAACTGAGTAGAAATATAGTAAGGACACAGAGAATAAGAGAATGAAAATGAAAGATTTGAGCGAAAGATTAAGACAGGATTATAAACTAAGGATTTTGCAAAGCAAGCTCATTTCTTAGCCGTGAGGCTGAAAATAAAGAATATTATCAATGATACTAATATTTTTTGTGCTGCCTGTAATTGTTTAGCTAATAATAAAAACTAAAGTATAGTTTTTGTGCGTAAGATGGTGTTATGTATGCATGTGAGTGACTGACAGCCCGCTAAATAATAAAAGTCCTCTAAATAATTATTTAAACACGCGAAATAATAATCATCTATCTTGTAAGACTGAAAATAACGAATATTTATATAGCCATTAATATCATTATGTTTCCACTTAAGAAATGTAAGACAAATTACGTTTTAACATTTTGCATTATTTTTAAATCGTATCACGTAATTTTGTATGTTTCTATTAAATAATCAAGTTAGTATACCTTTTATCACTGATATATAATTTTGTTTAATTTATAATATAAATGTAGTAAATTTGTGCTATTGATCTAACGTATGCGCGCCATTACCAGCGATGTTAATAATCCTGAGTATATTAATCAAATTTATGCTGTGATCATTACATATCATTCCAGGAACGGATATAACTCATAGTTATTTCACGTCAAAATCTAACCAGTTGGATTATATGTCAATTACTTAGTTCCGAATTAAATGTCTGTTTCCGAATGATAATCAAATCCTGGATATTCGAAACCTTAAATTTGTTAAATCCCCTGCATAACAAAAAAATAGTAAACTAGCAAAAATGATTATAACTCCGCGTTGCATGTATTGCAAATAAAATTAACATGTTTATTTATTATTACATAGCAGCAATTTATATATTTGCTTGACATCCATTATATTTTCAGAAATATTTCAGAAATGAAAGTAAATCATTCGTTTAAAAAAAGCGAAGCAACTTTCAATGTAATTATAGCTATAGTAAATAAGGAGATACGTCGAAGTTACAAAATATCGTCCACCATTTTAAATAGCATGTATAACCAACGTTGCATGACCAGGCGACATAATACTTAATCGAGCATTCTTTTATCATTCTTCATGAATATTTCTGTGATAAGCCAACTAGTCACCAACGGAATTTCAACGGCGAAACATCCATTCGACATCGTCGTTACCTGGTATATTATTAACAAACACCGATGCCGTTAATAATTCACATTCTATTAACGAAGCGTAGCGTAAAGTCGCGCTAGATAAATGCGGGTTTGTAAATCCTCTCGGCTAATGCAACGGTCACACACGAAATTTCAGCAGTTAATTGTTGTAATAGATGCGTTAACGTAAGTACATATAGCAGTGAACTATATAAGATAATGCATACAATATATATTAATATATTCGAGTTTATAAAACATTTTTCCGTACTTTTTTTCTGAGCTTAATTTCAATATCAAATGGTAAATTATTCGTGTTCTTTATTAGAGAAGTATAATTACTGATAAACATCGAGGGTCACTGCTCACTCACGCATAGTTCTTTCAATGCATTAGACATTAATTCAGCAATTTCTAAGTTCACTTCCTTACGATGCAATCATGCTTAACTAACATGCAAATAAGAAGTTGATAAACATACAGCGTAGAATACACAGACTATGAGCTTATTGTGTGGTGAATTATCTTTTAGATTCTTAATGAAGCAAAGATACAGATTTTAAGGTAACTATTTTTATAAAAAAAGGAATAAAATATGAAATTAATTAATTTGATTCGATATAATATAAGTGAACCTAAAAAATTTGTTAAATATATTACGAATAATATTTGTCGAATATGGAATCAAATTCTGTATAAATTAATACCTTTTAACTTCTATTTTTCAAGTAATTTTAACTGATTGCGAAGCAAAAACATAGAAGATAAAATAAATGCGAAATAGTTTATGAACCAAATTAAGTTCCTTTCGAAGCTCCATTTTCATTTCAGCCATGAAAATCTATAGGCGTTCGTTCCATTTCAATGGTAGAGAATTAGTTCATGGTCTGTAGGCTGTAACGATCATTCTATTACTTGTTGCTGACTTAATTAGCATTTACGTGTGTGCAAGAGGTTTTGGAACAAGTAATACATCAGTAATACATCAAATAACTCATCAGTTAAGTAAAGTAAGCTTCTTATATAATTTCCTATCGTATCATCTACTCTTAAGAACATACATGTAATACATAGTTCCCGTGAGAAGATAACGCTTTAACTATATGAAGTCTGTAATGTATTCAAAAAGTCGCTATCTTAAATCTAATGTAACTACACGTAAAATAAAAACAGTTTTTCAAAGCCGTCGATATTGTGACATTAACATTACAATGATAAAATAACTTTTTATCTTCGTTAATTAATACTCTTCGGAAATTGCTAATCGCTAATTCTCTAATTATTAAAATAATAAACTTACATGTAATACAATTAAAACTTATATGTCGTTATTAATGAAATAAAATAAAAGTAGTTTTATCAAACAAAAAAGCGATAATACTTAAGAGAAAAAAATTACAATTGATTAAAAATCAGCAATAGAAACGGATTTTTTTCATTCTTTTCGGTTGTAGGTCCTTTTAAAATTGCGGATATATAAAAATAGTTATATAGAAAATAATTAGGCATATATAAAAATTGCAGCAATTGACCACTCTTAATACGGAATTGGCAATTATTAATGGAAAAAGATTTCCTTTTGAATTCTTATTCAGTTGTTTCTTCTCTTAAGCGTGTAGCGTAAACGCTAGAAATTCAGTAGCAATTAAGAACACAAAACGTCACTCACCCAGCAAAGAACATGAGGAGGAACCAAGAGCCGGGAACAGCAACCACGAGTATCGCGTCTTCAGCATGCCTATTACCAGCAAGACGACATGGTATGCACGCGAGTATGAGCAGATTGCTGATCAAGAATATGAGCTTGGCAGGCTCGTGACTCTGTAAGGTAAATGCGCAGGTGAAACGTCAAAGGTAGCACGTATTCTTGCACGCTCCACGGCCTTCCGCAGAGGAATCGATATACGCCATGGAATTTCGGTACGTGGCAACGCGTTGCGTCGCCAAGCAAACGATCTGCATAATTGTGCCGTGAAATCAGAGTTGCTTCATAGAGAATCATTTTTAGTGGTTCGAAAAGGATTCCACGGCAACGTTGATACGCGATCACGATTAATAACTCGCGATATATCACATAATACTGCCGCATACATCAAGTCATCCTAATTATATCGTACACTTGATGTCTACGTTATCGAGCGAGCCAGGCTAATTACGAATTACGTATTCCCCCGTACGAGAATGCTCAATGAGCGCGATTTACGAGTAATTCGGCCGTTAGTGAGAAATTAATTCGCGAACAATGTCCCCTTTTAGATAAACGATGCAAATTTCTTGTGTTTGGTTTGACACGTGAGCAACGATTTGTTTCCACTCTCGTTTCCAAGCTTTAATCGTGAGTTTTTGAGGCAGAACGGTGTTTTAGCAACTTGTAATTTTTGAATAATCATTAATACGATATTCTTTAGAATGTATTTTATAACATACGAAAATCAAGAGATGGCACTGAATCGAATCATTCCTCTAATCCATGTTCATCTAATTTGAATGAGCATTCATCAGATCTCCAAAATAATTCAATTGAATACGGTCCTCTGACAGACTTACAAACAAAACCCATCGAAAATATAGAACATACCGATTTCGTGAAAAAGATTGAAATGTATACAATGAACATCGAATATAAAACCTTTTTTTCTCCCTCCCTAAAAAGATAAAGATTGACAGGTGCCTTTTTCTATGGAACTTTTAGTAACAACAACTGATGAATTATTCGATATAATATCCCAGAAATTGTTATACAACGATTTTTACATTCTTCTCCAGCTTCTTCCAGTAAAAAATAAAAAAAAACCTCACGCGGCATACGTTTATCTTCAAATTGCGATCAGAACCTCGTGCACGCTCTATCCAGCCAAACCAACAAAAAAAAAGGAATCTTTCGTATCTATAAGCGCACTGCATTCACGACGAAATACTTCCTTTCCACCATTATACTCCTGACCCGTTACAGTTCACTGGCGGTTTGCTCAACCTTCGATACCCGCGGCGCGATTCGAGAGATTCGAAATTGCCTCCGTCCATCCATCCAAGTGAGATATCTCGATATATGGAACAACGGAGTGTTTTGTGAGAGTATAACTTTCACGGCTGAACCGTCGATGTATACTAGAGAACTGAAAAGACTATTAGGCAAAGGAATGCAGGTTCGATTGGCTATTTCTGATTTAGCAAGTAGAATCATAAAAATAAGCACGCCTATTGGTTGAAGGTGTCAGACGTACAAATAAGACCATACGAATGAGATGAGCAACAGAGAGTACGGTAGAACTTCATTTGTTCGAACTCCATTTATCCGAACTAATTTCATCGCTAGACTGCGAAGAAACGTTCGTATGTTTACAAGCCCCATTAAAAAAAATGTAATCCAAAGAGACATCTGTTTTACTCGCTAAATATCGTACCGAGCCCTATACTTCGAATATTTTATATATATATATATATATTAGTAAATCGTGTACACTCTCTATTCTACGTCTGTTTATACCTCCCAATTCCCCATAAATGCTTTATAATTCCGTAATCTAGTCACCACAGTAGTCGGTTTATCGAATTTGTTCCTAAATTCCCATTATTCGACTTCAGACTTATCGGCTTAGACTTAGTCCTGCTTCACCTTGTAGTCTAACGAATGAGCAAAATCCAGTCATATGAAAATCACCTCCGATTGTGCGAACGAGTAAGTATCGGATAAGTGGAGCTTTTGCTGTACTTCGCTTGCCCCTGTGCCATTTGCTAGCCATCTTTCCAGCTACGCAGCGCGGGATGAATTCATCCAAGAAGCAAGATTTAAGATTAAACGTACCAATTGTTTCATGAACGACAGAAGACCAATGTTGACGACCTCGCCGCCTAGTTGCACCAAAATGTAGCTCAGTACACCTATCACCGTGGTGCACTCCGCGATCATACGTCCAACTTCCGTGACTTCTTCCGGCCATTCCAGGAGGGTGGCATCGATGTTCGACGGTCTCAGATACACGGCTAGCGAGAGTGATGTCAGATGGAACACCAGGATGACCAACCGTTTCATGAACTGCAACTTTCATAGGGGCATACTAATTATTAGAGTGGTATGCTAATTATTGAATAATTCTTTGTCCTCTTTGATCTTTCCACAGATTGTTCCTAAGTGAAGATGTTCAAAGTGTTTTCGATAGTTAATACGTTGGATCGTATATACGGTTTCTAAATTTTTGATATATTTCGCAATAAATTTTCCAAACAAGCTAATAATTTTGAATCTCTATATCAGTGATTCTTAACTTTTTCAAAATACATTTTGAGCTACCTGTTAAATTTTAAGGGCTGTTTTCAACCTGTTTCAAGACGTAGAGGACGGCCGATAAACGGCAGCGATCAAATATATTTGTTCAAAAACCCTCTCGAAAAATTTCAAAATTGATGATCAACAGTCGAAATATTTCCACTTGAAAAACATACAAATGCGTTTATAAAAAATATAACACTAAAAAAATGACTGAATATCTGCAACGCATATATACATAACATATATCTATCGCACGTCACTATGAAAAACATGTAAAGCCAACATAGATAACAAAAGATGAAACGTCCAAGCGATAATTCCAAGTGCTGCAAACAGAATTGCGATTCATGGCTTACGATAATAAACGTAATTCTCCATTAAGTTATTGTGCTGTTTAAATTGACAGATAACACGAATAGATATTTGCGAATGTTCAAGTAACGTATATTCTCGTCTGTCTGTGGAGTTGTTCTAATGACGTGTTACCATCAAATGTGCTTCGTGATTAATTACACTACAACCATGCTAATCTCTGTGTACAGTATCATGACATAATTGGTCATTTGACGCTTGTATGCGGTTTAAACGTGGTCGTGATTAGTACTATAAGTGGGATATATCATGGATGCTGTGCCATTATGATGTTCCTCCGTAGCTGTACATGATGTTCCATTAACTCCATTACAAGTTTCTTAAATGTCCGTAACGAGCAGTCAATTCAATCTCGATATTATGTATGGATACGTATCGATAGCAAAAAGAAAAAAGAAAATTTATGTACATAGTTCCTTTTTTTTAACCTCGTGTTAACTCGGCCGACCCTTTTACATTTTTATCGGAAACAATTTTCGAAATAATACACGCATCGGTGGTTACCGCATAACCTCTTTTAATTTTCGATATGGAAAATACAGTCAGCGATATTTAAATATGGAATTTTTCATAAATTCTACGTGTTCGTGTTTTTTTAACGTTTCGTGCTCGCGTTTTACGAAACTATTTCAAATAACAGCGAAATTAATCAAAATAATTCGTAAAAGCGATGAAAATACGTGTAATTACGCTCTACGATTAATAAATGATAGCTTTACATGGAACGTTACGTCTTTGATTTCGTGAGAGTAATTCCAAAGTTTTTTCTCCTTGCGACACAAAATACTTTTCTTATGTCGAGAAATAGAGAACGTGATATCGATATGATACGAATATAGACATTAAAGAGCTTTGTACTGTAAAGTTAGGAAAGCCTGTTATGTGTAAGTACTCGCATGCCTGCCTATACATATGTACATAATTTAACATTATAAGTTGAATATTTTTCGTATGATTGATGATATTCGTATATTCACATCACTTCGTTCTTGTTGTTTGTGCAACACATGTATATAACATATAAATATTGCGATAATTTATACAGACAATTTATATGCAAAATATAGTAAATTGATAAAATGAATATGTATGAAATTTTAAATGAAAGGATGCAAAAGTGATATTTCGCAAAATTAAAAATATGCATCAAATTAATCACATTTTTTTAGTTAGATTTTCCGATCTCTTCTTTAAAAAACATTCGAACGTCGTTTGAAGTTCAATTAATATCTTGATCCTCCGGAACTCCGATCATGTTACTATCAATTTCATACACCGGGACAAGAAACGATTCTAACATGTTCTTTCGTTTCTATTTTTCTTTGTTAAGTAATATTAATATTACTCATCACAAGTTCAGAAAACTGTATACTATACGCTTTTCCATAACTGGAATAATTTTTACATGATCGTAATACAGACTCAATTGTCACTATCCACCTCAGTCGATCCTAGACTAAAATACACTTAACGAAACGTTTCTACGTACTCAATGCCCATCATCAATGAAACTCCCCCATCGTTGAAAATACCAAGCCAAGTAGACATCATACGTATGCCAAAACCATCCATCCTCACCCCTTTAACATTTTTATCGTACATCCCGTACGTCAACCCTAATAATAATCCTATAATTGGATGTACATGTCAGCTGTCCTAATTGACGAAGCTCGTACGAGGAGCACCAGGTACAACACCAGAAATTTTCGTTGCTCAGGCAAGTACTTACACGTGCACGAGCGTATTTCAAATTATTCCGGTGATTACCAAGTGACGTCGAGTAGACGTTGGACGAACGTTGACTCGGAAACGATTGTCACTCGCGTGCTCGACGGCTGGACGATCGAGTGGCATCGACAGGATTTTCCAAAGGTTTTCTAGGTTGGAATGGTGAACGCGCCGCACGATTTGTTTCGATTGACCGGGTCGGCCTGGCATTCACGATGCTATCGGCAATCTCCGAATGATCTCGTGGAACAACGATAGTCGTCGACGTCCGACTGATTGCGGTCATAATCGTGCCCGCCCAATGGCACTTGATGCCTCGAAAGGGTTAATGAGCGGACGTTTTTTAAATTGCACGTACATTTATTTCATATTCGAAACGACGATGGTTCTCGCGTTCGAGATTTGTTTTGATAACGAGCTCTCAGCGACCACTGTAACCATAACCGTGCGCTTGATGATGAATGTAAATGGTAACGGAAGTACTTATCGCCTGTAACTGTCCGACCGCGCTTTTTCGCCGATTTGCGGCAACAATACTTACGTACAGAGTCTTCCAGGTTTTTGCTATAAAACGGTGCCAGCTGTGAGTAAAGATAAGAGAATGATGCTAAATAAATGTAGGCTCATAAATGTTGTATTCAAAAATTATAACGGAGATAGGCAAGATAGGATCAAAATAGATTTTCATTTGATAATTGAATTTTAATTTAAAATGAACGAGACATTAATACCAACGATGAATAAGTCGAGGAGAAGAAATTGTTTGATTTCTATGAGCATCGGATATGATTTTCTTGTAGGGGATAAAGGATATGCAATGTATTCGATGGAATTAAAGGAAGAAATCAACAAAGAATTCGTAGTCTAATAAATCGATCAATATTTTAAAATGAAGCTAACGTAAACACTGTTCATTTATCTGTATGTTTTATTCAACAAAAATCCAGCCTGTTATCATTTGATATTTTTGTTATAACTTTTTAATAAAATACTTGTGAGCTTCTAATTATATAATATTTTTCTCTTATTTTTATCTACAGAATATGCCAATATCGTTTCGTGAAACCTGAGAAACACGTTATATAATGGTAAATAAAATGCACGAAAATTTTATACATTTCCAAAATCGAATTTCTCTTAAACAAAGACTCATTTACAAAGATTAAGGCTCTCGCTTTATCCCTCCGTATAGAATTATAACTTGTAAAGCTTTTTAATTATACAAGCGAAAAATAAGAATTCCTCGTTTACGAAATTTTTATTCTACAATTTCATTGTATCTGCTTGTGAAAAATTGCACACGTTGCTCAATAATACTACATTTAGCAAAGCGCCGTATAGATGAGGCATGCGAGCAGCAAAATATCAATTAAATTCTTTGAACGTACAAGCAAAGGGTGGAAATTCCTAACGGAGCGGTCTAATGGATACCATTGCTTCCCCGAGCAGGAGGAAGCTGGTCTAGCTAGAATCCGTGAAAAATGTCCGGAAAGGAGGTGGTAGCGAGAATATTGTCACGTGGACGCACTTACCCGCGCAAAGGTCTTCCATTTTTCCTCGAGTAATCGCTGAATAATACCACCGTCCAGCATGTCCAAGTGCTCCTCCTTCGTACCGTTCAGAATGATAAATAGCGCGGAGTTCCAGTCTGAAATAGAAATTCGGAGAGGACCATTTGCGGTTAATGGAACATCACTTTAGGGTTCTCTCTACGCCGCGATAATTATGGGTTTTGCATTAGCGGCTATATATATTAGATGCGCGAGTTTCCTCGGGACAACGGTGGGCGGCGGCCAAGGAAGGATGGTGGCTTTTTCTGTAACCGCGCCACGTGCGCTGGCTAAACTTTCTTGCATGTAAAGATAAAAGTTTACGCCGGCCCACCTCGATTCTGCAGGCCACGAAAGAATTCCATCGAATCGTTAATCTGCTGGTCGAACTTGCTAAAAGTCAGCTAATGTTAGTTCGATGTACTGCACTAGTCGGATTGTTGCACCGAACACATATAAATGACGACTGTCGCACACCGTTAGGAGCCAGTAACTTATATGTCGTAGCAGAAATGAATTTGTGCAGTGAATGTTTTGACAGTTTTAATCGAACGACGATACATAATATCGATGATTCTCATACATTCGTTGATGTTTTCTACCGGTTGCCTTATTTGTGCAAACACCAACTTGTATCTCGCTCTAGATCTTTGTTCGTTCCCATCTCACTGTGTTATTTATAGATTACACTGTATCTTATACATATATAATTTCCTTCCTTTTTTCTTTTTATTAACGAGCGTCTGACGTCAATAAATAGAGAAATGGATGAACAGCGAATGTACTTCGACATTGGAAGCAATCGTTTGGAATTAATAAATTCAGACCTACTATTATAATCACTTCAAACTCACATTGCACGATCTCCGTCTTTCTTGATCTATACCAATTGTGGCAAAGTAAGGTTAAAATAAAATAATAAAGAAGACTTTTGATTGATGCTTCGATTTGTAATAGCACGTTAGAGTATTACGATATCTTGACGCACATAAAGTACCACTCTCCTTGTATTTTTAGTATTCAAAGTCTGAAAACATTCACCAAAGGCAAGCAGTTGGAGTGCTTACGAGATACCTATTACTTACACTTTCACTAGTGAACGTCGACTGATAAATCTATACTACACATTTGCTAGTAACAAAACGCTATGCCGATTTATTTGTCTCCGCTTTAATATATACACCGTGAGTTTAAAATCTCGATATAAACGAATTTGAAGATATTCGATGGCTAAAAGGTAAAACGAGAATCGAGAATAACGAAACTGCATCGAAGGCTTCATCCCCTTGAAAAAGAACCACCGATAGTATCGCCTGTATTTTATAGTATTTTTGTCAAATACTATACAAATATTTTAAAAATTTAATCCATATCATATGTACATAAAATTAACGACATATATTACCTCATAAATCTCACGTTGTAGCTAAATCAAAGTTGGCTTGTACACGATCGATTAATCCTTTCATTCAAATCACAAAATCCACGAACATTGCTCGGTCAACACTGTGACAAGCAATCCAACATTGTTACACTAATTTGATCCCGAAACAAAAGCAGTCTACAGAGTACGGTGGAGCGTGAAAGATTTGAAAGAACCGACAAATATCGAACAACGGCCAACGAACTTTTAACCGTGTCATCCGTATTGATTATCGAATTTTGTTCAGCTGACTTCGCCGTGAAATATTAAGCGTTCATCGTCGGTAAGTTTGGTAAAGTTTAGCGTGTTCATCGATCGGATTCGTTTTCCTTTTCGCGTGTCGTCTCGATTAGTCGCGCCGTGTCGCGTCAAATTCTCCGCACGATGACGATAGCAACGTCTCACCTCGATCGTCTTGCCTTCAGACTCTTTAATCAGTCGTCGACCCAAACAAAGCTGCTTTCACGGTAGCTTAAAGCGTCAGGAAAGTTCGCAGTTCCATTGGATATTTTCAAGGAAACGTTTTAACGTTCGCTCGCGTCTGTTGTCAATCTCCATTCTTCTCTCTTTCACACTCCACCGCGACGGCGGCAGTGGAGCCGCCATTGATGGGAACTTCCCCGACAGCTTTTGGCTGGGAAATTGAATTTCAGATGTGCAAGCAAAATGGCAACGAATATCCGCGTCCCCGTTCTATCCAGTCCGAAACTTTCCATTCCGGCTCTGTCTTCTACGCCGATCGAATCGATGCTCGAGCTTTCGGACGACCGAATCTATCTCGTTCCTTTTCTCTCGCACCTCCGAATTATATGGAGCCCCCATTGTGAGATTCAATTAACTAAGCATTTAACGGCTCGTGGATAGTGCGCGAATATTAATTTGACTGGCCACTTTGATGTTCTGCCGAAGCTTAAACGCTGTTACGAAACCGATCAATTCGATCTACGACCAAATATCTATTCGACGCTGTACTTGTCCGATACGTCCCCTTGATAATCACGCGGATTAAAATATTTTAAGTCGAATAATGGGGTTTAAGAGGTACCGAGTATGTAGTTAGATTTGAAACTGATAATACTGTTGAACAAAACTTTGTAAAAGAAGGAAATATTCGTGAATTTACAGAATCTTATTAACGAGTACTGTTTGGTGTTGATAATAGTAATGATGTGGAATGAAATGTTTCAAGTTAAACAAAGAGTTTTTTATAATTTTTAAATGCAGAGCTGTCCAATTTTACAAAAGAAAATAGGACATAAAATAGTTTCTCACTGTCGATAACAGCAAGCTTCAGTAACGAGAAACCTTTTTCGATAATTTAAGACAAGCAAGCCCGAATTAAATCAATAACTAAACTTCCTAGCAAATCCGTGTGTTAAGGTGACATTCTATCGTAGGATTCGTTCTTTAAAACTTTCTTGGCACATTTTTTACCAAGAATTTATACAGCATTTTCCATAGCTATCTTGCACGTACATTTATCCTGTTTCAGCAACATCCATAAAACTTTTGTAGTGCAAACTCTCCAGCACGCTCGATTAAGACAAAAGGAGTCTTCTCGGGGTATTCGTGATTTCACCCACACATTCACCAAGTTCTATCAATTCCCTTTTGCAAATTTTCATCAACCACAATTTATTCACGCGATATGTTACGCGTATTGGAAAATACATCGTACACGATACTATCCAAGTGTCTTACGTCTGACAGTTGCTGTCGTCCAATCTTGAATTTTCGGCGATACATCGCCACTGTGTCGAACAGGGTGTTCAAAGTTCGCGCACACGACGAACTTCTCTACAGTAGGCGGTCGTTACCGCAACTCGTAATTATATCCAACTCCGGCACGAACCTCACGAGAAGTTTTCCCTGACGGTTCTCTGTTCTCTCTTCACCTATGGTCATCCCGTGGATCAACGAGTGGACCGAGGTGGTCGACCAGTCCCGCAAAAACGGTCGTTGAGCCAAAGTTGAATAACGATTCGCTATCGCTGATAATCATCCCTAAGTGCTGCGTCCGGATAATTATTAACGTTTCAGCAGAGGCGGCCATCCGTGTTCCCAGTAATCGATTTAAGCTATCTTTCCGAGGTTAATTTCATCAGGGAACATCAAAAGTCGATCGCTGGTGATGTAATAGCGCGACAGATTATATCAGGAAACCTCTGTCCCTGTGAACGCATACGCCCGATGAATTTTCGTGTCAAGCCGCTCGATAGAGAACAAAGAGGCGTTAGGAATATCATCGATCAACTTTATCGCTTTTAGTTGCTCCTCCCCATTTCGTCCTCCTTTCCCCCCCTCTCTCTCTCTCTCTGTCCCTCTCTCTCCCTCTCCCCCCTCTCTCTCTCTTTCTCTCCGTCTCTCCCTCTACATGATCGATAATGACGACACGTGGACGAAACATTGTCTCCCCAGTGGTCTGTATGCTTTTTCTATCTCCCCTTTCGACCCCTGTAGTTTCTCTTGTATTCCCTTGGAGATCTTAGTCCCCTTCGTTCGTCGAAAGAAGAGGAAGATTCTTCGAAAGAAGAAAGGAAATACAACGGTGGGTGAAAGAAGGTCTCGACGATTTCGTGTCATTGAGGATCCACGAGGAATTCTCACGATGCCAACAAAGGACGGCCGAAAGGCTTTAACAAAGGAATTAACGCGACTCCTCAAAACTGCGACGTCCCTGTAAAGTCTCTTTTCGAAGGCTTCCCCTCTTTCACGCGGACACGGCGCGCGTGACAAATACAAACGCGAAAAGCTCGAACAGGGAAGAAAGAGCGAAGGAACGGCAAAGAAAATAAGGAGGAAAGTCTGGACCTTGGTTAGCAGACTGGTTTACCCAGCGGACTGAACTGGTCCGGCTAACCAACTGATGGACCCTGGCTGGCTGGCTGGCTGGCTAGCTAGCTGGCCTTGGCTCGGAGTAATTAAGCGTTCCCGCTGGAAGGAGAGCAAGCCCAAAGTTCACCCTCTCTTATACATATATACCAACGGCATGGTTACCCTTTCTCCGCCCCGTGTCATCCCCATCCTTTAGTCGGTAGGTTCGTCTCGACTCAGCTATCGGCGAATCCATCGGATGACATTCACGCCGCTGTGACAAAGACGGACATGGCTAGGAAACGAAGGAGCGTGGAGAGACGATGGTGGGTACGAAGAGGTAGTGAGGTTAGGTTGGAGGAAGAGCTGGGTGAAAGGATAATGGATTCCGAAACTAAATGAAACGCGAGCACCCAACTCCGCGTCCGCGGCTAATCTCGAAACTTCGTTAAATGGCCGTAATTGCATCCTGCAACGACCCGCTTTCCCTTGTCTTCCTTCTTACACCGTTTCCGCGCCCCTCTTCAAGGATGGCATTCCCAACGTTGCACAATCTTCACACCGGCATCCTTGCTTTCTCTCTATCTCTCTATCTCGCTATTTCTGTCTTTCCCTTCCGTTTCTTTCTTTGCTTCTCGTGAATCACCCAAACGTCTAGAAAACTCGCCAATCCTGGATGGATACATCCACTTTGCACGAGTTCGAAAGTGAATGAGAGAGAGGGAAGGAAAGCAGGCAGGCTCAAGAGACTGCCGGAACTTCGATACAATTTGGCAGAAGTCCGATTGCCGGGCTCTTTAAATGCAGATCGTGGCATGGTAACGGGACTTAGCTCCGTGCACGGTGCGTCTCTCTATCGAAGACGAATTTCATGGAAATTAAACGACTATCGCGAGTAATGTGATTGCTCATGGATATCGAGATCTCACGATCGAATTATATGATTGCTCGTTTCTTGATTCGGTATCTGATAATAATCGCAATTAACGAGTGTTATAACGAGTCTTCCTCAAATGCGTATAAAATCTGAGTAAATTCTTGACAAAGTCGGTAAAGTTCGTCAATGTGAACGCTTAAAATCCGCAAAATTCTTAAAAAAGTTCTTAAAAATCTGCAAAGTTCATACAAAAGATCTTAAAAGATTCGCATGTTCCGTAAGAAAGTTCTTAACGTATCTAATCATATGTCTTTCGTCAACCACTTTTATAAATGTTCGTGAACTGTTTAATTAGAAATCCTGTTTTGTAAAAAAGAAAAATTCTATTCAAATAAGGAGAATGTTTAGTTCGATCCACAATTCGCGTAGCATCCAGTTTTTAATTCTAAAAATAAGATTGCGATACATCTATCGCTATTAAGTAGAAAATATTAGAAGCTTGAGCATCGATTAAATTTCCAATGTTTTCGTTGACGAGAAAGTAATAATAATAAATATAAATTAAATATTTAAATCCTCAAGAATACTAAATATTTTCGTCTGTAGAAACTTTAAGCTGCTCTATTCTAAATATCTATACTATTGCATTGCTGTTCCCAGGTATACTTAATAGAAGCACGGTGTCAATTCTAACTGAAATGATGAAGTAGCGGAAAGTTGTCACAGTAGTGGAACTCAAAATTACAAACGTGCCCTGCGCTCAAGTTAACTGACAATGTATCAGAATTAAGCTACTTTATACTATTACGGATAGAGTTGTCAACAGTTGCTTCTATTTCTATCAATCCGTACCGATGTTTGAAATATTTTCTACTAACAAATTTTACTATTGTAATTTTTTACTACAAATTTTACTATTGTATTATTTGCATATAAATAAGTTCAAAAAATAAAATACCACGGTGCTTCGAAAGATGTTCGAAATTCGAAATCCACGACGAATGTTGCTTGTCAGTTATTAAAATTATTCGATCTGCACTCGATATGTAGTAAAATACGTATCTGTTATTTGAAACGAACAAACGTAACTATTTAAAAATAATACAATTATTTTTGATTCTTAAATATCTTTCGCACAAAAATTCTCTTCAAGGTTTTAGTGATTTCCTCCTCATATCAAAGAATAATATCATACGCGCAACCACATACGCATAAAATCACATATCGAATCGAGCTCGAATCATGCACAATGTTTCTTCTTAAACCCATATTTTACCTCCACGAGCGCTGGTATCATCGAAAAATCGTTAGTACCTTAAATATCAAACCAAAACTGGAATATATTTTATCTTCTATTACCAACGATATTCGCGCAATCTGGCAATTCCATAAATTAAAGGTCCCAAAGCAGCTACAAATTTCAAGCTCTCCCAGAACACTGATTTCAAAGCACCGGTATTTCCCTCAGAAAATCAATCAAGAGGTGTCGATCGGGATTCGAAAAAGGCGAGCCAATTACATGGTATTACCGGAGAACCGGTGTCCCCTTTTTTCCACCGAAATAGAGGAAACGATCTAAAGACGATTCGGCCTTGAGTCTTGACAGTTATACGAAGGCACGTCACAAAGTGAGTGGCCACTTGAACGTTGCTCGTGGACGACGAAACCCGGACGACGATTCTCGAAAGCGTGTAATTCGATTAGCATTACGACGTACTTGTTCTGCCGTCAGGTAACAGCGTGTCGAGTGCATTCAGCGGATATGCCGAGCAGGTGATATTACTGTAACGCCAGAATTCTCGTGCAGACAGTTCCAACATCTCCCGAAAGACCTCTGCGCGACCCAGCTGGCAGGCGAGCGTCAATGGGGTCAGTCCGGCGGCATTCACGATCCCATTGCGAGCAGGAAGCTTCGGATGACGGAGGGCATACCCGAACATGTCCTGCGTTATACAGCCGTGCTATTGTACTCGATTTAGCGGAAATCTTTCTCGATGGTCCAAGAAAAACAGACCAGTACGCTGTGTGGTCTTTTGTTTAAGATGGTATTCGTTTGTGTTGGGTCAGTGATATCGATTTTCCTCTCTTTTTTTATATATTCGTTGCAAGTAAATAGCGGATAGAATGTTCGTGTAGGATATTGTAATATTAGATACGTAACATAATAATGAAACGAGCGATGACGATAAAAAAATGAAAATGAATATTATGAAGAAACTTGCGATTTTAACTGTGTTACGAGGGTTGAAAAAATATGTGGATTTATTTGTCTAAAATGTACACATATAAAGGCGTAACTCTTCTACTGTTTTGTTTTTTACTGTCTTTTCAAAAGAATGAAGAAGTCATACGAGGTTAAAGTCGTATGGACTTGGTACTGCGTGTGTACGTATGTATATGTAAACAAATCAAATCGTAGTTAATCGAGTTTTCGAATATTCGATGTTTCATTTTTATACACCGTCGCTTTGTTATATTTAATTGTGTATCAATGTAGCACGAATTGTAAAGATACATACTCTCCCGAAATAACTTTCGACTTGGTTGGATCATGATTTCCACGAAAACCGATATAACTTTGTGAAAAAATGCAGATAGCTACGAATAAAAAATAAAAAAGGTCTGGCAAAAATATTGGTAAATTGTAGCTTGAAATTTTTTCCGATTCCTTTGAAATTAATCAATATAGCGATTAATTTTTGACCGGTTTTCCAACAAATAACATTTATTAGAGCGTTGTTACACCAAATAACCGAGCAAACTATTTTTAATTACGTTATATAGAAATTGCCGATACACAGAATAATATTTATGGTGAGTGGATTAATTTGCCTGTTCGTTCGATATACTCTGTCTGATGTCGTGAATGCTAATTCGATTTTGTCGTTTAAATCCGTATGAGGCTTATTAATCCTTAATCTTATAAAGCTTTTGTGGCTAGACGAGTTAATTAGGTTTTTAAACACTGCGACTACGTCTACATTTGCTAGATCCCGAAACCTTCTTTTAAATGTTCGTCGATATGCTTCCTGTTTATCACGTATGAATTATAGTTAGGTATACTCGATGCTATAGGACAAGGAATTCAAGTGCTCAGTGTTTAAAAAATTTCTATAGAGAACAATCGTAAGTTATTGTTCAAGGTTTTCTAGACATACAATTTCAAATAATAATAGATATTTCTTCTTCGAGAATTATGATGCGATGTTTATGCAGAATAGATGCATATACATATACGTAAGAAGTAGTTCTGTCAATAATTTATTAAGGAAAATATCGTAAAAATGTTTTCTTCGCTATCTTATGCGACTGAATGTAGTATAAAAGATTTGGTGAAAAAGAATCAGAAAAAATAAAAAAAGCATCGCATATAAACTATTACTACGAATTGAACCTTGAATAGCAATATATACTTGTACAAGATATCGTTCGATTAACCAACTTACATAAGATTAACATAGAAAAATATGCCTCTCGAAACAGCGAAATAGAAATATTCAAAGAACATTGCAAAAACAAAACAGTAATTCAAATTAACATTTGCTGAGAATGACGTACGATATAAACAAATTTAACAAGTACATACCAATTTATCACAAACGACTACCATATGTAGTATCATGTTCCCAAAAGAGTCTTGCTCGTCGGGATCTGCGCCAGAGTCGAGTAATAAGTTGTAAACACTCTCGTTTGCACAGCAAGCAGCCCAGGCGAGGGGATACTCTCCCAGGTATGCTAATCCCTCGTAATCCGTATTCTTAGCTGGATTCGTTCGTTGTTGGTCCCTAGGCAGGAAAAAGCTGCCTATCGCCCTCTGAGAAATAATCGCGCCCGCCTCCACAAGATCTTGAACCAGTTCATTATTGTTGTACGCGATAGCGAGATGCAAAGCGCTAGCGCCGAGGTACTCCTCGCCCTCGACTACGTCAATAGCCAATCGTGGAAAGCACTTAAGCAGAATACGCGCTAGTCGTGTGTGTATCCTGGTATCGCATATAATCAGGACATGCAGGAGAGTCTCCCCGAGTGATCCTCTATATTGCATCTGCCAACATGCTTCATGATCGTTCCATTGAGCCAGAGGATCGAACTGTGACAAAGAAGCCTCTATTGGCAGCACAACCTGCTCGAGGTCACGGAATTTCCAACGTAAATATTCCGCCCGATTGATCGCCTGACCCTTCCCATCTGCGTACATCAGTACACCGAACTGTTCCCTGATCAATTTTTCCACCTCCGCTTGGCCACCTTGATTGTACGACTCGATCAGCTCGCCGCCCTTCTTGTAATTGGCCAGACGATACAATAGACATTGATCCTCGTCGCTCGCATGACTGATCACTCGATCAAGGATCGAGCCAGCATTCACCTGGCTACCGCGACCTCGACACGAGCAGACACCACCCATTCAGACATCCCTCTTTACGCTCTTTCACGTCCTCGAAACGTCTTTTTCTTGACGTTTGTCCACTCTAGATCACGCTTTTTCTTTCTTCTTTTTTACCTCTTACCTGTCACTCTCGATAGGCCTACGATCTTTCCACGATCCTTTCCTTCGGTTTATCAACTGCCAGCCGAATGGGATTCTCGTCGAGTGCTTTCATGTATCCTCCAAGATAAGGGTTCTTCCATTTTTCAACAGTTCTATCCTGGTGACGGGGTTACTTCGCTGTGTGGCTAACCGTGATCGACTCCCCCACGCTAGATACAACCCTTGAGAGATTCCTTCGTGCCGACGAAAGGTGGCACACAGGTGGAAAACCGTTTTCAAGCTATAGCAACCAACAGTGTACGCCCGGTGGTAATCTATAAACAGTGCCTGGCTCCGCTTGACACGGCAGAGTCACTGGGTAATGTCTAAACTTTCGGCTCTGTGTCAAAACCTATTTTTCTCGTCGATACAGCCTTGAATAATATCCCTCTAAGACATTGTTATTCTATTTTTATTGTCAATCTATTTTTTCATAAGGCTATCGTAAGTTTATGCTTTTTCGCTTTTTCATTCTTTTTTCCTTGGAACATCGGCCTGTCGATAAAGTTTTCGCGTGAAATGCAGTTCGAGAGTGACGAGCGAATATTCGCTCCACTTTTCCTTCGCTCGACCTTAACACAGATTGTGACGTCTGAATATTATGTTCCCGTAGATAATTTTAGAAACCGATTAAGAGAGTGCGCAAAGCATGGAAGACAGTGGACGTGACTTGTAAAATATGAAGGCAAAGCTGCACGAAATTGACGGAAATATTCGCTTTCTGTGATTCCAAATTCATTTCATTGTGTGAGATCAGAGAAAGTCGTGAGTTTTTTCTTTTTATCGAATACAAGGAATTTTTACTTTTCGAAAACAATTTTTCATAATAAAAATTCAATTTTTCAAAATCATTGTCAATATGTATACATATATTTATAGATATTCATACGTATAATATCAATTTTCTTCTTATTTCTTTTTGTATAATTTCAGCTTTTATATCAATTTTTGATCAGTTTTATTTCAATAACTGTTCATAATGAAAGAATATGTAGCAGAGTACATAAATTTATTTTTTAACTAAATATAAAGGATCCGTTGTTGGTATGCATGTCTTTTCGCTCCTATATTAGTTACACTTTTTCTTTACAACATTGAAAGTCTTTCTGTTTATTATCACGAAAGCAAGATTGGAATCTAAAAATTCCAAGAACATGGTGAGAGTAATAGAAATATTATGTTTCCCTCTGTAAAGACTTTTAACTTCGATAAGACTTTTAACCGCGATAGCGGTTTAACGATGAATCTTTTGCGGAAAGAAACGAACAATGTTATTCGACAGCGTGCTATGATTGCGTGATTGTGTCGCGACATATTGTCGTCGATTGAATGAATCGAACCATGGAAACGCCTTTCTGAATGGATATCTACGAGAAGAATAAGAGCAAATCATAAAAAAACAATCAGTGGAAGAAAAATGTACGTTTAGTGTAGTTTAACAACTTGTGTTTCGCTTGTCTTTTTTTCCAAGAAAATAATGTTTCGTCTGTAGGAATACGTAACGAATTGACGTGTTCAATTTATATCGTGAACGCGAAGAATGAATCACACTTTAACATGTACTATTCTTTTTATGACTTGAAAGAAAGTCAATGATTATAATTTTATATAATAGAGAAGAAATTAATAAAGTTGTATTTAAAATTTTCGAACAATTTCATATTAAATTTTATTTAGTTCATAACCAAGTGGCAAATTATTCAATCAATATCACTTGAACCCATCGAGAGTTAGTAAACTGAGTATGAAATGTTTCTTAGGAATAAAAGTAGAAACTATGGTAAGATGTCTTGGAGAAATATACATTCGGAAACGTCCAGCCATTTCGAAGATCGGGAAGGAATCTCACAGTCTTAATGTAACTTAGCAATCACTTAAGACGAACTTTACTATTCGCTATCCGTGAACTGTAATTTTTTTGTAGAATCGTTTAATCGACAATGAAACATTTTTGGGTAAATTTATGTCTCACAACTTAATATATTTGTAACTGCGGAACAAGCTGTTTAATAATAAAGTTTGCTTAAGAAGTAAAAAGCCTTTGAGCGATAGGAAAATTAGTTTTGCCAAAATTTGCCCCAATCTTGTCAAAACTTAGAAACAGAACATACTGGATCAGTTATTATCAATGCGAAGATCATACAATACGAGGTAGTTCACGGTATTTCATTAACGAGCGAAGTCTCATGGAACAATGAGTGACACTTTGTCACAATAAGATTTATTTTACATGATTGCTAAGTAAATTACATCAAGAACATAATCTGTCCTCGAGATGTTCAAAGTGATTTCCTGACAGTCATCGTATACGATAAAGCTTCTGAGTGTTTAGACGAAATTGAATAATCAGAATATTGGAATAATTGGAAGCCTCTTCGGAGAAATCATACCTTTCCTTCGTTTGAATAATTAATCAAAATTTTTGTTGTTTTAACGAAAGTTAATTCGCAATATTACGTTATCGAATCAAAGCATATTATTACTATGCAATGATTCAGTATCTAAGTGCTTATATTTTCGTTATCCGTAAAATTAGAAAATTAAAGGATTATTCGTACATATCTATTAAAATCGAGGAAATGACTACTTCGTATTTAAAGTTTTAATTAAACGCCGAAGAAATGGAAATGCCTCATTCTGTCCGAATAACGTTCTTTTATTAAAATTTCGAACCACGACTTTCAAATATAGCTCCGATAAAAACGGAAATAACCACAATTTAAAGGAAGCGAGTTGAAATGGTCGCGATGCATTACTTTATTCTTTCCGCGAGCAAATCATGCAGTTCAAGCTCGAATGTTCTGGACACGTCACCATTTGCAGGTACACTGCATACAGTCAAGGAGAAAATATACGTGTGTAAACGGACGGTGTAATTACGATATTTTCAGCCGTGATGACTCAACATTTGCGTCGCACAATAGTGCTGGTACCAGCCTCAGAGAAGCACACTTACTATCATTGCACCATTAACCGATAATGAGGAGCAGCCTGACGACACATTATCTAAGAAATATTCAGTCGAACACTCTTCACACAAAGCTTTTGTCGTTGTCCATATATAGCAAACAATGTCCTAATTTCTAATAAGGGAATAAATATTACCTTAAGATTACGTTCCAGACAGTTGTGTAATCGTACAATCGCTTTTTCTTGATACACAATTTCATGTTAAAATAATTGTATATTATATACTACAATATAGCAGATTTAAAACTAGGAGAATTAATAAACTGCCTAATGTTATGATCGAATTGTTGGATTCTAGTCAAAATCTGCTGAACCTTCTTCGATTCCTGATATCTACAAAATTGTATTTGAAATTATAGGCCGTTAACTGTTCTGCTGCTTTGCTAATGACCTCCGCTATTGAAGCAACGTTCAATATATATATATAATAAAATCAAATTGTCAACACCGTTCGAAATAGCTGACTTGCAGTTTGACAAAAATATTCGACATATACATATTGTTCACTAACAAAGTTACGTAGGTATACAGGGTCATTTCGTTTAGTTGGAAACGATGGAATATTTCACAAGTTGAAGTTACCAGAAAATTGTTCTTACAGAATAGCTTTACAAATTCTCCAACCAAGTTTCCAGCAAAAATGTTTTCCTGAACACGTACATGGTATTTCAGTAGCTTCCCGCAAAACTTTACCGGTGTACTCTATAACCAAAAAATATTAAGAAGAAGATATTTTATAAACATAGGTTCCTAAATGCTTCGTTAGAAAGTTACAGTAGAAATATGAAACGTCAATGGGTTACTTTCTTCTTCGATATTACATAGGAATTGATTATCGGTTTGCATTATAATACCATTTCAAATCGTGGCCTGTTATTAAGAATGCAAGACTGGCATCTATGGGAAATATAGTCTATTGTATTACCAATTTCTTGTTTGGAAATGGAAAGGAAACTGTCCTTAATTGTGTAAATAGGTACAAATTAATGCAAGAATATAATAAATATATGTAATAAATATAATAAATAGTAATTCTTTGCATTAACCCTTGATGCGTATTAATTTGTGTTTCATAAACTTTTTCTATCACAGTTTCTCACAAATGAAAATCCATTGGTGAGATATCTGGTGATCTTAGTGGTCAAGAAACAAAATGAGAATCAGACCAAAGTATAATTGTTAGAAGGTTGCTAAGAATTTAGGATTGATTAAATTGATTGTTTAAATGATTAGTTAAAGTTTATATAGCGATAAATAAAGAGTAAGATTAGAATAAGTATAATGTAAGGAAAGCAATTATATAAAATTTGTAAGGAGCCATGCATAAAATCGGGAGCCTCCGAAGCCGAAAGGCAAGAGGTAATAAATATAAATACAATAAAAACAAATACTATATAAATACAAATACAATATAGCATTCTTCTCTTAACCTTGCTTATACAATATACTGGAAAAGTTTTGCAGAAAGAACTGGGACTTGTATACAATTCTTTTCTTCTGAATCAAGCTTCATTTCCAAGAAATATTCCTATATCATTAATTTTTTATCCATAAAATAAATCGCGGTTGTACCTACAGCAAGCTAAAATCCGATTGCGTCATATTAACATTATTCATCTCGGGCACAATGCAGCTACTACAATCACGTAGACTAATATAGAGTATTTTGTGAAACTGGGTAAACAAAGAGACCTCAGTGGAAGTCTTGAGTCAAGCAAATAAATTCAACGTTGTGACGAGAATCCTGCGAAAACGTATGTATATTTAACAGCGAAACTCGTTCCTCCTTCATTTCATCAAGCACTACGATTGTAAGAACGTTAGACGTTTATCTCTTATTTGTGCATATATACATTTCCACTCGCAAATTATTACTCGCTAACGACAGAGGAATCCAAGTTTACTACAACTACATGTACAGATGTTCTCTGAGTTAACAGCTCTGCTCGTGAATGAGAAGTGGATCTTCTCGTCTATAAAATGGAGGAAGTTTATTCGAACTTTGCTCGTAGATCATGATATCTAATCTCTAATTTCGTTTACACGCAAGAAATTAAAATTATGGATTACATATATTGTTGTTCACTATTGGAAATTGCGATTATCGAAATGGAAATCATTAACAAAAGACTACCCTTACTATGAAACTAATATTTATAAGACTAGTACTTTTTGAATTTCACTTCCTGGAAATAATGTAGGGATAATAACGAGTACAAAGGTGTAACTAGGAAAAGAAAAAAACTAAAAGCAGAAGACGGAAATAACAGTGACACAGATGAGATAAATAAAGAGAAGATAACAGTTATCGTTTGAAATAGCTGTTAAAATAGAGTACTTTAAAAAATAAATGGTATTAAGAGAAAATTTATATTAATAACATCATTAATAGATTAATATTATGGCAATGAGCACAATGATGATTTTTCTACAAAATAATTTGATTTGAACCTACTACATAATATCATACATTATACATGAAACATGTAATTACAGTAACGCAATCGATTCCGTTTTGTTATTCTTTAAGTAATCGAACGAAGCACAAAAGTCGTATCTCGCAACCAACGGTCTATCACTTCGTTTCTGCGAGTGGTGCAACTGATAAAACGGGAAGATGAAAAAAGAAGAAAAAAGAATAGAGAAAAAATAAAGAGAAACTGTCGTCGTTGCAAAAGAGATCATACTAGAAAGTCATTCGCGACGAAGATCAGGATATCGACGGGCACAATCGTAACACACGGCTTTATGGTCTCCGATAAAACACCGGAAATCCTCGTACATTTAGGACGCAAGCCACGTTGTTTACGACTTTACGAGACACCAAATTAACGCCGACGCCTGGTCTTCTCTTCGAAATAAATCTACGCCAACTGATGATCGTTCGATTCATTCTACGCTTGAATTTCACGATTTCAACGAGCCATCACGGAGAAACGCCGCGAAATGGAGGAAGTAAATCGTTCGAGCATTATTACAGGATATCGGAAAATTGGTAACACTGCTTTGTCGCCTGGCCTATCGCAAATCGATATTATTTTATTTTTCAAATCATTGCCCGATGTGCCTTTGTTGCTATTAATATAACACATCAATTATCGACGATCGCCACGTTTCGAACATTACGTCGAATTCTGGCGAAAATATTACGTAACAGTCGAACACCTCGTGTGCGTAAATTTTATTCAATCGCATTATGCAAAATCGCAACGAAAATGTAATACATATTTCTCGAACGATTTCGCTTTGTTAACTCGATGCACGATCAAACCGATCGCTCATGGTTGCTCGAACACCATTCCAGATTTTCTACGTTATAAATAGTAATCGTACACTCGACCGGAAAGATCGAAGGAAATGGAGACGAAACGAAAAACAAGAATGAAATATGACATTACGGTCGATTCATGGGGCGCATTTTCGCGAAATCGGTGCCGGTTTCCAAGCAAGTGTAGCATCTCGAAAATTCGATGGAACATACGTGCAACGCCGTTAATGAAACTTCCCATTTATATTCCACGACCGTATGATCGTTTAACGTGCGTCGTAACAGCTCGCATAAGTACTTACGATTCACACTGTAGGCCATTTACTTGCACGATCGTTTGAAACATTCGCGTATTCAATGACCTGTTGGAATTGCATCATTAGCTAAGAGGAACTACGTGGTTTCGTCGACAAATTCTCCATTCGTCGACGATTACACGGTCTTGTTTGTGTCTGTTTGCAAAAAAATTGCCACGTTATCGAATGTCTGGACTCGTTCAATTCATAAAGTGTCACACTTGCACATGTTCGATAAAAACAAGGTTAAAAGTCTACACTCTTCTTACTCTACGAATACAACCAGTTATTACATTGCTATCGCATATACAGTTAACCTTTCCTTGTGGTGATATGAAATGATCAGTTATATTTACCTGCAAAGATATCCTTGACGTGCGTATTTTTACGTAATGTTTGTAAAGATGAATTGAGGTAAATTGTAAATCGTAGAACGTGCAAATCAATCTGGCATGAATGACTGACGTTTAAATAAACAAGAATTTTTTAATGAAATTGTATTCATTCGCAATATTATTGGAATTTTGCGAACGTTTACTAAATGAAAACTTCCATTTTGAATATCACGACAACATTAATTATTAAATCGCATTCCTAATGTCTATTCTACTTTATATAGCGATATATTTTGCATACTAATGTGGCTACGAACGCTAAATATGTGGTGCGACCACCGGCCATATTTAGGTTATGTTACTTTATCCTTATATTATTATATTAAATAGTATATCTCTAATACTATAAATTATTGCAAAAATGCAAACTCAAAAAAGGGACAGCATATTCAAATTTATGGAAATCTTACAAAAATGATAGACACCTATCTTAATAAATTTATTTTCCAAAAATGAAGCGACAATGGATTATAGTGGAAAAGAATGTTTGTTTCACTACTAACCTCATTACTATTCCGTGCATCATTGACTTCTAAAACATCTTGTACATCATCTTGTGTCGTAGGGGAACACGGAGAAATCTAATTCACCTTTGAACCAGAATGGACTGATTACCGCACATAACAATTCAAGGTAGACCAACGCACGCACAGACATCATTAGCATGTATGTAGTTAATGTAGCTATACATACCTGCAAGTACCGGAGTACCGAGTGAGATTAATTATCTTCGAAATATTACCAAGGTTATTTGTAATATCGGAAATACCAAATCATTCGATAATAAATAACGTGATTGATGACATTGTTTCCTATATCTGAATTTATTTCCATGATATGTAACATTGCCTCGATATTTCAAGAAAACGAAAAATACATATTTTCCAACGATTGTAAGCAGGGCCGTCCACACAGAAGATGTAATAAGGTTATACAGGAGCCCCGGAAAAAGAAAAAAATTAGGACGAAAAGGTTTTAATTGGTTAAAATTAATTTCATTTTGTAAACTCGACCAGAATGTGTGCAGTACGATTAAACGCACATGTTATATTAACTATTGATAAAATATTATAAAAAATTAAAATTTTTTCAATATCATTGATGATATAACAATAAAAGGTTACATATTTAAATATGTTAATGTTTTCTTTCTTATTTTTTGGTGTTATTCTCTTTATTATGTCTATTTTTCTTCATTTTTTCGAGAAAATATGCTTTTTTACCGATAAGGAATTATTTGGGACTCCAAAATATTTCTCGCATCTGGTCCCCTTATTAAAAGGGCCAATCCTGATTAGAAGTAAGTGAAACGGTGAAACTGATTTATATATGTACATAATTTCATTCCACTATAATTAACGGCGCACTGTGATTATAGACTGATTGGTCAGAAAAATTAAACTCGTGAATAAACCGATGCTACCCATCGATGAATTCACAACATCAAGGATCTGTAGGAAATTTACCTTCCGTTTGTAACGTTTAGCTCCTTATAACGTTGCAATTATATTCTATGAATATCAGGAAAGAAGATAAAAGAAATGATATAAAGGAAGTCACACATTTATGTAATGACTTCAATTATAAATATTTCCTTTAGCAAGAATACAATATGGTATTGCAAGATCAATTATTTCAATAAATTATTTTATATACTTGAAGAAAATGATTGAATATTATTATGTACTTATAATATTTACAATATTTTATTCTACCACGATAATATCTTGGATGAATTGCATTTGATTTTGACAAATAGCCCCTCCATTGCAATAAAATCGGAAAATAGAGATTTAAAGAATTTTTAACAGATTTCGTACATATACGTGTAGTATAATCTCTTGCCTGACGATACAAACACGGACAAGCGGAATCAGTAATCCTGTATTTGAAACAGTAGTTATTGAATTTTATTGCTATAAAATTCTCCTCGATATTCCAGTTCAAATGCGCATGCGCAATAAAGGTTGGGAATGTAATGCGTAAGTCCATTTCATAAAACAAATAACATAGCTGTGGCTGACTTTTACGTCTTATACTGTCATTAATTCTCCAACGTATTTATCGCAAATAATCGTAGCTAGTAGTTAACGCAAAATCATACGTTCAAAATTCGCAGAACGGGAAAAGAACTTGATCATCATATTGACAGTATCATCCATAGCGTTCTCTATCATTATCACATCAACAACGTCAGTTTGCAAATCTCTATGAAATTCATTATAAACAATAGTCGCGATCATTCTGTTTACACAGTTATTGAAGACGGTAGCGACATAGCAGAATGTATTATAGTAGAATGTAAATTAGTAATACCGGGAAAAAACGTTGTGCTATGAGTCAAGCAGCGCGCCGTACAGCCACGTGACCAATGGTTCACGTGATTACGGCAAGATACGCGACGATTGGTCGAACGGCAGGCGAACGATCACATATAGAGTGGCGCGAGACAAAAGTCGTAGTGCAAAGCGTCAGCGAGTTTCAGTGAGCTGGTTCTGTGAGTGACCTTGATCCCCTCGCGAGTTGTGTGACAATCTCGTTCGCAAGAAGCCGAACCCGTCAGTACTAATCGAATCATCGTTGCAGAAACTTACCGTTAGCGGCTTTCCTAAATCAGCGCGACAGGAAAACAAAAAGACAAAACAAAAATGAAAACCTTTGAAGTTCTACTCGTCGCGGCGTGTTTCGTCGCATATACGCACAGCTTCCCCGGTGAGTACACAGTTTTGTGGTTATGGCAAACAAACGAAAAAGCCTCGACTTTTCCGTCTGTAGCATAAAAATTCGACACGAGTGACATACGAAGGGACAATTTGCCCGAGACTAATTATGCCGACAGATGGATCCGGTCACGTTCGACGCTCCGTCGTTATCGTTGTTTGTCTTTCGGGATTACCTTCGAAATTAGTTTCTGTCGACCCTACAACGAATCGAGTTTTTCAATTCGTTGTTCTCGAACAACTGAATAATTTTCCGAGGGGAACGGACAAGTGAATAAAGAGTCGCGCTCGATAGAATTCCTTGGCAATTGCTAAGGTCATATTCGTGATCTTGTCGCGTAACAGCTGAATAAATGCTGTTACGAGCGAAAGGAGCATGCGTGCACCGAGTATTACGTGCGGGGGCGAAACGTATAGACAAAGGTATAGAGTGTTCGAAAAGTTCGCGCTCATTCGTTAATCGCAGCTTGTTTGTTGTACATGTATGAAACGTTCAACTTTTAGATTATATTTCCTTTTTTCAATCGTTAATACTACAACTATCGGATTTGTGGATTGGGAAAGTTTGTTTTTCTTTTTGTATTATATGTATATTTTTTTATAATCCTTCCATTTAGATTTATTTAGTATAAGCACTATATTTTTTTTAGTTATCAATAGTTTTAATGTTAAAACATTAGAAGCTTTAAATTAAACGTTATTAAAATAATAGATGCTAACTTTATATTCTAATATTATACTAATGTATAAAGATGTATAATTATAATGTATAAAGTATATTGTATATATATATGATATATAGTATATATATATATACATTATATATATTACATATATATACTATATATATATATATATATATATATAGTATAATATGATAATGTATAATGTATAAAGATACTAACTTTATATTCTAATGTAAATACATATGTATCTACATACATACTTACATATATTCGTGACGAATAGACGACTTGGAATATTTACTAAAAATAGTTCAGGGAATAAGCCGATTCGGTTATCGTGTGTGACTCATCATAACAATCGCGCCGTCTCGAAACATCCAAAACAAATGCTCGATCGACATAGATCGGTTTCGTCAAAGAATATCAAACAAGTTGATCGAATCAAAACATTGTTTTTCTTACTATCAGTGGCACGCACGATAATCGATATTTATCTGAATCAAGACTTTTTCGAAATTTCTCGGAACGTTTGACTAATACTTACTTAGTACGATGTAGAGTTATATAATAGTAATAGAGATTGATCTTTCCGGAAGATTAGACAGTACCATACATAGATAATAGCAATATAAATTGAGTGGAACATTAAGGGAAGATAGATTCATTCGTAAAATCTCGCGAATATTTTCCGTTTTAGTTTATATCTATAAATCTTTCGTTCTCGGAAAACTTCTCATACTTATTGGAAAACTAAAAAATTTTGCTTTATTTAAAATTTTATTATCAGATGCATATAATGCAAATGGAATAACAGGTTTATAATAAAATACACAGAAATTAGAGACAGTGAAAAGCATTCAATTCATGCTAGATATTAATAGATATCCTAGTACTTACGATCGACAGAACATATGTACATGTATAAATAGTAGTAATATACACTGAGTATATCAATAGACTATATGTATACATTAACGAAAGATAGACTCATTAGTAAAGAAAATCTCGTGAATTTTCTCGCTTAAAGTCTACAAATCTCTCGTTTCCTGAATACGTAGGCGCGTACATATTTGTAAATGGACTTAACTTTTCTCATAGTGGGCATTTTCCTGCCGGAATAGTGCCATCTTGCTATAAAACTTCGCAAATCAAGAGCTGCGCCGGCCTGCCGTTGTTTTACACAGTTTTATGCGAAAAGTTGTATGCACTATGGTAGTGCGCCCAAATAATCGTTTTCTCCTTCTTCTCGTTGGTAGAAAGTGAGCCGGGAATATTGCCAATTGGCATATATGTTTATTTTATTTCTTTTGTAGTATAATTCGTGTCTTAATATGACGTATAAATTTAAACTTGTACGTTTTAAATCTTGCCCAGTGTTGCGTCATTCTCTTAAATACATTGCAATTCAAATTGCTTCAACAAAGCTTTCCACGATATTAGTCACCACGATATTAGTCGATATCTTGTAATCAACCTAGACTCGTTTACGTATAATATTTTGGATTATTTTGTAATACAGATTATTACATCATGTTATAAGTAATGTAGTTTTTGTGAGAGATGAACTTAAAATAATGGATTTTAGCACAATAAATGTTTTATGAAAAATGGATATGAAATAAAATAGGAAGTTGGTAAACAATTGTAGAAGATGAGAAAATTATACTACTAATTAATAAACAGATAATTGTTTATTTAAACGCATTGCTTATAACATTAGCTTGAAAAATATTTCGTGAAGCTTAAAGAATTCGAAATATGTAGTATTGATTTTAGAGTTTATCTAACGTTCCTGACTGTTCCTATCTTTTCAATGTTCTGAGAGATTCGATGGTTTCAGATACATATTATGATTTTTCCAACTAATTCAAAAGACCTCGTAGCCTCCAAAACGTTCTGCCAAGAGTATCTTCTAAAATTGTCATTGAAAGTGACATGATTGAGAAGTGCTGTTTTCACTTTCACGTTCACGTTTGCATTTCAGCCAAATTAAAGTGTTTCAAAAAATGTACAGTTCTTAAAATCCTTTAAGTAATTTCTCAAATGTAGCATTGTTCTCTCACAATATCGTCACTGATCTTTAACACATAGTACACATAATCTAGTATAATAATTTACTTTTCTCTTTAAAATACGGGTAATATTTTCACCTTTTCAATTTAGAAATAATAAAGAAATCAAACTCAAAAATCAAATTATTTGACTGATCACTTATTATGCATACCTACAACAATCATTGGATCAATTTAATGATTAATTAAATTTAATATGACGTTATAATCAATGTCACAATTAACAAAACAAGCAGAGGTAATGCACCTTACAGAAGATCGCAAGAAACCTAAAGCTCAACACTTTTAATGTAAATTTTGAGTTTATTCACACAGATGGTGAATAAATAGGAGCTCCAAACAGATAAACAAAGAACAAAAATAACTACTTTGTAGTTAAAATTAAAATAGTCTGAAAGCTTGATTAAAACGAATGATTAACATAAACAGTCTCCGTTTTCGCACGTGAACCGTCAGTCCTCGTTTCTTTTTAAGCCGATTACATCGTAATACGTATTCAAAGCGTTGATTAAGTTCTCGTGTTCGTCTCAACAGTTTATACATTACTACGTTCTTCTTTCCCACATGTATAAGGCTAAGTATAATTACATAGGTGTTATAACAGTAACTATTGTTATTAATTTAATAATGCAAATAATTGATTAAAACTGACTGTTAATCTTATAGTTTATTATATAATCGTCATTAAGTTTTACTATATATTTAATTAGACTGAAAGGGAATTATTTATTATATGCCAACAGGCAATCGATAATTCTGAAAAATTGGAAAATGTTAATTGCAATATTGAGGAAGAAACAAGAACGATAAGTAAAAAATAGTGTGAGATAAGATAATTGATAAGATAGTAATTAAATTGAATTGATAATTGAACTTTATAGTTTGTAATAGTATAAAGTAAAAAATAAAATTTTTCTTACCTTATAAATATTTCTGAAAAATGATCATCTTGCAAAAATCATGTGGGATGCAAAATAGGGGTACACGGTAAAATTAGCTTTGACCAAATATCTGGTCCAATGCATGTCCAATGTCCAAGAGAGAAAAACGAGTATTCTGTCGCAGGAAGAAATTGCCGAGTGGTATTGCTGAAAGTACTTTGGATCGTTTATGAGGTAAAAGACAGCCCAGAATAGTTGGCGGAGTATCCAAGACTCGTAGATCCTGGTATGAAATTCACTTGGAGCGTGGACTTTGCTAATTAGTACCGACGTCGTTTTTGCAAGCTCGGAGGAACGGGGAAAGCTCGTTTAATTGGTGCCATTTCATTCCGAAGATAATTGTTCGGATGAATTTCCGTCGAACTGGAGTTTACTCCAGTTGTGTTTTGATCCAAGTTTCCTGTCAGTCAAGATTTTGTCGCTCCGTATGCCGGATTGCTTCATTATTCCGCAAATATGCCTCACATTGTTGTCTGTCCTGATGAAAAACTAGGGGAAAAAATGAGAATTGCCGGGCTATATAGGTTGCAGGTTGAAGAGAAACAAGCATCGTTATTGTATGCTTTCGTTGACCTGTTTCTATTTCTTTCTCTACCATTAAAATTTATGAATTAATTGCACGTTTCTGTAGTGCATACTTATCATAGTAAACATAATTTCAAAAACGACAAGGGACGATAACAGATATAATACTATATGATAATAAGCTAATGAAATTATGATTAATACTTAAAAATTGTTAAACATATACCTTATATGCAAACTGAGAGTTTACGATGAACGTTTTTGTCAAAAAATATTATTTTGCACCATTTTTAAGGTCAATTTAGATTTAAAAAACGAGTAGATGATAATTTTAGTTGATTAGAGATTTTGTACGATATTATTTATGTGTAAAATGGTAGTCGTTACATTCTAGCAAAAGATATTACTTTTTAACTGTCATATTTTTATTTTATAAATTAAATTTATTTTTGTGGTAAAATCATGTGATTGTCTTTTTGATTAATTTTTTCTGAACGCATAAGACGCAAATCCGCAAACCGTAAGTAAGAAACTGTTATTTCCATAAGAATTTTAATCGTTTTGATTTTATTCAAACGTTCCAATACTTTCAATATGGCTTTGATAAACTCCAATTTGCGTAACACATACAGATAAAGATCTCTGTGAAGCATATATTCATTAACTAAAGTGTATTCGAAGTAATTTATGGACCGTGTCGTATTGTAATTAACTGGAACTTTGAGAATGCATATGTATTACACCTGATTGTTAGCATACTTGTCATAGGTATAATTTTTTGATGATTCACCGGAAGTTACTAGAGAACTTCATACACTATGTATTAGTAAAGCACAGCTTACATCTAAACTGGTTTTATAATATCTTTTTATATCATCATAAACATTCGTAAATTTATATATATTTCATGGTTATAACATAGTATATTGATATACTTTACCAATTTCAAAAATATTATATTCTGATTTAATTTCATTATACCGTGAGATAATTGAAGCCTGCGTTGTTTGTCAAAGAATATCCACTTCGAAAACTCTTGTACTATATTCTATTTATACTATATTTAATTTTGTTCAGTACCACTTACAATATTTTAAACGGAAGTTTTATTTTCATAATTTTTGCAAACCTCCAAATAAAGACTCTTTAACGCGGTGGTTTAAAAACAGATCTGCGAAATACAAAATCATACAGCACTTGCAAAAGTACGTAAGAAACGTCCAGTTAGCACAAGTCCCAGAATCAACACAGACGAAGACTAAATTAGATAAAGGTGTGTACTCAACTAATCACATTTTTATTCTTGTTTCCATAAAGGCTATTCTTTGTGTCAACGATACGTTTGAAAATAACATGACAAATATCTTACCGTAAAATTACTTGCACTGTGAAACAAAATTAATGATAAGGAAGATAAATTTAGTATATTGAAAAATTTTTTCGATTTACTTTTTACGATTTATTTTTTTTTTTTTCGATTTTTCGCATTGTAAGTCAAAATATATTCTATTATGTGAAATCATAGTTTAATCAAGATTTGCGAATCTGCGTTAATTGAAAAGTCATGTGTCTATATTTGCATGTCTGTGTGCTTCTAAATTTTTCAGACACCTTTCATAATTAGTAATGATCGCTCTGTATATAAAACGGAGTAATACTCATGTAAAGCCAGTTGCAAAATTATTTTAGATCTAAAAATGTTTGGTCATTGCCTTTTAATCTGTCTTTCAATAAAGGTTAAATTGTACTAATCTTATTACAATGTAAAACGTCGATACTTTGAAGTGCACAAAATTTAATGACACAATTTTTGCTAACTTTTCTACATCTTTAAACCACTTTGATTTAGATTAAATTTAACTCCATATTTTTTGTCTTTTTTTTTACCACCGAATATTGATATTCATACTTTCGTTCATCTGGGATTAATTCCGCTCGAACGAAGTTTATTTGTCGCGAATCGCGCAGATATACAAATTAATTCGCGACAAAAGGGGTGAAGGCCTCGCTAGCCAGCATTTAATTATATCGCGAATAGGATACGCGACTAATTACTTCCGACATCGTTCAATCGTTAATTAATTTATCCAGCATGAGCCGACTGGTTAGGTATTGTCTTTCTTTTTATATGCCAACGAACGTAGCCAGGAACGTTCAACGTCCACTTATTCCTCTATCTCTGCACACGTATTTACGCATCCGTTACGAACGTAAATGGATGTTTGCGCTTCCTCGCGCCGTTTCGTGTCACGCTCAGTTGCTCGGTTTATTGTATACGTACCTTTGCTCGCTATCTACTTGCTTAATAACCTTCCACGTTGAAACGCGGTACAACAGCAAGAATATGGGCTCGAGCAAGCTTCGCGTTGCGTTGAATTTTAATTTGACCATTGTAATCAGCATGCGCTGAACTATTTCATTCGATCTATTCCATGCTCAACTAAATAGTTTCTGAAAATTGGCTGTGAAAAATCACAAGGTTTTATTGCGATTCTGACATTTGTTTAACGCGACTGCCACGATAGTCAGTGGTAATTTACTACGCTGTTGAAGGGCTAACAGAAAATACATATCAAAGTATAATAAGTTTATAACTGTTCGTCATCTGCAGACCAGAATGTTAAAACTCCGTATCTCTAGAACCAGCACGAATCATATTTCTGATCCTTTATATCCTATAATCGGATCCATTGACGGATTATATAATTACAACAGATATTCTCTTGCAAAGATTCCTCCAAGGTATTCTACTACTCATAAATTTCAGAATCCATTCAATAACTTAAACTGACGTAATAGTTATATATCATTTCAACGTTTTCTATTAAACGCACGCCAATCTTCATTCATTCGAACAAGTTTTATCTTCCTACTATCACATCAGAACGAAACTTCAACTTAATACAAACCTAATAGCACGAATGTATCCTTGAAATAACTCGAATAAAACTTCACCTTGAAAGCTTACTTTGACAACTAGTAAAAGCCAATAGAATGATCCATTGTCTATCCAAATCAGCCATTCAATCAACTTAAACTCTTCACCTATTCTATTCAACTCTCAGTCAAGTTCAGCTCTTGCGATGTCCTCGACCAACTGCACTCGACGACGTGTCCCTCTTGCATGGATCATCGAGGAGGAGGCCAACCCTCAGTTCCTATGAGACGGAATACTCACGTAGACTAGGATATACGCTGCCATTCGGATAAACGATTACGTAATCTTCTCGTGATAATGTAACATGTACCTTGTACACAGCCAGAGCATGCGTACAGGTATACATCCGTAGACAAAAAGCAGCCACAAATTACGAAGAACTCGGTATTATTTTCCTGTCGCGAACAGGTCTGCCAGCCGTTGACGCAGTAGTGTGTTCTCGGTTTGCCTTGAGTGGCAGTGGCAGCGCACAATATGCGGCCATTAGGTATGCCGGTCGCGTCGCACCACTACCGCCTTCGAGTAATTTAAATGAAAAAAGGGGGTACACCCCCAGTCACTTTGCCTGGCCGGCGTGCTTTTTCTCCGCTGATGATCGCCGCATCCGTTCACCGGGTCCGCTGTCCCTTGGCTGGGCTCTAACACGTTCGCCCTGCCACCGAGACTCTCCAGGAGGGTCAATTTAGCACACGATCATCAGCCACGTTATCAGCGATTGAGTTTATGATCATGGGAACTCCCGGGACGCACGATAGTTGTAGCAGCTCGATGAGAGCGATAAGATACAGTCGTATCTTTCAGATAGCCTAGCCTGTCACCTATATAGGTATCCCTTTGAATTTCCATGACCCGTATAATGGATCAAGTATAATCTATATATCCGTAAGATGTCGTACGGATCGAATATGGCATTACGATCAAGAATAAAACGAAGAACTCGTAGGTGAACGATGTTGTCGATGACTGGACAAAATTGGATTGCGTAGAGTGAGTGTTTCATTGAGGAATAAAGTCATTAGCTGTCTCAATCGCTCTGCAGACCTATCTTTGTAGCTTAGATTACCGTCCAACTATGGAAAGGGCGATAATTGCAAAAAGTGTAAAACCAGTCTCTTTGAGTCCTCGATTCAATGCTACAAGGAAACAGTACGTTTGTTATATTTACACAAAATGTAGCGAATGTAGGAAATGACAAAAGTTTCTGTCGGTTTCCCACAAATTGGTTGTTTAACGGATACTACCTTTCATAATTGGATTTGCCTTTCTATTTTCTAAGCTCTAGCTGTCCCCTACAATTGCTTTGGTTCAATCTCCTATTATTTCAATAGTTTAACCTTTTTACCTTGATTTCTATTTTCAAGATCTTTCTATTTTAATTGAAAAAAGTAGATTGTAGGAATGTTTTAGGGAAATCCACAGATTGTTTAAAATCTAATTGAAGAATCCAAAAGAAGCTACTTCGTTGCAACGTTTTACTACGCGTTGTTATATCTTACCAAGACAGAAATCGGTGAATGACCTCGAGGATCGTTGCAATATGCATCCGAGGTCAAAAGTCGTCGAAGTTGACTCGATACGCAGTATCGTTGCAGCAAATTAGTCGAAGTCGATCGGCTGAAGTGTTTCTGACACTTCGAAAGGTTCAGAGGAAACGAGGTTCCTGTTTGCTATCGCGCAATCCGAGAAGTTGTCGTTGCAATCCTCGACCGAAATCGTTCGAGACTATATTCTAAGTAGTTGGCCTATGTATTCCATCGTATGAACGTTTTCTTCGATCAAATACGTTACTAGAAAGAGTAGTAGATTATTAGAACATTTCAATAATACAATATTCCAATTAATTAAATAATTAGATATTTCAATAACTATTCTACCGTTCTTCGAATTTTTTTACAAACGTTTGACTTTATCTACAAAGGATAGATTAACTATTGTAATATCTCTGTGCACGTATCGTGTCACAAAGTTCATTTTATTTTATGGAAAAATAAAGATACAAGTTGGAAGTAAAGGAAGTAAAGGAACGATATGTTGAACACATCGCCGAGAATTTATAATTCCGGAAACTGCGCGAGGACAATACTCTGTACTTAACAGGACATGAGATACTTACATCTGCGAGCTGCTCCGTGTTCAGTGTCCCAGATAACTTGCGATGTATCGCTAGAAAAGGCGTGTTAGGATTGAACTTTTGTTCCATCTCCGAGCTACGTACTTACGTGCAACTTACATTTAAGCCGAGGCAATCGCATCGACGTTGCCGCTTTTTAAAAATCGATAAATACGTACATCAGCGGTAAAATTATACGGTTGTAGGAAACTTTTAGAATGTGTGATTCGTTCAGAACTCATGATTATCAAATTCATAAATCGAATAGTTGAAAAGAGCGATGATATAAATATTATTTTTTTAAATTCTCTAAATTCATTGAAATAGATCAATATAACAGAAACTTATTGTAGAAACAAATCATTTTTCTTCTTTCTTTTTCTTCTTTTTAAAAATTTATAAAAGACGGCCATGGTATGGTTTCTCATTGGTTAGCTGATAAAAAAAGTAGTTCTATTATTAATCGAAGATTGAAAGAGTAGAATATTCTAGTTTAATTTTTAGTTTAAAGTAAAAACAAATGTATGGATGCATATTTATTAAAAAAATTAAAAAATTTATACGGTTTTTTTAAATGCATCATATCGGAATTTTCTATATTTGTAATTCAATAAATTATTTTTCAAAGTATTTAAAATATCGATACGTATACAATTGAATAATAAAATACATCGGTTGAAATTACAGGATTTCACACGTTGCAATGTAATGTATTAATATGTCGCTAATGGATTTTAATGTCCCAGTTCGGGCTGTATGCCGGTTTGACGCCACGAAAATGCGTTTGATAAATTCAACGTAGCATTGCATTACATAAAAACGCGATGCCGCTATCGGTCACAACATTTTCTAAAATATGTATAATGTATATTATTACTCGAAGTACACGGGGCGCATTTTTGTGATTACGTAGTTTCATAACGTGTCTTTGAAAGCATTGCGGCTGATTTATGGAAATAAGAAGTAAATTAGCGTTTTCCGTGGTGGATGAGTTGAAGAACACGAACATCCATACGACGTAATAATTCAATACCCCGATGGCGCACACAGGAAACATATAAATTTTTAAACAGCTGAAAATTAAATTTTAATCTATGAAGTTCGCGATCAACGGAACCCGCGCACTTCCATTTACGTATAATTAAACGGAAATCATATTACCAATTTTCGTCGGCTGACGCGAACCAACATTTTTACTGTAATTAAAATTTTGCCGTTTATGTGAAAAATTTTTTTAAACGAAACAGAACTTTTTAATTGCTGTAACAACAATTGCAGTAACGTGAACTGTCCATTTTCATTCTGTACAATGATTTTAAACAGTATTAAAGGGAGTTATTACTACAACGTATTAAACGAAACTCGTATGTTCATATTGCTCTCTAAAATCGATTCTCCAATTTGTAATATACTCAATTGCCAGGTAACCGTGAAACACATTCTTGTTCAACCTTTATACGTTTATTATTTTTTGATACAAGCGAACAGCAATTTCAGCACGTTTTTACAAGTGAAGCTTTACGTGCAATATTTATGAATTTATTTATACAAGATTATTTGTACGCCCTTTTTCATTTTCCGTCGGTAGAAACAAAACGAAATAATAATTTGCACATTATATTAAAGTGGCGCTAGTGAATTACATAGGGTTAAGTTGTTCGAAGTACATCGAATCTCGTTTTCAAATCGAAATTAAAGAGATGTCGAATGAAAATTCCGATGATCATAATCATAAGCAAACGTTAAAGGAATTTTCCTTTTCAACAGAATCATTGCTAGGTATAATAAAATTTAATTTCTCGTAGTTAAACCATCCTATATTATCGATGTAACGTTAATATTATTTAGATCCCATTGGACAAAAATAATATTTCATTATATGATTATCATGTTAGCTTCAATAAATGACACGGGCTTTTTAATAAAAAGGGAAGTGATGTTTTCTCTCTGTTAGTTGACGAATGAGAAAAAATGTAGAAAAAGGATTTAACATAAGCTCGAAGGGTACAAGTGGACAATTACGCGTTTCATCTTAAAATCATTAACTACCTGTTAATTATAACAAATTGGCGGCAATAATCTTATAGTTGCAGTTATGATTTCATTACGAATAAAGTTGCATTGTATGAAAAAACGTAACAATTGCATCTTGGGTATTCGTTGATGAAAAACTTGATTGCGCCCACGTATGATGTAACTCTGTTTTATCAACTTCGAAGTACATATATATACAGGTATTATTTAAGAGAAAATAAAAAATTTGGAACGCACAACGCTTGCAATTAGAAGAAAATTAAATTTTGTTGAGAGAAGTTTCGCGAGATGTTATACAATAATAAACAAATTAAATGTATATTATTTTTATTGAAAACAGAAAACGTAATAAATATCACTAAACATTACAAAACATAAATATTACAAAATTAATAACAACACGAGGAACGCTTTCTGGGTACATTGCTCAGTTTTTTTAGTCAAGACCAAATAGATAGAAGACAAAATTAATTGTCTTGAACTTCTAAATTCATATGGAATAAAATTTATAGAGGCAAATAAGTATAATAGAGACACTTGATAATAAGCTTCACATTACTTTGAGTCAATATTATTCAACGATGATGAATAACCATAAATTTTATTTCTTGACATACTGCACTCGAGACTTCTAATGTGTTTTGACAGTGTCTTCGATGCGCATCGAAACTGACGTTATAAAACCGTACTAAATATTCGCGAAAACGAGAATATCGCGTGTTTTATAGTGAGTTTGAAGGTGGCGAGAAAAAAAGCTACGAGAGAAAGGACGAAAGTATCTTTAAAACGTTCTGCTTCCTCTAACAAGATCTTAATAAGGCGTGCAAACTTTTCAGCGTAATATAATTTCGTGAAACTTTTTACGCGAAACTTCTCATATTAACGCTTCGATTCGCGCCAGGCGAGACAGGATAACACGTTCGCGAAAACGATTGGTTAAACAGACTTTTAAGAAAGACCTTGCTGACGGAAATAGTCATGCTAATTTCTATTAGCCATTACTTGGTATTTATGATATATAATGAGTGTTCTAATTAACTTCAGAACTTACAAAGTATATTGCAATACTGTCGAAATTGTCACAAATGACGTGTCTTCCATAAAACTCAAAATCCAATGTAATAATATTTATCTAACTTTATTATGAAAACAATTCGCACATGTCACATTTGAATATAATCATGAACGGACAGATTAATGCATATTGAAGTATTCGAATATTCTGTTGTCTTCTGACACGTAACTTTAAAGGAATAATTAACATAAACAATAACATAAACATTAACATCAATAAAAATATGTAAAAAGCTTGCAACGAATAATGGAATATTCAATTGCGTCATCAGTTTCGTAAAAGCGGCTCTATCAAGGAAAGTAAATTTATCAAAATATCAGCTCGAAATAGAAATCTTCATTAAAAGCATTATTCATATCTACAATCTGTATTATATAAATCAAACATCAACTTGTCATCGTCATCTTCTCTTAGCTCTTTCATAACGTACAATTTGAAAAGCATGTAATTTACCAAACATGCTCAAAAGTTTAAAATAGAAATTAAAAATATATCCACGTTTGAAAATTTCAAATTTCGAAATTACAATATAATATCAACATTATCGTTCTGAACTGCAAACAAATACCGATTAGAACTCGAAAACTAAAACACATAGCGGAGTCTGTCAACTTTCAAGGATTAATTACTAAAAATAACAAAGAAAGAACATTATTATTCGAGTCGGATAATAAACTATGCTAACAGCCTTTTATTATCGCAAAGTATACATATGAATACTCCTAATGCTAATACTAATATCAAACAACCAAGACCAAGACTTTCAAGACAGATAAGGGATACTTTTTAGTGTCTTGGAAAAAGAAATTTGCAAAGAAAAGTTACAGTCACCATAAACAGACGTACAGCTGATCGTTATAACTTTGCAGCCTCATTAGCAGGCTTAAGCATTATTAATAGTACGAAAAGTTACTACTTTAATTTTCAATTACAGAATTTGAACCGTATCCTTTGAAATTGTCCATTATACGATGAAACTTGTATTAATCAATAAGTTGCGAAAACGCAGTTTTTCTTCCATTCGATAAAACCTGCTCTCGCCGAATATAAGAGTCTTATAGAGCACGTACGTACATTTTTAAACAAACGTAATATCCAAATTTAAACGAACGTACTTGCAAGAACCTTGTAACGTAATGCCGTATTCAGTTAATTTTGCGTAGCCGCATAAACCTCCTAGACAGGTTCGAGCAAGCTTAATGAAAGAAAAAAGAAGCGCTCCGTTACCAAGAGGAAAGGCAAAAAATTTTACAGAAGATATTATTTACGGAGAATTTTAGTTACAGAGAAAACGTGGCTCGATACGCAGAGCGCGCAATCGCCATTTCGATTTTACGCTACGTACAAAGAATTATGGAAGCGTTCGTTCGGCCAGTCGACAGACAATCCGATTAGCGGCGAGTTGCGAAGCCATAAACTTCGGCCCCTGTGGCCGCTAACTATCCAGTAATTATGAATAGTCGAGTGCATATCGCACGTGGAAATCGGAATTGAATTGGTTAGTTGGAAATTCATTTGGAAGCAATCATAAGTCCGGGTCTCTTTATTATCTATCTCTTTTCTGCTCCGTCGTTTCTTCTCTTGGATGCACCGATTCGATTCGTCCCGATTTCCGATCCTACGTATCCCGTATCGCGATGTCGCTTCGATAACCATCAATGCGATTCTGCGTACGCGGAAGTGCTCTCCACGTGAAATGAAAGAAGAGGGGCCTCAATTTGAATCAATTTAAAATGATACGTCATTATTCGAGTTCGAAGGAATATTTCTCGACGAGAGAGCGTACTCCGTTTCGAGAGGCAACTAGACTATCACGTTCCACGTGAACGCTGTTTAGAGCAGTAACGGTATACAATTAGCAGTTTTCTGTATGTATCGTGCAGTTAATAATCCACGAAGACGCGAGTGGAGTCAGAGGAAGCGTTCTGATTGACGTTGACTCATCGTCGTCGAGCCACTTTGTAGAATGACGTGCATACCTATGTAATTTGTTCTATCCTCTCTACTTTACTTTTCTTCCTCGTTTTGTAAACGTTAAACCGTTAGGTAGAAAATTGAGCTACGATTACGAGATGTTTGTAATTTTTGTGTGCTATCAGTTTAGATTCAATAGAGATTACGATTTGAATCTCAGGCGATGTGTCGTATCGGGAAAAAAATACACACGAGGTTTCAGCATGACGAGGCTCCGCTACATTTTTCAATTAATGTGACACAACATCTAAATCGAATCTCTAGTGGGAAATAGATAGGGCGAGAAAGTCCAAGAGAATGGCCTCTTCGATCACCTGACTCGGATGCGACTGCTTTTTATAGGGACACTTAAAGACTCTGCTGATCGCTAACGAAGTAATGTAATAGACTTAAAACATAGAAAATAAAAAATAAATAAATGGATATATATATAAATTATATATATATATATATATATATACATAAAATTAGGAGAAATATTTGAAAAAATACATAAATCCTTTGTTCGCAAATATCAGTCTTGCAAGAATGCACAAAACGCGCATAAAATAGAAAAATATACAAAATATCTAAAATAAAATACTCGTCGTAACATTTAATACATTAAATAACCTTCCGTTTAAATTTTAACTCTTTAATAATGTCTATAAAAATGTTAGTTTACATAAATAACCGCAGTCTACTTCTATGTATGGAAGTGAAAAAAAGACATTCGATATTTTTTACGAATATGAAAATAAATTGTATTTTTTATTGGAAACTTACATGCCTTTACCTTAAATCAATTTTTGTAACATCCTGCATAAATCGAGCTAGAAACTATATGTGTAATAGGAAGTCAGTTATTATTCACGTTTTCTTAATCATGTATTTCTAATACGTTCTCGCGGGCGGAAAATCACGATTGAACGCGTCGATTAAGCGTGGATCACGCGTCGGATTAAATCGACGTGCTGGTCGTTTAACAGGTTATGCGGATCGGTTTAGCTTACAGAAGCGCGTAATCGCGTATCAGATTCACGGTGAATTTTTAAAATTCAATTCACGCGCGGCCCGATCGGAATGGAATACGATACGCAACGGGGTCTCTATTGCGCGGCTAGCTAATATTAATACTTACCGATTATCGAATCGATACGCTCCAATTGAATTGATTCTATTTCATTCTACCTCTCTTTCTCTCTTTTGTTTCCTTATTTTTCTTTTTCCTTTTCCTTTCTGTTCTTCTTTTGTTCGATTGGTTTCCTTTTACGGTATTTCCTACGGTTGTAATTTAACGATTTTATAGATACGATGATTCGTAAAATTCTCAAAATGGAATTTTTCGAGCCAGGTGTAGTTAGCTTTTTTTTAGTATCGTTCCCCGTTTCCTTACTTTCTTTCTCTTTTCTCCTTTCGGTATTATATCTATACATTATATTTTTTCTTTTTTTTTTTTTGATTTGAATCGATATCGGCTTGCCTGCTATTTTTACTGTATCTTTCCCGTGTTTGTTATTTTCTTTTCATTTCTACGTAACTGCTTTATAATTACGACAGCAAATCGAATATCCTGAATCAGCTTACGTCTTTCCTTTTAATAACATTTCGAAAATTTTATAAATACACCGATATCGATAAATCCCAGGTGTGACTCAACTTCTCGAATTAAACGTTCCACCATAAACTCGAACTAATCATAGCAGAGCGTATCTTATTTCCACACAACGGCTTTATAAATTATGATAATGAATTGAATCCCGCTCTCAACTCGCGTATCCTTTTAATAACATTTCGAAAATTTTATAAATACACCGATACCGATAAATCCTTGGGGATTGAACTTCTCAAATCAAACCGTGGAAACCGCAACTAATCACAGCAAAGTGTACCAACACCCATAAATCCTCCACCTTTTCCCTCATCCTCTCTGATCCCGTAGCCTGCAGTAACGCCACTCGTAAATTCTCCCATAGATTTATTCGTATTTTTGTCGTTGTTATCCCGTCTTATCCTTTCCGACGTCGTTCCTTAATTACGAGTCAGCGATCTCCGAAGAACCGTAGCGTAGGCACACTTCTTAGCAACGTATCTCTATTCGAGCATGAAGAAGTTCATTGTACCGTTTCTTCGTGTGTTACGACACGGTTGGCCGTGCAGGCCTCGTGGAACGTGTCGACGTATACCGGAGCCGGTCGCATTCCAAGATGAGAGTTGGCAGAGGTAAAGAAGTGGAACGACTTCCAATTATCGACAGGCGTCTGGCGGAAGTGTACACGTTGAAGGACTTCGTCGCGGATCGGAGCGAATCATCGGCGATGAACTCGTTTCTTTTCCGATGCATGCCGCGCGTTTTCCGCCGCTCTGATGGATATCTGTGTATAGGGTGGGGCATCTGGAACAGGCTATTCGAACAACTCGTTTGCTTTTCATGGCAGAAAAAGATGCATCGAATTAAACTTGCTTGCTTTGGAGGAAGATATAATCTGACGTTAATAGTTTTTTCCTAAGTGGAGGTGTAGAGGAGATATCAAGCTGAACTTCATTTTTTTTTTTTTTTAACGGAATAATATATTTCTTTATCTACCTTCTAAGAGAGAGAGAGAGAGAGAGAGAGAGAGAGAGAGAGAGAGAGAGAGAGAGCGAGCTTTAAGATGAATGCAATGATCTATAGTTGAAGGTCGTTCAAGGTCAGTACCTTAATTATTATTAGTTTGAGATAAAACGCGGATTTCGTACAATATCTCAAACTAATAATAATGTAGTTAGTATTCATGGATGTAGATAAGCGCAGATACGACACGACTCGGTGTTTCGAAATGTTAAACGGAATTTAAATGTTATTACTGGAGCTAATTAAATCTCTCAATCGACTTTGAATCTATTTATAGTTTATATCTATTTATAGTTTAACATCAAGGCAAACTGTAGGTAATGAACTCCTTACATAACAAAACTACTTCATAATGTTTCTTATAATAAATTATATAAATATAAATTATTATATTTTATTAAAATTCTTATATAAATTCTTATATCGCGTATTAATATTTACAAATAGATTGCAATAAATTTTAAATGTTAAATCTGTGCTTATATGGACTTCGTCGTATTATACCAATATTCTGGAACAATTGTGACAAAGGATATACTGGTCTTGAGTCTTCCTCTTTATAAATTCGTAACTAAATTGCATTCTGCTAAAAATAATCTTATAACTGCGTACATATATTTTTGCGCTCCTTTTACGTATGCATGCTTATGTGTGGCTTAATATGTATCTTACTGCCTTTATATGCCTCTGCCTCCTATATGCGTTTGTATCTTTAATCTTTATGCGCCTCTCACGTGCGCACGCATGCGTCTCAGTACGTATATACATAATATATATGCGAAGCTTCTTGCGTTTCCTTGCGACTTGGCATTGGTAACGAGCGTAACGAGCCCGAGAGATGTACTCTCACGGTCAATCGTATATCCTTTCGAGCGAGATAGAAGCATCTATACGACTTCCTATGGTGCGTCACGTTAATAACACGCATAACTGAAAATGAATTTCATTATGATAATCTTTCTTTATTATGCGCGTCACCGTGATAAAATGCAATATGTATGAAGCCCTTGCATGTGCGATACATAACAGTGCACACGTTTAACGACCATCGTGACGATAGCACGAAAGTAACGCATACTCTCTGCAGTTTCCATTATTTCGAGATAATTGTTTTCTACGGTACGTGTAGGATTTTTCTTCAATAGCCTGGATTTCGTAATTAGATTTTATTTAGAAATTGCAAAAGAAATGGATGTTTGTTGAAGAATATTATAGGTGACAATAATCGAGTGGTTAATATCGGATGATATACTATATGTGTGCGTAATTGTAATTATTGTAAGTTCAGCCTAAACGTTGAAGGTTATTATACACGAATCTCAAAGTATTAAAAATACAAGAAAAATGAAGGAAACTCGATAGAAAATGATTTTGTTTAGGTTATTATTTATAAAAACTTCAGTTTCAGTGTATCTGCGTTTTACATGCTTATTACTTATTATTATGTTATTGTAATCGTTCGAAAACTTAATATAGACTTCCAAGATAAAAGCTGTCGAATTAATTGGTAGATTGAACATTGGTAATCCATAATATGGAGATAATCTGTCTAGATCGGATTAGCTGTATCTTTGAAAAGTGAATGTGACGCGTTGATTCAAAATAGGTGAAAATAAATTAATAAAAAATATTCTTATTTTGTACTAATTTTTTCAAGTCAGATATATATACTTACAGGTTATATACTCAGAATAACTCGGTATGTAATTACATATATGTAATCGTATTTCTACTTCTGTAGAAGTCAGTATTAATTTTGCTAAAAGCACTTGCATGCTTTTAGTAATTGTAAAAATAGGAACCGCTTTTTATAATGGATATATAATATATCTGAAATTATATATATATTTGATCATTTTATTTATCAAATGGTTGTATCGTAGGAACCATAAAAAGTTTAATAACTAATTTAATAACGTAGATACGCGGAAATCTCTTACAATTAAGACACTCAAACACTCGCCTCTAAAATTCTCTACTGTATTCTACTAACGAAATAAAAATTCAAACTGCTTTCCAAGACGAGTTGCGTATGGTTAAGGTCCAGCGCGGTCCACTTCATGTTCAGCATACCCAACTAAAATGCAAATATCGCTTATACCTGGTCACGGCAGTTTCTAGCCGTGGCATAACTTTCAATTTCCCCAATTTCCGTAAGATCCTTGCACCATCCTCGTCGTGCCACCTGTTCCGCTCTCTGAAACGCATAAACGCGAGGTAATTTCGTGTACGGACGCGTCTTTTCGCCTAATTAACGAGCCTTCGAGCATAAAGAGTCGCAACCCCACCGCGCCTAAACGTTACGTTACACGTGACTACTTGCGAGTTATTACGTCTTTGGCATTAAGCCCGTACTCCTTGTACGTGTACTCGCTCGCGTTATTTCGATTTCAAGTTTCATAATGCCGAAACGTATTGTCGGCATCGTTTTTACCTCGCCTTTACCTCTCCACCTTTCTCTCTTTCTCCTCCTCTTTTTTCTCCTTCTCCCGCCGGCTTGTCAACCCGTATCGTTCGCCTATCGTGGTAGAAAATAAAACTTCGCTGTAGAACGGGCGCAACGTCAGGATGAAAATGATTCAACCACTTAACTCGTCGAGATTTCACATTTTTTTCTCGGTAAACCCATCCTAGGTTCGTTTCTAGCAGCGATATAATATCTTTCCGGTTATCTGTTCACAACCGGTGGTGGTTTTCTGTGTGTCGATTGTCAACAAGTATTTGCCATTCTTCGGTCGACGAACGAGTTAATTTATGAGAATGATTGAGACTGATCGAATTAGACATGTTGAATGGTGCATCGTTGCGGACTTATTGGCGTCTATGTAGATTGCGAATATTCCAAGTAATCTGATTGAGAGTCAGAAATTTTATTACTGGCCAATTTATTTTTTGTATTTAATTTTCAAATAACCTTGTTTTCAAGTTACAGCGAGTTTCATCTAAACAAGCAGTATCTGTGTAACTTCACAAGAGGCGTTCAAAATAATCTTGCATCACGTTTGAACACAAGATTGGAGACATCTTAATGACTGTTTTCCACTTCTCCGGGTATTATTCGTTAGATATTCTGTTAGAAATTCTGCTTGTAAATAGGTAGATGAGATTAGTTCAACTACTTCCATTTTTCAATAGAATTATTCCAATATAAAGCTCGCTATAACTCGTAAACAAAGTCAAAGAGGGTATATCTTTATATAAACTTTTTCTTATCGTTTTCATATGCAAAATCCATCGTCGAAGCGGTTGCTCGATCCTGAATATAAAAGTAATCGTTAATCGCAATTGAATGACAGAACGCCTTTTTTATTTAATTTTTTACACTTTTTCCATGTTGCATTCGACTTGCATCGATCTATGGAGATCTCTAACACGATAAAAGAAGAAGTTTATTAAAATTGTTACTTACGTTGGTTTTGAATGATACTTGTTATCGTTTAATTTGAAAAAAAAAAGATTTATTACGCCTAAAAAGTGGTTAAGTTAATTCTAAATGTGATCTAGAAATTCGTGGCATTAACAAGCTTGTGTCCATAATCGAATTACTCCATTCAGAGTTATTTTCAAAGACGAGATAAGAAAATTAAATCTCGTAGCCGGTGAAACCGTGAACGCAAATAACGTTTCCACTTTTGAGAGCAAAGTTTATTTGTATGTGTAAGGTATCACGCAGAGTTTATGAATTCTTAGAAAAGCTCATGAATATTTAAAAATCGGATCACTTAAGTACCTACACCATTACAGCCATAATACAGAATTGCAAATTCATTCATTTGTAACTGTTTTGTACCTTTCAATTTAAAATCAACCGACAGTTTCATTTTTCTTCTTATAAAATGTAAAATAACACGCGAACATGATATTTGTTACTTCGTAAAAAGAGAGGCTAATTTAAGCCTTCTTCCTCTGGTAAAAAAACATACCTTTTCAACGTAATTATACGGAAGTCAAGCCAACCCTATCGAGACTAGTCATTCTTAAAGAATTCAATGTTGCTCATGTATTCTGGTGTTAAAATGCAGAAATTTTCCAGAACTGCTGTTGATCAACCAGTTTTCGAATGATTCAATTATAACGAAATTAATACTCAACAATTTTAAAATTTCTCAAATAAAAATTCTACGTATTGCTTTCAAATATAAATTAATGTAATCTTTGTTTCGAGGACAAAAATATAATTGTATTGTCACGTTGCAAAAATACGGTTGAGAAATGTGTAAATAATCGAACTAAGAAAACCAGAACGAATATATTGTTTTATTTTTATTTATTTCATTTGCTTCTAATTTCCTTACTTCCAGTTACATTCATGTTCTATTTTTCCAACCACCAAGCTTAACGTCTCTCGTGCTTAACATTTAGACTTAAAACCTACAATTTATATTCCTTATTCTCTATCTTTACCACTTGCATGTACAACTCTTCTTAAACTTTAATAGCTTAACTTAAATTTCAGTAGCATACAAAACAGAAACATAAAATATGAAACTCAAATAATATAAAATATAAAAATACCACAATATACATAGAATAGTTATAGATGATCATCGCACATATTTGAAAAGTGTTCGTGAAACGAGCAGAATGCAATATGGTCAGGAAGCCAAGCAAGGTTCTAGGTGGTTGGTAAATGTCACTGGACGAGATTTACACACGTAGGTCATGTGTGCTATGAATCACACACGATTACGGAAAACTTGTTTCTTCCAGCATGCCAAGAGCATGCAAGCTGTTTTGTTGTCTTTGATCTCAAATACTCGTTCATTGCGTATTCATTCGTCGGTCAGTCGCATACGTTACGGATTATCTTAGCATAATTTTTCTTAAAGGCTCTGGTGTTATGTATATCAGTTAAAGTCCAATGTCTATTGCCTCTTTTTGTACTTCTGTTTTGCCATTTTCTAATCTTTTAAACCCGTTAAAAGCAAAAGTTCTCATCGACTCCGTCGTAAAAATAATTGATAACGCGTAGTTTGTTTATTTAGTTAAATTAAAATAAAGTACGAACTATTATCTGCGATCCATAGATCCTTAAGAACTGTAAATATTTTAATTAGTAAATTTCATGAAATTCTTTGTCAGTACTTTTTGCTACCTTCTAAGTGTTTAATAAATATTAAATTCTCAATTAAAAGTTAGAATATGAAAGAGCTTAGCCAATCCAATTTTTCATAGAAAAATGCCGATTTTTATTAAAGAAATGCTTCTGACTTTCAATGAACGAACCTATGTTCATTCCCATTTAAGTAATTTCGTAAAAATTGAAAAATATGTTATAATCTGAAATTATTATGAACACGTGTAAATTATTTATTTCATAAATTTATTAAATTAAAATTATTAACATGTAAACTAACGTAATAACGTGCAAATTATTTGAAATTGTTTATCCTAACATGATAAAATTAACATTACTTTACCACCAATTCCATATTTCGGCAAGAAATTAATTCTATCCTTTACAATTTGCTTGTAGTTTGGCGATAGAGGATTCTAACGAAGCAGAATTATTTTATTATTTATTGTCGTAGTTTGTCGTTTCATTGCGTGAGAAACAATTACGCTTATAGACTTTTAGTAGGGAACGATGCGCTCAAATCCTGCGACATTGCACACAGACTTCGAAACACGAGGTGTCTAAATACTCCTTTTGGGGACACCGCAACAGCACATCGCACTTTAAATGTTGAGTTTCATTCAGATTAACTCGCTTCCGAGTTAAGTTTCCCTTTCCGAGTACGAAAGTCAATGAGATAATTGAAATCTTGTGTTTCGCTGGTAGCGGCGTTGCCTCGAACTCTCAACGAATTTTTTAAATGAATTAAACACATATTTAAATCGTATGCCATCTGTTGGTTTTAACTTATTTGAATAATAGCCTGGAACTTTGTTCACGAAAATTGGAGATTATACAATGGTCTGAAAATTTAAACATTTAACAGATATGAAAGTTCGAAGGTTTGGAGCATTTAAATCATTGGAAAATATTTGGTTTCGGAATCAGATTTACATTTCTTTGCACGTCAAATTTGAATAAATACGAAGTATGTATTTCACGTAGTTATCAAAATCATATTGTTAACGATGAATTTTGCAAATAATTTCAGAGAACAAATTTCTACTAGTTATCGAAATACTCGAATTCTTAATAAAAAAATTACAGATACAGGGTGACGTTGCATTTTTGAATTTTTATTTAGGCCTCGTTGAAAGCAATTTACGAGTTTACGTTGTTTCAATTCAAAAGTGTATTTGAGACAAGTTATTTACGCTATGCACGTACTAAATCATCATACGTAAAAGAAATTAAAAAAAATCGTTTCTTCTAAATAAAAGCCTCGTAGCTGAAACTGCGACAAATAAAATTCACTTAAGAGAATATTTCCTTTCAATTCTTCAATGAATGTACAATTTTACTAGAAAAACGTCTCAACATCGACGCTACCCCATCACAACATAATTACGAATAAACCTTACTACATTTTCATTCTCCTAAACATTCGGTCTATCTGATTACCGCCTCTCGCCGCTAAACGCGTGCAAACTTTATTCAAGCCAGCTGCGGGCTATTTTCAGGCCTCGATATATAGATATTCAAAGAAATGTTAAAACGTTTATCCACACCCATTGCGTTCAAAACATATTAATTTAATTAAATTACTGTAACGTAGAACGTATGTATGTAGAAAGCTGATGTACCTAAAAAATGTTATAAACGGTGATTCGTAGAAGTGGCCGATAAATCTTGAACTCTTCAATCGCCAAGCGAACGTCACGGCTTGAATACGTCTTGGTCCGATAAAGCTTGCGTAAAATGACAGAAGAGAGAGCACAAGGTATTTAAAATAACGCAAGGTCCACTCGTAATCTAATTATAATATATTATATATATAATATATTATATATTATATGCGTAATATATTCGCATCGATTTCCATAAAACCTTCTCTGCACCGTTCGTTGCACTCTATGATTTCCTGCAGTTGGCAATTGCGACGACTTGATACACTGCAGTATAAATTTAATGGGAATATCGGTGTGCGCACGTGTACGTTTCCTGCATGCACACCCGTATCGCGTAATAAATCAAGTAAGACGGTGATAATTTGACGATTTTTCTACTAATTCCTAAATATTCACATTTACTTATATTTTAAAAGCGAGTCAGGAATATAATGTAATGGGAATGATGAACAATAGATTGTGACAGAATTTAGCTTGATATATCTGGCAAGAAAAATATTTCATATGTTACGAATTTAGCTATATTATAAAAATAAAAATACTTTTTGAAAATATGATTCCATAATTAATGATATATGATATAACAGAGGCAAAGAATGAAATAAATATTAGGAAGAGAATGAGAGGAAACTACGCGAATTTTGTAATGACGAAATTGGAGATTTGAAGCACATGTTAATAGAGTATGGAAAACTGGCGGGAGAAATGAACATACAGGAGATAGTTAACGAGAAAGGAGAAGAAGAGACTTTGGACTGATTAAAAGAACTGGAAAGGAAAAGGGAGGAAAGATGAAAAAGATATTTTAGGAGTTAGATAAAGAATCATAATCGGTTAAATACTTAGCTCTAATAGCTATTACTAAATAATCAGATAAGAGCTAAGCAATAAGAGTTTAATAAGTATAGTTAGGTTGATGGACAATAGGTGGATTAATAGCTATGTTAATAGCTATACAGTTTGATAAGAAGAGTGTTTAGATATATGTATCAGAAGGATGTTTGGTGAAGACTGTAAGGCAAATAAGAGTAAGAAAAAAGAGTGAAAACATAAGCTATTATTATTAATAGTATATAAAAATATAAAAGAAATAAATAAAGGTATAATCGAATATCTAATATACGTATAAGGAAAGATCTTCGATATTAATTTTTAACTTTTTCCAAACAATTCAACAAGAAACGCAGGCTTAGACTCAAAACAAATTTAAACCAATTTAAGCCTTCTACAATCTAAGCTAGAAATCAATCATTGTCTATTAGCTTTCTTCAACTAAATTAGATCTGACTATTTCGTGTTTGAAATTAATGAAAAAGTATCACGAAATGTCATCAAGTATTATGAAGTATCAACCAGTATCACTAAATCAAATTTGTCCTAATGACCAGCCCCGTTATATATCACATAAATTTTTCTTCTTTACATGCTGTATCGATCTTTTTCTTTCATTAAAAATCCACGAAACGGGCTTTTCTAAGTTAAAATAATCCGTAAATCCACTGGACGAGGAATCGACAAAGGAAATAAGTCTTTCTATGGACACTATCGAGGGTCGTGCATAGGTGGTAGGTTCGTATATACGGGAAGGCAAGCATTATCATCCGCTTAATTGCCGGCTATTAATTCAAGTGGTTGTGTCAATGGTTATAGCTATTCAGCTAGTATATACACTAAGAGATTCATCCTAATGTTAGCCTAGGACGCTGTCATTGAGAAGCTGTGTCGTTGCCGTATACACATATGTGTATCGGTTATATATTGCAAGCTACACGTCGATCCTTTGCCTATAATTACTATAATTACTCAGGATGCAAGGGCAGTCAATGCACGTTCATATTGATAAGCCACTTCCTAATTAAGCTTATGTTCAGTGTTTGGTCGAAGTAAATTATTCCAATTGTGAAACTCATAATAAAATCGAACCTTGTTAATTTTTTAACTGTTTTACATAATAGCACGTTGTAGTGGTCAGAATATACATAGTGAACCATAAATAATATGACGAAACATAGTGAAATATAGCGAATCATAACGAATCTCGATAAATACTATAAAAATTATCTATATTCTGTCGTATCGTCGAATCGAAATTGACTACTTGTACTGAAATAACCTTTATCGAAGATGTTTCTCAACTGAATATCTCTTATTTCTGTTCCTTTTTTTTTTTTTTTTTATTTTGGCCAAGCACTGGTGTTCAGTACCTTATGTAATTAAAAAACTTTTATAATATTACAAACCAAAAGCAATTGGCAATTAATTATCGTATGCATCATTTCTCCGTATCGTATCGTAAGAACTTATCTAGTAAACAGAAGTATATACGTATGTATATATCTGAGGTTATATTCCGTCCATTGCGAGATAAAGGACCAGTTCTAGCCAAGGCAAGACTGTAAGGCACGCTTTGTACCACAATCCTGAATACACGAACCACTGTGAACCACCTCAAAGACTCGGGACCGCGTACTCCAAGATACCAGATTCGTGGAACACATCCAAGTCCAGTTCTAAAGTGTTAGAAACGGTATAGACCAATCTAAGATCGTAGAACTCAAAACTGCTTGCTCAGGGGATCTAAAACTGACCGTGAAATCATAAATTTGATGATTCAAATGCACAGGATCCGGCACAGTATAGTAGACTATAAACTACCAGAATTCGACACAAAGCGCCCGAAACGAGTCAGAATTCTACGATTGCGAAATCATCGAACTTGCTTTGGATACACACGAAAGTCGTGAAGACCGACACGATACATCTCGAAGCCTCGAAACTTCAAACTTCGTACAAGTGAAGTCGTAGAACGTGATATAAATACACACAACATCAAAATGTCGTAGAATCTGGGATTCTAAGATCGTGGATATGTGTCACCATTTGCTGACACTTCTTTTCTAGCCAACGAACGTGAAGTAAGATGTGAAAATTTTTGTTATTTAGGAATAATGCTACACATATGTACAGTTATCAGAGTTCCAAACATCTATATATTCTCTAAACATATATTCTCAGTCTACGTGCGCGATTTTCAACCGGTTTGCCGCAAGAATTTTTGAAACGTGCGATGTTTGATTATTTATTCGAGTAAAAACAATAATGGTCGTCCGGAAACACAAACGTAATATACTTTTTGACGCGCCACATGATTACTGAAAACGAAGATTCCATCCGAATGTAAATACACGTCGCGTAGAAAAGCTTACAAACATCGTGCGATCCACTAAATACAACATACCAAATGAAAATTATGCATCTTTTTGTCTCTTCCTTCATCTCGATTCGAAGGACAATTCGGTACGATATATCGGTGCTCAGAGACCTATCGATGCCCTTCTTGGCAAGGAGGGAAAGGGAATGAAAAGGCAGAAAAATAACTGAAGAAATTGAACAAAAAGAAAAATGAAAACGGAAAAGAACAGAGAGAAGGGAAATATCAGTTTTTGCTCAGGGCGCGTACCTCGTGGAAAAGAAATGGAATTTTGCCAAGACTGAGCCACGCTGGAAATACCACCATCTATTTTATTCTGCAGTCAATGGCACTCGGCACCTACTCGCTGTACCTCTACACCCTGTTTCCCTTTTTGCAGGCATCGCATTAAACCTGCCTAATGTCACTTGAGAAAGAGCGTAGGAAAGGAAGGCGAAGGAGGGCAGAGGGGAAGAAGAAAAAAGAGAGAAAACGGAGAAAAAAAGGGTGGCAGGAGCCGCGTCCGATAAATCGATCAGGTTCAAATTTCTCAAGGGAGGGCAGAGGTCCATGTACAGGAAAAGGCGCGAGGAAAAATGTGACACGACGCGATGCGGGAAAGCGTCGAAGTATCGCAAGGGTCCATGAACCACGGTACATACATAGTTTACCATATTTGCGGATAGACGAGCAGATTTACCGGCTAAGCGTTCCGCCGTACGAACGGTCGACGATAAACTGCTCAGGAATGGAAGTTCGCTGGAAGTTACCGAACTTTGCTCGCTTTAACGCGTCTCCGCGAACGCTATACTCGTAGAAATTAATTTTAATGCCCGGAGATAATTTCGTGACTCTCGTTATAGTCGCTTGGCGAGGGAGAGTTCTGAATTAACGATGGCCAAGCAGCATGTCTGTTAACGATGAGTTTCTTTCGCGCAGTTTTCTGCTTTACGAGAATCACGGACATGGGAATCGACGGTACGAGAGTTCGATAAAAATTAATGGAAAGTTTTATTCGTCATTAAGATTGATAGCGTTATTATAATGAATCGCATAAGGCTGAAGTAGATAAGCTTGTAGAGGCTGTAGCATTTATTTCATGAAAGCATATTGAGGAATATAGGTTGTATGTATATAGAGTAGATGGAATTTTTGGTTTATTATGTCACTGTCCGTTTTACTTTCTGCAACATCTTTTTAATTGTGTAGCGCCTTACTTTCTTTACCATCGTGCCTATGTCATTCGACTCTCTTCAGGATCTAATCAAGAGTTTGCAGAATTGAAATTAAGAAACATAAGTTGAAAGAAATATCTGACGTTTTTGACGATAAAAGATTTTCTTGAGTTTAGATCGTAATTAGACACGGTATGGCCTATGTAATGGCTAAAGTCACTAACTCAGTAACTTCGTCAAGCCCTTCACAGTAGAGTGCGAGAGAGGCTCGAGCAAGTTGTCAAGAATAATGCTATGAACTTTACGTCTTAAATATTATTACACGCGACATGATTATTAGGAATTGTCGAGTATGATAAGCTGAAAGTACATGTTTTCTACATCCAACGTCAAAAGTGCAACGTGACTTCGCTATAAAGAAATAAAGTATATTTAAGATACATTTAATCTCAACTTCTCATCATTTTTTCACATTGGAGGGATTCAAAAACGATTAAAAAGGACGAAGTATGTACTACTATGCGTTGCCGAAAAGAAGACTAATGCGATGGAACGAGGGCAAGGTAGCAATATTGTTACTGTATCTTTGTATTTATTTGTATATATGATACTTGCGATCAATACGCGTGCTTATCGTTATGATTGCGTTGAGTCTATACGAAACAGCTAATCGGACTCGCGTTCCTCATGCCAGTCTTCTTTCCAGCAACGTTCTAGAAAATGACAATAAGTTGGCGATTCCTACGTACTTGTACAACACAGGCGTGTCTACTTCTCTCGATTTCATCTTTCCCACATTTTGACATTTCATCATGCACCTAACACAGTACCGATACAAAACACTGTTTTTATTTCGGTATGCAGGATTGCATGTACTTTATTGCAATAACTTTATTACAATTTAATAAAGACAGTGGCATGCTCGGTGTCTAGCTGCTTGGAAAGTGTTGTATGGAATAATCCTGAATTCGTTTCTCGTATACTATAGAAGCCTTGGAGGAGGGAATTCAATAAGGGAGTAGTATCTTGTCGTTGTCGTCTGTCAAAACATTTCATTCCGTGGCAGCAATCTCGACGACTTTTCGTCATTGAAAGCTGTGGCCGCGAATTTCCTCGAGCTATGATAGACCGTGTGTCGTCTTTCGCATGGAGAGGGCCTTCCAAACAGGAATTAGATTGACTCAAACTGACTCCTACGCTTCTACGTGCGTCAATATGAATTGGCTACCAGAAAATTGAATAATCACCAGAAGCGTTCGAGAAAAACCTAGTTCGCATGAGAGTCCGATGAATATGCTCCTGTCTCTATCTTTCTCTCTCTTTCTATTTTTCGACACCCCTTACATATTAGATGCTCGTGCGAACGATAGTGATCTCTTTGGGGTAAATTGCTTTTACTGTTCCTGGGATTTCGTAGGATTATTTGTTTGCAGAGTTATTGGTATATCGCAAGTTTCTCCTGTAAAGCTAATTTGAAAAGTTAACGAAGTGCAATTAAAAATTTATCAGTTGGATAATTCAAAGATTATGTAACGCGAAAATTTTCAAGTTCAAAGATTCTGAACACCTCTTTCGCTTGCGAAGACAGTCGTTTGTTTTCCTGGAAGGGTTAAGTAAGTGAATGAGGTAACTTAACGAGATATTACAAATACTTACAAGCTTGAAAGTATGAAAATTGAAGGGTTTAGTAACTCGAAAGGTAGAATACTTAAAAGTTTACAAACTTGAAAATTTGTAAATTTGCAGATACGATGATTAAGAAACTCGTATATAACAATTGTATGCATATATTACGATTATAAATTATATACGTTGTACAAGGTACAACGGCTATGTGTAAAGCATTAAAAATTGTTGATGTCTTTTTAGCATAAGAATACTTGTCTGTTTAACAGATTATTCTACGAAACAACTTTGTAATAGTTCGAAAATTGTATTATCATACATCTGAAATCTCGAATAATTTCGTTTAACAGCTTATTTTGAAAGCACCGCAGGGGGTTGTATAGAATATAATATCCCGTGTACAAAAACAAAGACGATCTTAGAAACATCCGTAACGCCTCTCGCGGTTTCCCTCTGAGAAATTTTCACGAACATCCCGTCGACGTCTTTCAAACGTTGCGCGCCCAATTTCTTTACCTCGCCGCACTTATATACCCAGCTACCGTGCCTCTGCAAATTGAAATTAAATTATGCTCGAACATTCTGTACACGAAACGAGGATTACACTTTGAAAGGGTAGCACAGAGTATAGAGGTATTACGTTATCTTTCGCCGATAGTCATGATCGATCGTAACTTTACATTCGCGTTTTTCTTTATCGAAAAACATCCCTGTTTTACATTTCATCCCGTATAAACGGTGTAGCGTCTATGAAAAAAATTCGAGGTTCTTTGAGAGGAAGGAATACCGTGTGGCGGACCGTTTGATATACAAACGAGAGGAGGGGCTGTTTAAAAGAAGACACGATCGATCATTCCGAAACGATAGCCGTGCGCCGCGCCGTCGAGACTTTAGTTACACGCAGCGCTTTGACACTTTGCAAATGAGACGTCACGTGGTCGCTGTTTTTATTGTTTTCTCCTCTTTTCCTTTCCTTCTCTCTTTCTTCTTCGTTTCTTCCTTTTTCCCTTGCTTTTTAATCCTTACTAGACATACTCTGCTTATCGATTACCGATTAAGTTTGTTCATGCGTGTCAAACTCCCAGCACAGAAGTACAGAATCCTGCATTTCCTGGCTGACAGTGAGGTCGGTAGCAGATTCAGTGGCGTGGCACTAAAAGGGCTCGACGATAAATCACTACGGCAAATTCGTTGTAAAGCACTAAGTGCCACGAACCGTTTGAAAGGATCGCGCGGGCAAAACGGCACGCCCAGAGCAAGAATAATTATTATAAGGTCGCATTCTGGTACTCCTCGTTTTTAAACGACCTTCTTCGACCGACGCGTGTATTTGAAGTTTTGCGATTGAAAGCTTCGCAGTTGCACTGACTTTCCTTCTTTATCTGTACTTATTCATGTTTGAAAGAAGCACGTGTAATAGAACTCATGTTTAAGAAATTCTACAATTTTTGAAAATTATATTTCATCGAATACGCGATTAATATGCTATTTTTATTCGTACAATGAATTTTACGAGCAACAAGAGACGAGTTAAAGTAGATAAGCTGAAAAACGGACTGGCGTTACGAAATTCAGTTTTCCTTGTGATATTTGACATGCAATATAAGCAGAAGAGTTATGAAGTGTATCAGTATTGATTCAATTCAGTTGCTTTTTTTATGCTAATCTAGTAGATGATACGATCGAAATTAACCTTTTAAGTACGCGATCGCACTGTTTAGATCTTGTATTGACAAGTCTCAGTACATTCGAACACTACGGACGACTGAGGGTATTTTGTATTTCATTGTTATCTTCTCAACAATGATTATTGAACAAAACTTGAAATATTTATAAACTAATAGTACACATATATAAAAAGATAGATTTATTTCATAAAATAACAAGTATGACGAGCGCTATTGCGCCGCTTGTTTCTCTTCGCAATCGATTAAGGCAAGCGTTATCGCGTTGTTCGGGATTTTTCGATCCTGTTTTTTCAAAAACCCCTGGGACTCAAACGGTTAAAAGGTGAAATTTTCAAAATCGAAACGAGAGAATTCGTTTAAAAGGAGAAATAGGTTAAACGCGAATTGTATGATTCAAAAATTGTCCATTTTCGAGCAAGTGTTGACCATAGAAATAGCAGATATAGACTTTTGATATCACTTTCCCTTTGTAGCTGATATTTGCTCCGCCTATTGAAAAGGAAAGAAAAACTTGAAGCCGATTTTATCAACACATTTACGATCTATACTTCTTATGTCTACGGTCTTGACGTATTCTTACAAATCTTGAAACTAGGCGGCACTTATATTTAGCTCGTCTGAATCTTGTATATATAAATCTATATATATATATATAAATTCTATCCATATGGCGCTTTAAAATACCAGAACGATTTACCTAGATATTATCTTTAGAAAAATGGGTTAAACAGAGGTTATACGGTTTCAAGAGGGAGTCATAAGCTGGATCAAACGAATTCTTTCTTAGAAAATGCGTTTTTCAGAGAATCGAGAGTTAAGCTTCAAATCGTTTAGCAAACGAAAGAAATACATATTTTTTAATACTAACAAAATTCACGTTTCTTTTTAATGAAAGGAATATACCTCATGTTTTTATATTTGCTTATTGTTAATATGGTTTTACAATCCGTATTCCTTCTTACTTCGTCACGTATAATGTACTCGGTAATTTTGAAACTTTTCCTCTCGTATCAATTTAACTTTACAAATATACGGTATGCATACGATGACGTAATATATACTCTCGCCATATGTTTTTCATTAAAACTTTCTATAACGACCGTTCTTTTCGGTACTAGCATATAAATCGGCAACGAAAGATACACGCATATTTACGTAACATTACGAGATATGCAATCATCGAAATACTTGAATATTCCGGAATTTAGTGACAAACAACCTATCCCGAGTCATCGTCCAATGTTACATATGTATGTACCGAATGTGATAGTCAACTTGAGTATTAATGTTAAAACTTATTCGAACTGAACCTTAGTTAAATATCACCTAACTGTATAATTTAAAGATAGGATATTGTTAGTCGACGTGCGCCCTCATATATACGTCATAAGAAATTTCATTTTAAAGCGAGGAGAAATTTATGTTACTTATTACAATATTTATTAAAATATATATATAATTTATATACAATTACAACGTTCAAAGTTAATACTTAATACTCGGTTAGATCTTAAATATGATTCAGTTATTTAAAATTGAAAGATCTTATCAAAGATCCATCTCGACAACTATAATTAGTAAGGAACGTATTTAATAAGGAACGTGTTTTTCAAATAATTTTGTTATTTTTTACAGGTGCACGTAACGCAGATACTAGCGACAAGAATAATGTAGACACTGTCGTTGTTTTGCCATCCGATGTTGGAAGTCAAATGATGTCAGCAGCGTTCGATTTCCCTGATATGAGCTTCGACAGCGACAGTGACAGTCTTGAAAGTCCAACCTGGAATTGGAACAGGTTGTTCAGGTCAAACTTCTTGGACGGGTGGTATTCCAGCCTGCAAGGTACGTGAATAGAAATATTTGCTATATGCGCGCTATATACAACTTTAATGTGTTTATTAAGCATTTTGTCGACGAGGTGCTTTCAAACGATAGCTTGTTATCTGGGCTATTTTTAAGAAATACAAGAAGAAACTGAACGTTCTCTGAAAATATAATTTACCCATTCAGACACCGTAAATTTGTTCAATTTACTATTAAAATATTCTTCCGATATCTGCACAATTTAATTTCTATAGTTAATATCGAATATCTTTTCTGTCAAAAAAGATCAGCTATTTCTTGCCATTAATTTTTTAAATCGGCACAACACCTTGCGTGTAATAATAAATTCTCAATAGTAAATAATTTTTCCAGTAATGTTACACAAGCCAATATATCGCCATTGCAAATAGCCGCAAGAAAATTTCCCTTCCTCTATTCGAAGCTATTTAGATTATATCTAAAATATTTCCTTCGTCGTTAAGTACAAAGGAGACATTTTAGTTTTTGAAATTCTAACAGGATACGATGCATAACGTTCGAAAGAAATACACTCAGCTATATCAAAGAGCTCCTTTCAAGCAACCGCTTTTCAATCTGGAACGACATTTTTGACAGCCGTCGTTGTCACTGTCTCTCGAAAAAGAACCTCTCGTTAACACCGCGAAACAATTCTAAATCGAATTCTACTTTAACTCGAGGGATTATCAGAACACCTGTTTCCACTTTCGACTCTTTCGAATCACCCTCTTTTCAATCTCGAACGACACAATTGCCACAACCGTAATTGCCGCCCAGCTCTCCGACGAAACGTCTGTTTAATATCCTAAAACAACTGACTATCGAATTATGTTTTAGATCGGTAGATAATCAGGGAACGGGGGATTATGATCGCGGATCAGTTGGATTCGTGGGGACGTAACACAGAATCGGCCAAATAGAGTGATAGTTTGCTGGAATCGGGAATGACCGCACGCGTGCCGCTTAGGCTGCCGCAGAAACGCGATCACGGTTCAGCAAACACAAACATAAAATTACACGGAATCGCGAACGGCCGTGTCCGTGTTCCGCTTACATGCGGTTTGTCAAACGTAACTTCCGGCGGCCCGTTGTGCTCGTAATACCCGCGCGCAATCGGCCTCTGTATAGCCAACCGATTGTCGTTTCCCGCGGTGATATACGGGTTACGTTTGTGTACGTTCGTGAAAGTATTCGGTCGCCGTCGAAATTTCTCGAATTTCCGACTCGCTTTATTGCGACTCGCTTTATTGCGACTCGCGTGCACACATGGAACTGTGTCATCGGTGCTTTACGATAACGTACAGCGTAAAAATACGGCAAAGGAAAAATCATTCGGTCGCAGAATGAGAAACGGATAACGGCGGTCAACGATGATTAACGACGCGTTGGAAGGCGAAAAAAGATCGTAGATGCGATTCGCGATTACGAAGGGATATAATACGTTATAATCATCGATCATAGAACATTTTCAAGATCTTTCGTTTCCTTTAGTAAAATGAGGGGGCACGAACCAATTGTACGATAGTAAGTTTATCGACGATAGATGTCAATAAATCGATGTTTTGTACAAAATATGATAATCGAGCTCGATTATTAGACTATTGATCGTTATTGATTTTGACAATATATGGCAAACGCGTTTAAGAACAATTTGCAAGAATTATCCAAAGATTCGAGGTAAATTACACACAGTATATTGAAAAAGCTGTACTAGAAAATATCTGAATTTGAATCGAGGCATCGTTTAAAGTGCGGAATCAAATAACGATAAATAGCTATAATATGAACATGGATGATATATCGCGAACGAAAACTGATTGAACGATCATGTTCAGCAATCGAGAGAGGCGATTTCATTTTATTATACAAAGAACGTAATTTAATTCCGTTATTTAGGTATACGTATGATCGTTGAGACATTTGGTATAATATTAAATATAGACACACATATGGATCTTTTAAAATGTGAAATGTCAAGGAGGCAATGATACTTGAAAATTTCTAAAAACTTTCCAGATTTACCTCGTATTTCGGAAGTATCTTATTAAATTTTATTACATGCATGCACATATGAACGGTAATATGAACTATCGTAACTTGAATTCTCAGGCGTAACTATATCTGTAGACTCTGACACGTTTGATAACTTATCGGAGTCTAAATAAATTAGCCGACGTAAACTGAGAACCTTTATCGTAGAATAACGCAGGAGTTCCGAAGTCATTTCCGCGCTAAGTGTTGAAGCTATTCTTGAACGTGAAATAATATAGGAGTTCCGAAGTTACTTTCCTCATGAAATATTGCAAAAGTTTCGAAGTTACTTTTCGACATAATATAATCGTTTTGCAGTTACTCTTACGTTAGGTATCAAAGTTACTTTGGAACGTATATACGAATGTGCTAATCAAAATTTCAAGTAATATCGTGGCTGACTGTTTCGGCTTCTGTAATTCATTTTCTTTCTTTTTTATTTTCAAAATTACGCAAGTATAATGAAAGCCACTGTACGTTTCTTGCATAGCGCGTTAATATCACTTTTTAAAAGAACTAAAAAAGAGAATAGGTTTATTTTTGACGTAATTAAAAGTAAATGTTAGCAAATTAATTATATAAAACAAGGAAATTGCAAACAAGCGTTAATTATAACGCTTTTAAAATTTCGTTAAACGTTCTTATCGTATAACACGCATCTATAGCACTTATTATTAAGTCGCTTTTCCATAATTATAATTACGGAAGCCTATACTTCGAATTATTAATTCTTCGAATCTAAATACCGAGAAACAATTCTTACGAAGTTACTAAGAAGAACAGAGTAACAATGAAGCGGTCGCTGTTTAATAAATAAAACAGATTCTCGTGAAACCACAATAAAACGCTATGGACATTGTGCTTCGTAGACTCTAACCACGACTCAAAGTCGGCCAATTGACACAGGAAGCACAGTTATAAAACATGGTACCGTGAAATCGACGTAATTATAGAATTATATCGGCGATAAAGAAGACGGTAGTTCGGTCTGTACTAATGAAAGCAATTAGCAGAAATTACCGCCCTAATTAGCTGGTCGTGATTACTGCCGCATCGCGGAAACTGCGGATCCTTTCGTTCCTTTCCTTCCGCCGTCCCTTTTTCTTTTCTTTTTCTTTTTTTTTTTTTTTTTTGTTTTCTTTTCCATTTTTCCTTCTCTCCTCTCGCCGGTCTCCTTTTCTTTCTTTCTCTCTTTCCTTTCTGTTCCTGCGTTCCCTTCTACGTAACGGAGAATTGATTCTATAGCCTTCAAGACGAGCATCTACAATTTGTTGCCAGTTCCATGCGCTTCTGCTCACGTTCACGGAGCAATTTCATGAATATATCTGCATACCGTTAGGAACGAGTTTCGAAAAGAAAAAGGGAAGTCAGAAAACGAAGCGGAGGCAGTAGAGAATAAGTGGGCGAAGGGGGATGAAGATAAAACGAGAACCAAGATGACGAAGAACGGAAGAAAAGAAACAACGTGAAAGGATCGGAGAGAGGCCGGCCGCGATGCGAGGAGATTGATGACATTATCGCGTGGAATTCGCAATGAAGCGGTCTTTAAAGCCACCCGACATTCCCAAAACCACACGTGCCTTCACATGCATAATCGAACGAGAAGAAAACGAAAATCCGTGGCTCTAAGTGCAGTTTTACGATTCCTACTTTTAATACAATGGGTAAAGATCTGGAATATCGGCTACCTAAAAATATTGCTTCGTATTGTACATTTTCCATAAATGATGCGACGAATGTCGAGCAAGGAATGTTGTGAATGTTGAAATAAAGGTTAGGCGTATCAATGTAACGACGTTCCTTGCAAACGGATTAAATATCAGCTTAACGCAAGATGCTACGATAGAAGGCAACAAGATCCTGCGATCACAACAAGCACAACGATCGAGCAATTGAAATAATAAGCGATATAAATGCTGAGAATGTAAAAGAAAGTGCGAAAGAGCGTAAAGTATACGTGGAGTAAGGTGAAGAATGTTGTAAGTGCTAGAATAATTTATTTTATTCTAGAACTTAAAATTATACAGCTACGATCCTATGTGCTAATTACATTGTGCTAAAACATAAATAATAGTATAATGTAGGAATAAATAAATTCTTCCTTAAGTTCGTACAAATGATAAACGTTAAAAGCCTCGAATGATGTAAATTACAAAATTAACAGAAACGCCTTCTTTTTTTCTGTATCTACTAAAAATTTTCAACTCTGACATTTAACCATTTCAAATATCGTTCTTTGTATCGCTTCTTATTACTTGACATTGAAACAAACTAAAAATTCTCCGTTTTTTTCAGTACCACTGACGATTAATGTAACGTATGATAGTTTAGAAACGATAAAAACTTGCTTCCACGTCAGCAACTATTAACTTGTTAACATTATCATTAGACGCGAACGAAGTAAATAGTACGGAAGATAAGCGTGGAACGGAAGTATTTAGACGAATTGCAGCAAGTCTGAGAAATGAAATTCCTCCCGTGTCTTTAAATATTTCGCTTAGCATTAGCGGCGACAGAATCAAAAACGCGATTCTAATTGCGTTTGTTTACTTTGAAAGAGGAATTCTCGGTTGTGCCGAGGAGGATGAACGGAGGCACCAATTTCTGCGATTATATTCGCGGCAGACGTTTGCAGCGAAACGCCGAAGAAAGTAGCAGTCGCGAAATTAAAATGGCCCCAACGTTGCCTGGGCGCAATCTGTTTAATTGTGAAGTGTTCCCTACCGAATGAAGCGGCAAGAGAAAAAAGCCTGTTTCACGGAAGTTCTCCACGCTCTTGACCAACGTTTTGCGCTTGTGAAAATGAAGGGAAATTAAGGTTACGAAATTAAAGAATTGTTTGATAGCTTGGTCACTCACGATAGCCAGGAAGGATATTGGTTAATGTTGTGAAACTTGTAAGAGGAGTATCGCAGGCATCTGGATCTTGTCGAACGATTAATCATTCTCGTTGAATGTTCGCTCGTGGTGAAACACGATAGTTGCTCAATAACTTTGCTCCAGTTGTTTTGGAATCCTACTGGACTTCATTTATGAATCGTTTAATAATTATACAATCAAAACAATTGGTCTCTTTTAAATAAATATCTATCCTCCGTTGAACTTGATTCGAGTATGAACGTCTAAATACTTTGAAATAATTCTCAACTTGTTTGTAATATTTCTATACGTTCATATTTGATCGTTAGTGGTAAATATATCTTTTCAAGACCCTCTTTCGTCCATCTCAAGATCATAAAACATTCAAACAGACGTTGTTTCCATTTGTGTATTATTTTCTACATAAGGCTCGATCTATTATTTTTTTCGTACGTGGCACGTTATATTCTATTACAGAGTATTTAATATATAGTATATTATATGCTTAAAGCAAGTATACGGTCTGCTTCTTTCAAAGTGAATTGCAGTTTCCGGGCCATTCTTCTTTTTCTTCGTGAGCGCAAGTCTAGCCGAACTGCTCCGAAACAGCGAGAATACCAAGTTTTTACAAATCCGAAATTAACAAACTTATATTTAATTGCAAAAGAGGAAACATATACAAACCAGTCGGCACCGATTATAAACTTAATAATGTTGATATGATTGACTTAATCTTTGGATTAAGTAATATATTCGATTTTAAACAATTTCGTAATCATTACTTCGCATATACACTAAACGTGTCGATAAAAACAATTTCATTCTACTCCTTTGAAATCACTTCTTTGAAAAAAATCTCTGCTTCTTCGTTACTTCCTGGTAATCTCCGTTATAAGAAATATTCCACAAATTACCTCCGAAGAAAACAGAAGGATTCAATTTAGAAGCCCACGGGGAACTAAATCGATAACAACGAGAGCAACGAGCAGAAAGCCGACGATTATCCGTATGCCGCTAGTTGCATAACCCTTGCAGTTGCAAAACGCGGACGAGCGAGTTTTACTTTCAAAGGTCGGGTTCTGTGGCGCCAAGGTCGGCCATCATAATATGCGGTTTATTTCTATTGACGATTGCTTTCACCAGCGAAAGTTCTTTTCCACGTGCATCTGATCTGGAGACGAAGAGACAGAGAAGGACGCGCTGGAAACGACGGGAAAAGGGAGCAAGAAGGAAAAGAGGAATAGAAGGGAAGAATAATTGCACGGGTCGATCGTGTAATTCATTAGGCGAAAGACGAGCCGGTGAATGGACAGCAATTTTCGGTAATCGCCGATTGCACGACTCGATGAGTCGTTATTCAGATCCACGTTACGTATACCGTTGCTGCCAGCCAGAGTGGAAGAAAGGGTCTTCAGGATTAAAAGTTGCAGAGCTGTCGAGTGGCGAAGCCAGAGACAGGAGCCAGAAAAGCGGAGCCGTTGTTAAAAAGGGGAGAAAATTTACGCCTGAAAAGAGATGCTGCGCTGAGAAAGAAGGGAACGAGAGGGCTCCAGATGTACGGGGTGTTTCTACAGAGAAAGAATGTTGCGTTGATATAGCGAAGTAGGGCCGGAGAAAATGTTTTTGGTAAATATTGTCTTATTTCGAAGGTTGGGAGATAAAGAATGAAGTAGGAAATTAAAGTATATATTGACAGTGTGCCTGATAATGTAATTAAAAATATAGCAAAAGTCAACGGCTATTTTTACAGTTCTGTGAATTATAAAGAAAGTAGAAGAATTCCTTTTTTTAAAATGCAAATGGAAATGACATCGTCATAGAAAATAATTTAGTCGGATCCAAAGTCTAAAATTCACTCCAAAGTATTTAAGTAAAAGTAATAGTATCGTTGAAGCAGTTCGCTCGTTATGAAATTATCTGCAGGATAATTTCCTTACTTGATACAAATGTATCTCTTCGTATTATCGATTAAAAAGCCAAAACTAAAATAGTCTTTTATCGTTCTAACAGATGAGAACTAACAAACTATACAGTTGTATATACATTTTGAAGTACAGAAAGATTTGAATGTAAAAATTTTAAAATTACTTGAAGCAGCTAATTTATAATAGAAAGAGGATACTCGAAAACAATAGCATAACTAGGAAACAGGAAAGATGGAAATGAGAGATATAAAAATTTAATAAGTGAATAATAGATGGAAATAACAAATGGAGAACTAGTGTTTAAATCAATTTCTTGCACGTTCGTGAAACAATATTCCAACTGTGGGAAAAGTCTGGAATCCAACACGGAGTTGATCTCGCTTATGATCTCGCTGTACACGTGATATTTGACGAACGAATTCAAGCGTATAATGTCGAACTGGCTGGGCATGGTTACATGCAAATGTCAGGGATTTTATTCGCGGCAATGAAGCGTTTTCATCGGCGATGAACAGGGGCCACGAAATTCGACCGATCGAACAAGAAAAGCCAGCCGAATCGGAGCTGTCGTCGCCAGCCGAATAATTCGTTGCCTTCGAAACGCCATTTTCAACGCGTTCACAGGTAGAGCCCATTCGTTTCGATTAATGAAACTGCTTTGAACGGATCCAAATTGATCCTACTGTAGAAACCATTTCACCTGAAACCGTGCAAGATTTGTTACCGTGACGGTGCTTAAATTTGTAACTCTCATTGATAACTAATTCAAGCGAAATTAAATCTTCGTTGAATTTTCAGCACCCAATTTATAAAGATTAATGCGTGCGAGTTATCGAAACCTCGGAAATTTTGTTTGATAATCGCGGCATGCTTCCGTGAGAAAGCTTTTCAAAAATTAGAATTAAATTTTCAGGGAAACAAATTATAGATATCCGTAAAATGTTGTTACATATAGTAACCTTTTATTCTCTCCAATTTTTTAGCAAATAAAAATTTGCCTATTGCGAAGTTAGGAGTTAAACATGGAAGCTCGAAATAATTAAAAAATATTGTGTAAATACGATACGCAGGATTAATCACTCAAGCCAAGTAAATTAAGATATTATAACCAAATTCATATTTTTCTAAATATAATTTAGAAGATAGAACCTAGGCAGTAATCTTTGTTATCTGCGAAATATTACGAGTACTACATTTTGGATATTTTGTACAACTTTGCAGATTATACATTTTTGTGTCTTCGAATCCTCCATAAGTGCATAAAAATCGCAGTCTATTAATTATAGTCGTTTCTCGAAAATAAAAAAATATACTCGTTCGAATATTGGACGAAAGAAGATGTCTACAAAAAATCTATTATGTATCTATTGTTGCGTGGAATAACGTTGCAAATTAAACAATCATTATCTCACGTCTTAATAGATTTGAAAAATATGCAAAATGCAGGCAGAAAAATATTCAGATAGAAGCCCATGATTCATTTTATCCTGAACTAGAGCGTAAATGCGAAGACAAAACGGTAAACGAGTAAACGAACCAAAATGTAATTAACGAAACGCTATTATTATTTCCTGTATTTTTTTAAATCTTCGTCCTTAACATCCTCAAAAAATTGTTCGATTCAGTAACTAAAATCTTGTGCGTAAAATAATCACTTTCTTTGCACTTCATTCCACGATGTGTCATCTTGCACATGCTGCAATTTTATAGCGTTGTATTAAGCGGGGATACCGAAAGCGGTGTCAGGGTCTCGTTTTACCGGTTTTTTGGATGCGGTTCGCTTGTTCTTACATAATTTAATGTAATTCTCGTGGCGACCAAGGTGAAATTATTAAACTGTTAACGGGATCGTTACTGGAAAGCAGAACGTGGAGATAATTAGCTGATCGAATAATAGATCTGTTACCATTTTTGTTACGTGGACTCGAGTTATTACGTTAGTTAGCCTGAGGCGTGTAGCTTATGATAATATTATTTTTATTACTATTTTCTCGAGGCAAGCAAGTACTATGTTTTAATGAATAGCGGTGTTTCACTTAATTGAAAATGTAGTTATATGCTGATAAGAAAGGAAACGCAGGAACGACGGCCTATTTGAATTGGCCCTAATACAGCTACCAGCGCTTTAATTCTGCCACGTTCATTTTCCATCTAAATATATTTGTATAATGTTAAAAAATATCTTCGCCGTTTTGGGAAAATATGAAAAGGTCTTGTTAGTATACGTGATTTCTTCATTCGATTTTATATTAAACATCTTCTCGCTACGTTACAAATCCTTCTTTCTTGCTAAGATGAGAGCAAGATTGAAATATAAAAATTTCAACGAGGATCGTGGGTTAAATACAAACAGGATTAAATACATGCTAGAATTATATGAATCTTTAGAGAAAAAGATATATCTTGCTTAATTAAAGAAAACGCTGATCGTACTAGGGAGGAAAATAATCCTACGTTTCTTCTTATTTCGTTCTTTCTTTTTTTAATTGAATATAGAATTATTTAATAGAATTTATCACTAACGATGAGTCACATTAGGCTTCCATTCGTTAATATATACAGTCAAATAATATTTCAGCTCGTAAAATCTGAATGTAGGACGAGAAAATGATGCAACGTTTCTTCCTTACTCTTTCCTTTTGTTCTTTTTTTTTTTAATTAGTTCTAACACTGACCGGTTGCTTTACGGTCTTATATGATACAGTCTTATCGATAAGTTTCAACGTTTTTCTACGATATGTTAGCACTTGAATCGCTCACTGACTCCCTGCACGATTATGGCAGCGCGCGCGAGTCCGCGTAACCGCGATAAAACGTTATTGCCCTCGCGGCTATCCGGAGGAACGGAAAAGTGAAATCGCGGTCACAGGTAGGGTCGTGGAGCAACGCGAAATCGATTATCGAGGAAATTACCATAATATCGTTGGCATTTGAATCGCCGCTCATTAGAACAAAGGTAAATTCGCGTTTAAGGAAAGTCATCGTAATGCCCGGAACTCTCGGTGATCGCGGTTTTTAAAATTTGCCGCGACCACCTCGATGTTCGAACGTTTAAAATGGATATAAATGACGAACGTTAATCTCGTAATGTTAGGCACGTGAACATATCTTTAAGGAATGCTTTCGCATAATGTATGCGTAATGTTAAGATAGAGTTCTATTTACATTTGTTATATTCGAACAGCGTTATCTCTGTATTTTTTGCTGCGTACATTATTCGTTTTATCTAAGTTCGCGTCGAGCATTTTTTTTTGGTCATTAGCGATTATCAAAAAACATAACAATAATATAGAAGAAACGAAATGTACAATAAGGCAAATTGCAAACTTGTATAAGTGTATCTATATGTTTTGAACATGTATCATATATAGTATATTATACTATTACAGTTCAATTAGCCTAAACTTAAATGAATATGATACAGTGTATATTAGAGCTATGTCGGTAACTTACAATATCGTAATTGGTGGTACTAATTAATATCTTTGAGGAAATAACGATTTTCGCAATGTTTTTTATGATTCAGACACGTATGAACCTCATTTGGAAGACAAAATTTAATTTTGTATTTTGGGACACGTTACTACAATTAAAAAGAGTTACATATAATATTGGTGTTGCAATAGAATTCTGTTTACAGTTACGTTAATATTCGGGCACAGTACTGTCTCCGTATTCGTTACTTTGTAAAAACGGGTTTTTTTAAATATTGTGTTGCTTATTCTAAGAAAATACAAGCCATTTATTATAGCTTGAAGATTAATAAGCTAAGCTCTGAGGTAAACGATTCCTTCTTAGCAATAACATTTTGTTGTACGATAAATTTTTAACAGCAATATGAGAAAATGCACTTACCTAAATCGATTGGCAGCCAAATCGTTCATATTATAATTCATTCACGTACAAATAAATAGATTTAGTCGACAGGAGGTTTATTTAATTGGACATTAAAATTTCGTTTCAATAAATGGAATTCTGTTGTACATGAAAATCAATCTTTAGATATTTTCATTATGGTGTTGCTCATTTATAATTCCCTTTATTCTGCCAATGAAAACCTTTGAAAATACTAAAATAATGCTAGAATGATTAGAGTTCTGATTTGAATGGAAACATGCATGGGATTATTTTGAACGAACCAAGAGAGCGAAAATTGAAAACGGGGTTCCTGAAATACTGAAAATAAATGGATAGGAAGCAGAGAATACGAAAAACGATAAATATAGATGGTATTCCTACATTCCTTTAAAACGGAATGACTTTTTGAAAGTGAAATAAATAAATAGGACCAAAAGAATTGGGTTTTTTTCAGAAGATAGGAAAATTAGCTTGTTAGATGACGTATAAAAAAATGTTGACAAGATTACAATACATTGGAATCGCGAAGAAAATAACGAAGATTGCTTTTTACATTTTGTACATTTATGTCAGCTATATACGCGCTAAAGATTCCATCGAATTGCAGTTTTCTCAAAATGTTTTTTACATGTAATCTAGTAAATCGGTCCTTCTAACTTTCCAAGAAAGACTCAAGTCCAGTTTAGTCCGATTTTTAAAATGTTATTCTGTCTAAAAGAATATCTTCTATAACCATTGTAAATATATTAGAAAAATACTCGGCGCCATAAAAAGCATTTCTTTTCATAAGAAGAAATTCGATTTTACCGTGTTATATTAGATTTCACAATATATGAAAAGAAATATATATTGTGTATCTCTGCCTTTGATATTCTTAACGAAATTAACTCGTACACGGGCCATTAGTAAATGGGGCAACAGATAATTGTATCCAATCTCTGGCTGGAAAATAATTACGAACAATTGTGAAGCGTCTTTGTGTCTTTTGGCAATGGACAATCGCGATATATGTATATATATTTACAACGCATTGTTAGCTGATACTATTTCTGTTTCGATAACTAATGGAACAAAGACAAAGATTTCATAATTTTATCGTGTATTTGTAGATATTTTGTTTCCTTTTTCTTTAATTTTTCATGGATACGAGATTAAATAATGGTATAGCGTGGCATATATCCTGATTAAGATTCCGCGTAACAATAATAAACCGATACAGTAGTCTATTTTGTTCCGCGTTGTAAACGTAATAAAATATACGGAATTTATCGACGCGATTATCACCTATCTCCGTGCATTCATGGTCTCAATTCGTGCATAAATTATTATTACATTGTCAGGACAAAAACGGTTATCTCGAATGCCGTTCTGCTTACGATGCAAAGGACTTATCTATCACTGAAAATGAAACGAACAAAATACGTATGTTTCTCGAGTAATCAATCGTCTATTGAATATTTAAATATCGAAATAAAATAAATTTTATATACAGAATGCACAATATATAACTGACTGATTTCCATTGTCAATAACTTTTAGACAAGATAGGGAACAACAGTTTTTTTAATACCAGTCATTTGTTATGGAAGCTACTTGGAAGTTATATATGGAATATAATATCAGAAAGATTTCCGCCTTCGAACGCTGTACAAGGTCGAGCCCTCTGAATCGCATTTTTCGTTATATTTTCACACGCTTCGTAAGATATGTTCGCTATCGCTTCTCGAATAGCATCTTTTAGCTGCTCAATTGCGTTTGGTTCGTTGATGTACACTTTACGTTTTTAAAAAACGCTGTGAGAAGTCCGGTGCGGTTAACCCTTCATCCGCATACTGGGTCGTTATCGACCGCTAATTTTAAGTAATTTTTCACATTCTTCACATTTTTGTTCAAATTTCGCTTTGCTTGAAAAGAACGAAAATCGCATAAAAATGAAACTATCAAGTAAACTATCAACCAAATAAGATCTATCGGATGACATCCTGGAAACTTACAACGTAAAACGTAAAACAAAACGTAAAATAAAACAAAAACGTAAAAAGACTTGAACGACCCAGTATGCAGACGACGTCAGTAAAAATAAGATTGCAGATCGAGGGTTAAGTCAGACGATCTAGATTACCAGATGATATCGCCACCGTAACTTGCGTAAGGTCATCGTCATCGACGAATTACATTGGCAAAATGTTTCGACTCCGTCATTATTTTGCTGTGCATCCGTAAAACAATTGCTAAAGCGGAACAAAATGTGATGCATCGTTGCAGATTGGCGGAACTTTGAAATTAGTCAGTTATATATCGTCTAGCATATATATGAGCATTGCACGTAGATCATTCAAATAAATTCAGCCGAGTTAGTAAATCATTACAATTACGTAGGAAAGAGTTGTTTCCAAGTTTATGTAATTTTACGCACATTTATATATTCACTTGCTCAAATTCTACATGTATTTGTCAAGTTATCTCGTTCAACTTCAGTGTCCTCTAAACCAATGTTTCGAACCTGGGCACGCTTCGGTTCAATCTGTTTAACCTTTATGTGCCCCGAGCTATTCAACCTGTTCGATATCTACGAGTCCCAAACCAATCTATTCGATTTCTATGTGTCTCAGGGTAACCTATTCTGCTTTTACAAGTCTCGAACCAATCCATTTGGCTTCTGTGTATTACAAGACAATCTATTCGATCTCTACAGACCCGATCGATTTTTAGCAAAATTTAACGTCCTTTTATCGAACTCTACCGTTTTTTCTATGCCTCTCGGATTCTGTAAAAGGCTCGCGTATCTTACGTTCAAACCGAAAATTTGAATTAATACACATAACATTCGAAGACATATACACTTACTTATTATATGTATAGAAAACTTATATTACGTGTTAAAGAGGTGATGCAGATAAAAAGAGTGCATATCAATTTACGTTCGAAAATGCTTTCTTAATGAGTTAGAAACGTTCAAAGAATTCCGGGAAAGAGTTCTTAAGGCTCGTTGTACAGACTCATATAGACAGGCACAAGTGCGTTTACCACTATTTCTACGACAGCAGGTATATTCGAAAGAGTTCGACGAATGCAAGGAAGCCTGTGTTCTTGCAGAAGCAAGAAATTTCGTACACTTATTGTAACTGCCACAACGATCAATAGAAATTTTTGAACGCTTGTAACTCTTGGATAAAGCGTTTTCCAACGTAAATTTATATGAATTTTTTTTACCTACTTGACCTCATTACTACCTTCTTTTCGGACACTCTATATATCAAACATTTTCGTTCTTATACTTCGCCATACAACATACGACATATAAATCGCCAATAACTTCGATATTCTGCAGCTCGTACTTATTTTTTTATAGCGTAAAATTTTAGTTTCATTATACTCGCTGTACGTTAAATGCTGTTAATCCGTCGTAAATCTAGATCATTTCTTGCGCATTTCTAATAATTCATATCGATTTTCACTTGTACGAAGGGTCTTGTATCTCATTATACCGCTGCGATATGACGTATAACATCATGCTTTACGATTTAGTGGTAGTCTTTGCCGAATTTCAACGACCTAGGGTTAATCTTTATTGCGTTCTGCGAGTGCTTAATAATCTCTATCGGTTACACCAGTCCCTGATGATTTGTAACACCTGGTTGCTCCACCTGTCTCGTGCTCTACATCATAGTTTACGAACTCGACGTCGTCTTTATTGTACCCTGCATATTCTGCCTGTCCTGCATTGTGTATCTCAAGTTTACGATTGTCGAGCTATGCAAGTCTCCTATCATTTGCGAACCCATAGTCATGTTTTACAAATTACAGTAGGCAAGCATACATGATATTAATAGGTTCCACAGAAACTGCGATAGTTCATATACTCGAAACATTTTTTATCATGTTAAATTATGTTAATTACGTTGGCGTGTTAATTATTTGAGAAATATTTCTCTTTAAAAATAAATCTTCCAGTGCGCATGCACAAGCACCACTCTACAGTCTTGTATCTTCAATTAGGCTACACTCTCGCTCGATTCTCCTCATTGACCTAATTTATCTGCGATACCAAAAGTATCAGTCTATAATTAATCGGTTTATTTATTACTATATTTAATTAAAAATATCTCTCTGCAACTTACTGCTTTACCTTGACTTTTCCGAGGAAATTTATACGATAAACTTGTAGAATATTTCCAGCAAATAAGAACTGAAACTGTAGCTACGAGAAAGCATAAAAGAAGAAATTTCTTGGTATTTGTAATAATCAACGTTTCGTGTCCTCGATTCAACGAAGGAAAACAATAAAATATAACGCACTGACAATACGTCGAGAATTAATTTTTTAAGCCAAACTCCAGTTTATAACCGTCAAGCATATGCTATATAATGCTTTCTTTAAAAAGTCATTAATATATTTTCTATTTATCAAGCTGTGAAAGTTTACGTCAATTTGCTACAAATTGTGCGTTTAACAGAATACTACCTGTCTCCATGGTTGCAGAGTTGTTCTACTACAATAGCTAATCTATAATCTTCGACACTACTATAATGATCGATCCATCATCTTCAATATTAGATACTGTAATAATCCATACAATGCTCCAATTCTCTGTCCTATACGTATATCCATTATGCATGAATAAATCATAAACTACACATATAAATTATAACTTCACCAAACAAACCGACATCCACATGACCATTTAGTGACAATATCGCTCGAGCTGAACATCCTTAGGTCTGACATGGAAAAATCGTGTAATTCGCGACGTTTTACCATGTCATTCTCCTCGACTGATAAAGCTGTTAAGCGAGCAATTTTCATCGACGATGGTCTATGAGAGTCTATAGAAATAATTATAGTTTCTATTTTCCCATCTATCTAGCGAATGGTAACCTAGTCTTAATGCACGTGAACATGTACCTTCCTGAATAATGCCCGACGTTCTTAAGCCAACGTCATGCACGACTAACCGTGAGGTTTTTTCAACTCGTTTGGTTAGACGCTCTAACAGGATTTGTGTGAATAATGCAAGTTCGACTACGATGCTTTCTAAATCACTCTCGTGATTCGAACAATCGAAACGAGATGTTTATGTGCATTATTAACGTTGGCGGACATTGCATTTCTACATAAAAAGTGTTCTTGCAGAAACAAGATTAATTTTTATGTAGAAATATAATTTTGTTAATTTCGCGGAAAGTAACCCCAACAAATAATCGAGAATGAAAGAAGTGGTTTCTGTGTATTTCTACTATTTTGTGCATACATTTTTTTTTTTTTTTTCGAATTTATTAAAACTGCAATATTATTGTTCGAGTACTGTAAGAACCAACATTTATTTGTGACTATCTGTAAAGATAAATATCAGAATTGGAACGTGTAAGTACAATAATATTATCAGATGACGAAACAAATCATTTTATTACCAATTCCAGATTTTTCCAAAAACAATGATACGAACTAAATATTCAGTTTCTTTTAGATCTTCTATTTGTTATCAACTGTTTCATATAACGTGTTTTATATTCGTTTTCTATGCTTGTCTCCCTTTTTCTGTTTATTCGTTAAAATAAAGATCCGACACAGAGGTTGAAATATTCCGGCAGCGGGAAACGGATTGATAAATTTATTCTTGGTTTTATATTCCTGATATAACCAGGTCAAGTTCAGCGTGTGCTTATTGATCTGAAAGAGAAACATGTCGATGCAAGGTTGCGAAATGCTTATGTCCCAATTTTGGTACTGATATCCTTTAAATCACTGCGTAGAAACCTACGTGTCAAAAATTTCTAATTTAATAAACGCCAAATATCGTGAATGCTATACTCGAATATTATTTATAATTCTAATTTATATCGTTTACACTGTTTATCAAACCTTAACAGAAATTTGTTTTGTCTATTAAATGTTACAACGAGTACTCTGTTTTAAATATTTTCGAAATTTCTCCATTCTATCCATTTGTGCACCTTTAAATTTCCCCGTAAATGCATAAAAATTCACAGTCTAATAATCACAAGTAATAAGCAATTATCTCTTCAAATTTCAAGTACAATTAGAAACTTTTATTCTAGAAACATCTAGAACAAAAAATACTGTTATAAGATATCAAATCGAACTTCTTAGCCTCCGAACTATTGAAAACTCACGTACCTATCATAAACTCGATTCAGTTAGCAGATCATAAAACTTTTCGAACTATTTCCCAAGGAAGTATACTCTATGGAACAAAAATTTATATCCACTATACTGTACTAATGTAGAATCTCTTATTAAATCTTTTTCGTTTTCACCTGAACGTTACAAGGATTATTCTCTGCGTGTGTATAGGAAATATTTTACAACTATATAAATATACTACAACTGTGTGTAATAAAATATTACAATAACATTAATGTCTAAACGTTGATACGCTAATAATACAAGAATAAAATTGACAATCGTAATTGCTAAATCTCGTAGAGTAGTTTTGTCGTTTGAGATGCTTTTTATCAAGTCGTTTAACCCTCTATCTGCAACATTATCTTTACTGCTTTGCTGTTTTACGTGCATACTGGGTCGTTTAGTAGATAATCTAAAAATCCATAACCTACTGACTTCATAAGCAAGTGCACCTTCTCATCATTAATTTACAATTAATTCCTGCATAGCAGAATTCAAATACTACTGCTAGTATATATATTTATATATGTATATTTTTTTTTCTATTTTTATGGATGATTTATTTACTCCCTGTCAGTTTAATAATCAATTTCAAATATGTTTTCAGCCCACATGAAGAGGATAAGAGATCAGATGGCTGGCATTTTGTCACGCATTCCCGGAGATGGGGTTGTGAATTGGAGCAAGATTCCTGAAGGAGCGAACACCACCTCTACCACCAAGGTCAGTCACGCGTAAATATTACGCTCATTTCCGATTTGCCTCTTTCAGCTAATCGATTCACGCGACTGACAAAGTTCCTTCGGTTAGAACCCTTTGTTACTTTTGTATATCATAGTCTTTGTACAGTGAAAAGATACATTCCCGTTGAACGTATTCCAGAGAAATACGTATGTAATTCGGTTCATTGAAAATGGGGATCTTATTAGCATCAAATCGTACCGTCTTTGTGTCTATCGACGAGAACAATAACGACAAGTATATTATAGTGATTTTTGTTGCATGTGATGAGATAACGTACGTTATATAAATTGTCCGTAAAATCCAAGGTGAAATAGTAAATATCATTGAATGAGAAACTAGGATTAATAGTAATTTCATTTTCTCTTATTTTACCTAGCTTTATCATCGCTCTCCGTTTTTCAACGATTCGTTTCTGATTTATTTAGAAAATTAATTATTCATTTAGGAAATGATAACTTGTGTTCTTTTTATTCGAATACAAATACAATACTTGGGTAAAACTTGTTATATATATATATATATATATATATATATATATATATATATATATATATATTGGATATTCTAGCGAGATAAAAGACAAGTTTAATTACGTTTGTTATAAGATGTAAGTTTTAAAAATTGTTAACTGCTCTCATAAGATACTTTGTTATTGGCCGTGTTTAATGATCCAACAGCAGAAACGAAAGAGTTAATGGAACATTAATCGAAATATCAAGAGTAATATCATTGCAGAAACTTAAGACGATCCCGTAATTGCCTTTAAATATTTCCACGATACGATCCTCTTCTATAACATTCAATTTAAAGTAAATACGTTAGAACAGCACGGTAATCCCGCCTCTTGTCTCTTGTGAAAGATGAAATAATGAAACAAGAGTGTTCAACTTTAGCATTACTCAAATATAATTAATAGCGCTGCGTAAGAGTATGGCTATAAGAGTACTTGCATATAACGTGTACGATTTGTCTGAATACGCGCAATACATTGTTCCAAGTTACGTAATAAATTGCGCAACGTAATCTACACATCAATGCTGATCAGGTTGCTACATTTCCTGGGATGAAATAACCGCCGTGCCACTTAGATCGATGCGCAGTCTTTAATTTTTATTGCGACGCATTCGCGAAAGTGTAAACATTTAAAATTAAAATGGCTGTGTGCTGTGATAATTGTCGATACAAATTGTAAAAAAATTAAAAGCTTGATAGATAGACGAGTGTTCATAGAATATTGAATGTTAATATTTTAGACGTAGCTTTCTTAAAGATTTTCTTAATTTGCTTAAAAAGGATAATCATACAATAAAAGAAAAAAATCGTATAACAATTCGAGGAACGTTCATTCGTATTTTAAATCTATTTTTCAGCAAAAGCACCTTCGTCAAATAGTGATTAGTAACTTATATAATAATCTTTTTTAATTTTGCGAAAATTCATTTAATACACGATGAACCAATAGGGGAAACTTTGATCATCCTGTAAAGAAAAGTAAAACCTATCATTGCATTGTTAACGTAAATATACGTATTACATTTCATCGCAAATCTTTAATTTTCCATCAAATCTTATATCCATATAAGTGTTTGAAATTAAATTGAAATTAAGTTTATTGTAAAATACAGAACATTATCATTTGCTTGTAGATCATCAACGGACACGTGTTGACCATCAACGAAACAACCTACACCGATGGTGACGACGAATACAGCACGCTGATCCGCGTCCGTGTTATTGACGTGAGGCCTCAGAACGAAACTCTCTTGCAGACCGAAAACGCGGCTGATGCCGAAGTAACCACCCTTCCTACAGTTACCGGTACCGGAGGGACCACTGGTACCGACACCAGCAAAGTAGACCGCACCACACCCTCCCGAAGCGTGGAAACCGTGGAAGAATTCGACAACGAAATACCGAAGAATCAAGTGGACACTCTAACTGCTTGAGACAATCAAGAAACAATCTAAAAGAATAGCGTTGGATTTATTGAATCCGAAAGATCGTTCCATTATTTTTTATCAATTTTTACAAAAATTTAATAATTGGTTTATATATTATATTATATATCTTATGTATACATATACCATCATTGAATGATTTGAGATTATTGTTCGCAATGTTTAAAACATGTATTTATATAACGTCTTCCTGAATGCAGTGTATAATCAAAAATTTATGCGAGAAAATAATTTTCTTAAATTAAATCGATAATTTAAACTTTTAAAGTAAATTTTATGGTAAGTAACCGCAATGATGCGTGATCTCAAACTTTTAAATGGTGTCTGTATATTGCCGTAATTATATTTTTACACAGTATAGCTATGTACTTAGGTACACTATACGTATATAACTTAATCAGTACAATAGCAGTGATAACATAAATACATAGTAAAAGAACGTAAGATTTCCGTCCGCGACACTCTTTCGGATTCAACGACGACATTCGTGTACAAGAAACTGTAAACCATCGCGAAGCAATAAAATGTTGACTATCGTAGAGTTATATAGATGATATACATATATGTTATATGTTCTTCTATAGCTATGTACATTATATATTTAAGAGAGTCACCTGTAACGAAGCCGATTGTTATAACGTTTAGAGGTATGCTTTCTCGAAGATGAACGCATAAACTAAACTATACTATAGTTACGTATAGCGGTCCTATGAAATAGCAGCATTAGTGAGACTATATTACAGGTTGTACACCATCCATAATATTCGACAGTAAGACATTTTGAAAGAGAACGAAAACATCTTTTCTTCGAATTTTTGCTTAAATGGAAAGATACGAGTCAACAATACCCTTGTTTCTTCCCGATTCTCTTCCTTATCCTTGGAGTCAGGAAAATCTCCTCTTAATAAGAATACATGCATGTAACAGAAATTTTATACGTGTATTCGTTTGTAATGATCAACCGTATTTTACTTATGCTAATAAATCCTTGAAAGAATGTTTAAATATATTTACGTGTAAGTATACCGAGCGATTTAAAAATACAGAATAGCTATTTTCTTATTCAGTCTTTGACTGGAGAGGGATCAAGATAAATGGGAAATATTTTTTTATGAGATCAGAAATGGTACAGTTTAAAATGTAACGAGTTGTTTCGCGCGAAGATAATTTTTTAATGAAAGTAAATGTTAGCATAAAAAATAAATATTGTTGGCATAAGACCAGTATCTTCATTTCAATTGCCCTATAAAATTTTAGCAAACTTATATACTGCGATAAATAATTCTTTTTGATATCATGCGAGAAATAAAAATTGTTATAAAAAGATATATAAAAAATGAAGCAAAAAAGCCTCGCCTCAAAATTGTTATCCCATTATCATTTTGAAGATTATCTATACGTAACTGCAATACTAAATTAGTAGGAAAGGTTTCTTCTTATTTATCACATAATAATAAATAAAATATCATCATTAGAATGAATAAATGCAAATAAATAGTAATATATAACAAATAAATATATAGTAAAAATATACAGTTCGAAATAAATAACGAATACTTACTTTCCTTTCTTGAAAATTTTCAACTCAAATAAAGATAGATTTTCTGTAATATTGCAGTTTTCTTTTCCTTAAAAAAGAAATTCTCCTAATTTTGTAAAAATTGAACTAATTGAATTATTTAAAAAATCATACGTGTTAAATAGTTCGATAACGAATATGGTGTAAAAATTTGAAATTGATAGGATAAGTAAATCAAAAAACATGGTTTAAACAAACGCGTTTAAAATTTTAAATTAACGATCTATCTCGTTAATGTACCTATATTTATTAATTCATAGTTGCTTCATATTTTTATTGCATTCAACAAATTTCATTGCGTAAACAATAATAAACTAATTAAAACGTATTACTAAGCATGAAGATAATAGTAATATAAAATAGTACGGCATCACATTTAAAAAATATTCAATAATTTTTAGATTTGACAAATATTAAGAGCAATTCAAAGAATATTTCTATGATGCTTAAAGTTAATAGAAATTAGATTTAAATCTCATCTCTAACATCAAAATTAGTGGCATTTTTCCTAGCATCCCATTTTATCAAATGAGCACCTTGACATCCAACGTTGTCAAGAATAAAAGAGGAAAAATCACCATAGGAGACATAGCTGTGTAGTGTCACGGTTAGGGGGATTCACGATAGGCCGTGTAGCGTATAAAACTATTTTATTTAATACATGAACGTACAAAAATGTTTACGATACGCATTGCTAGTTCAGCCATTCTCTTTTAACTAGCTTCTCTATCTCTCTACAGATGGTGCTACAATCGTGCTGCCAACTCTTTAGACGAAATGCTACACTCCTAGAGCGTCGCTGCACTGTCATGTGGACGTGTCGAAAACGGAGGAAAGTAAACGGATATTGCAGCCGCGACAATGTCGTCGCGCGACAGGACTAATGAATTTGTTAAAGCTGTTCGAACGATGGAAGTCAGAACCGTGGCTCGGACATCGGTTCTGCAAAATCCTCGTCGGGCACGCCAATTACACAGTTACTCAAATTTCATGATGAACGCTAAGAGCATTGGAAAAAATATAGCGAGCACATATGCTAAGCTAGAAAAACTTGCTCTAGGTAAGATTACCAAGCCTATCTAATGCTAGGTTCTTGTTAAATTTAATATAAGATATTTATAACATACTGTGACATAAAGATGTAATGTAAGGAACTGTACCATGTAATTAACATACTACATACATTTTTATAATGTAGATGAAGTTTGATCTTTATTAATTAATTATATCAATTGATTATTTGATTGAAATAATGTTTTTACACTTGATTCACAAACATCTTTTACTTTGAATTCCTCTATATTTTTATTCCTTGAGCTAAATCTTAGTCTTTGATAAAAAGATAATGATGTGTGTTATATACATGTAAATAACATTCTATATATATCAAATTTAAGTATATCGAGCATATAGTTAAGTATACATGTTGATAGAAGTAACACTTATTAAATCAATTGTTTCAGTGGCAAAAAGGAAATCTATATTCAATGACAGACAAATGGAAATTGAAGAATTAACAAACATGATAAAAACAGATTTAAAAAGTTTGAATCATCAAATAGGAAAACTACAAGAACTTAGTAAAAAGCAACGGGAAAAATATGGTACATCTCAAAGTCATCACATGGCTTCACATTCATCTTCAATTGTTATGGCCTTACAATCAAAACTAGCAAACATGTCAAATCATTTTAAAAGTGTACTTGAAGTGAGATCAGAGGTATGTAAGAGAAGGAAAACAAAGAAATGTAGAATTAAGTAATAATTATGTTAATATATATACAGAATATGAGAGAAGAACAAAGTAGAAGACAACAATTTACTCAAGGAACTGTATCCACCATGTTACCTCCAAGTGTAACTGGAAAACAAGGTTCATTGTTGTTACAAGAAGAAAATTCTCCTTCTGTGGCTATCGATCTGGAGCCAGCAATGGGGCAACTAGTAATGCAACGTGCAATTCAAGATGACACTGTAAGCTACATAATATATATGACAAAATGGTAAGTAACTAATACGTCTGAAAAAAATTAATCAATGTTTGATTATAAGGACGCTTACCTTCAATCAAGAGCAGAAACAATGCAAAACATAGAATCAACTATAGTTGAACTTGGAGGAATTTTCCAACAATTAGCACACATGGTTAAAGAACAAGAAGAAATGGTAGAAAGGTAACAATATTTTACATATATGTAAGTGTTAATATGTTTCATATCCTATTCTATTAATAGTTCACAAATTAAGTTCTAGGAGTCCAGTACAAATGTTGCATTCCTTTTTTAATATCTGTTGCATTTGAATTTTTAATCTGATTGTAACTATTACTTCTTTTTGGATATGGAATATGTTAATAAATTTTTTTTATTTACAATTATTTATTAGAGTTATTGTAAATTTTGAATAAACTTTCAGGATAGATAGCAATATAGAAGATACAGAATTAAATGTAGAAGCTGCACATGCAGAAATTTTAAGATATTTCCAATCCGTAACTAATAACAGGTGGTTAATGATAAAGATCTTTGCGGTTCTTATATTTTTCTTTATATTTTTTGTAGTATTTTTGGCGTAAAATAATTATTACATTATTATTATGCATATTTCTTTATGCAACTGTGTAGTTGACCATCCATATCCATCACTTGTGATATAAGATGATCGAAGAACAAGTCGAATTTTTATAAAATTACGACTCATTATAGAGTTATAGTATAATCATTGCATTCCTCGACCTCTTTGTTGAATTGTGAATACTGTAAGTATTAATTATTAAATGATCCAGCAATGTAGACAAACGGCTACATTGTTGTTCATAAAATGTAAAAAGGAAGCGGATAATGTGGATAATAAATGTATAATTTTCAATGCTTGGCAATTTCTGAGAAATATACATATGTATATACACGAATAGTAAATGGAAATCATAAAAATTATAAGATGTAACGTAATAATAAATTACAATTTATTTCAATTTTTTAAAACCTTATATAACAATTGTATTTAATCTAAATTCATATTACAATTTATTTCCTGGTTGAGAGATTTATGAAGATAGTAAATTTTTTAGACTTGAACAAAGATTTATATATAACTATATAAAGAAACATTTTTACAATTCGTTCTATACTTCAATACATCCCTAAAGAATAATTAAATATATATATATACAATTTGCTTCTTTCCCCTTTTTGATATAACAGAGATGGCTAATAGATGTATTTCTCATAGTAAACTAATATGTGTTTATTACATTTGACAAATATCATATCAAAATGCATGATTTACTATTTCACAAAGTAGTAAATGCCGATTGGTCTATTAACGTTAATATATCTTGCATCACTGTTATTTGTTTATTGAAATATTTTTATATTTAAATGTCTCACAATATAATGACAAGTTTAACGCGTATACGAAGATATTTTATAACAAAATAAAAGACTCAAACTTTGCTGTTATGATGTGATTTATCTAGTGATTCACCCGAAGAATGTAAGGAACCTGAAAACAATAATAAACTGTAAATAACATGTTATATCTACTATTAATTTGTTCTAATTGTTGATATAGAAAGAAGAATATGAGAAGTACAAGTCATGAATAAAAATATAAAAAGAAAAAGATATCGCTACTTGAAAGTAAGTGTAATTATTAAGATATCAAAATCAAATCACAAATCCATAACAAAGTAAATTATATTTTAACAATAATATCATAATACAATGTCATTAAGAAAATAATGAAACTACTATGTAAAGAATCCATTTAACACATATAATAACGAAAGAAAAGAAATTTGTGATTTAATTTTTACACTTATTTTGATATTTGACGCGTATTTTGCATTGGAGGAGCAAAACAAAATCAATCTCGTTCAACTTGACATACTGCATTTATTTGCAATTATTTCCTTCCATAGTACTCCAAAATTGTCTCACTTTAGAGAATCGCTTGCGTCCTTGCATGCACAACAAAAAGGAAGAGAAAAAATAATAATAAGAAAAAATGGAAAAACACATTTCAATAAAAGTGAAATCGACCATTAATGAGGGTGCCGGGTTCTTACGGTTGCTTGTCATCTTATACACAAACCTTTGTGATTTCGAACTCGTTCTCGTTGTGTTGGATGAAAACCAGAACTGCGTGGAGGCGGCAGTGATTCTTCCCCCCACGAATGCGGCGTTCCAAGGGGTGGTGGTAATATCGAACCAGGAGGAGGTGGAGGAGGCGGATGAATGTCACTAGCAAACGGAGGAGGTGGAGGTGATCTATGATTAAAAGGTGGAAGTAAGTGTGGAGACATTGGTGGTGGGGAACCTGCGTTGTCGTACCTATTGGGAGCAGGTGGATGCAGAGGCATAGGCGGAGGTGAAGATAACCGACCACCAAGTGGTGGTGGTCGTTGATTAACTTCGTATGGTGGTACTCCGGATGTATTTGGTAACGGAGGTGGTAAGTACGGAGGAAACAATGAATGTAAATAGGAAGGTGGTGGTGGCGGTGGAACACTCGAAGAACCAGAAAACATTATGGGGGAACTGGATGATTCTGCTCCTATGAATAATGGAGGCGACGTTGTCGTCTCGCCGTTTGCTTCCAGTCCTGTTTGAAAATTACGTTAAAAAATACAATTTTCTACATTAGAGCACTCTGTAGTACCATATCACCAATGGTAGATGGGGCAAAGTACTTTTGGTAAGTCTCATTACAACTTCATATATTTCGATGATTAAATGTATTCAATAATTAAGGCAACAAATATCTATGTCTATAACTTATACTAATGCTAAATAGAACATTTATACCAATTTATCGCATTAGATTAGCAACAATAATCTACCAAGTATACATTTTAAACTACTATTGCTTCTCAAAATTAAAATAATATTTACTACTTAAAGCAATTACAACATTGAAACGAAATTGGTAAATATAAAATAGAAAAGGAACTTCTTTTGATTATACTTACGATGTAATTTCGCTTCGGAATCTACATCGTTAATATTCTTTTCTATTAGTGTAAGGCGATTACGCAGTTGACCTGCTTCAACCTTGGATTCCTCTAAACGACGTTCAACTTGACGAGCTATGACCTTAATATAAAATTTAATCAAAATATTACAACAAATTTCACAACATAGTAAGTCAAGATAATCAATTCAAAATAATCAAAACATTCATACCCATTGCTCATGTGCTTTTGTTTCAAGAACAGAAATTTGATTCTTGTATTCTCTTTCTTGGTCTAATATTTCACGTTTCAACACTTCTATTTGTTGTCTAAATGCAGTTTAAAAATTCAATATTATAATAACCATAGAACGAGTTTTCAGACTTAGTTTAAACGATAAACACTCACTTATAATTTTGTATTTCATTTTGCATCGTTTGTATTCGTTCTACAGTGGATACAACCTCACCTTGCTGTTGTAACCAAATAGCTTCTTCCCTAATGATCATGCATAAGAATAATTGATATTATTTTTAATATAGATATTAATTAAAGAGAAAAATAATTTTATATTAATTTAGATAAACATGTAATACTTTTGGCGATGTGCCTCTTTCTCCTCGAAAAAATTTGTCAACACCTCAAGTCGTGTTTCTGCATCTTTCTTTTCTTTTTCCGCTACTTTGCATTGTTCGCCTAAAGTAGCTACCTCCTCTTTAACGAACTTCACATGTTCTATAATTCAAAAATTTATATATAGTATATTCCACCAAGTATGTGATTTTAAATAATATTTCAAGATATACCTTCTAATAAATTGTGAGCTCCTTCAATTTCAGCCAATCGTATTTTTAATTCGTTTCTTTCTTCAAGCAATGCTGTTGCTTCAGCTTTAATATGAGATACATCATACAACTTGTCCAAATCCAAGTTGTTAGAATTCAATCGATTAATAACATCTACAAGGTCGTTTGCTTCTACTTCTTTAGCTTTCAACTCCTTTTGTAAGGTTGTCTTTTCAGTAGAAATCTACAAAAATAAATATACATAAAACATCTTACATCTACCTTTGGTCGCATATTTATTTAACACTTACTTCCTTGATTTCCATTTCTAATTGTTGCACCTTGTCACTCAATGTTTGTTCAATATTATTCTTGCTGTTTATTTCTTGTTTTAAATTCTCCATAAGCCTGGCTAGTTCAACCTCAAGCTCTTCATATTTCTTCTTAACAAATACAAGTTCTGCTGATATAGATTCGTTCTGTAAAATATTTAGTATTGAAGATTACATGTATACATACAATAAAATATATTATACGAGGTATATATTCCAATAAATTATAATGGTATCCTTGATAATATACGAACGTTACGGAATGCCTATGATTACGAACCTCAAGTTTATGAAATTCAAACTGCAATAAATATGTAGAGCATGCAATTAAATACATACCTCTGTTTATAAAAATATCTATCACCTAATTTAAATATACACACCTCTTGAGTTTTAAGATTCACAGCATTTGTTAAAGATTCGTTTGCAGCTTGTTGAGCATTCAACCTAGTTTGTAGGTCCTCTACTGACTGAGCTAATGGATTAACTTCATTATTTGCCAAGAGAACTTCTTGCAACATTTTTTCTAATTCTAACCCTGCTTCGATAGCACTTTCTAGGTCTCTTTCCAACATGGCTACTTGATCTTCTAGTTCTGCTTTCACATTCTATTAGAAATATTACATTATTATTATTATTATTATTATTATTATTATTATTATTATTATTATTATTATTATTATTTCTATATCGTGTTTAAATGCAAATATTACAAAATATCACCTGTGAGGTTTTCAAATCAGCCCTTAAAGAAAGCACCATTTCGTCAGAACCGAATAATTCACCTTCCATGCGACTCAACTACAATATGTTTTATGATAGTATAAATTTATTAAAAGAAGAATATGAATATATAATTATGGTACCTTTTCCTTCGTTGCATTTAAATTTTCGTTTACCATTGTACATTCTGCTTCTGAAATAAGTAAATCTTTTTCAAGTTTGTTGATTCTAACTATCAGTTGTCTATCACTCCTCATATTCTATAAACATAAAATAATTAAAATTATATATGCATGTTTCTCTTATTCATATACATTTTTGCTCGTACAATTTTAAATAATTTTTAATATTAATACTAGGATAGTGAGATATTTCTACATATAGCATATACTTCAAAAGTATTTACTTAATACCTCAATGCAGTAGTACCCTAAAGAAAATATAAGCGTTGCAGCGGCAGTGACACTTAGATACATTAATGCTAACCAATAATTGCTTTCGATTTGTATCTCACTCATTAGAGCATTTTCACTGTCCTGAGAAGGTTGTTCCTATAACAATTAACTAAATAACAAATAACACACAAAAGACTTATAATTTATAATTGTAATATTTCTAAGATAATTATGACTTACGTGATGTGGAAAATTATTTTGATTGTCTGTTAAAGAACATTCAATATTGTCGGTAGTACAAACATCTGGGACTGAAGCTAAAAAGTATTAACACATTAATTAGAATTATATATGAATGCTAATAATATTACATAATAATATACACAAGAATAAAATAATTTTTATACTATACCTTGTAGTTCATGGAAAATATTCTCAGATGTTTCTTCTATTATAGGCAAAGTGTCCTCATTATCTCTATTATATTGGATATCTGTTATTTCTTTCATAGAAACAGTATCTTCGATATTTGAATTAGATTTAGTATCTAATGTAACTCCTTCCTCTGTTTCAATATCTAAATCAAACTTAATATCTTTAGTTTCAATATTATCAGTAGGTAATGTTACTAGTACTTCATTGTTTACATTTGATTCAATAAATGAAAATGGTTTATATTCACTAGTGTCATGTTCATTTAAATCTTCAATACTTTTGCTTTCTTCTTCTTTTTTTGAATCATCTGGCTCTGTTTGTATTTGCATAACACTTCCTAAATATCGGATATCTTTTATATGAGGTATGATGTTTTCTAATAATGGGATACTTTTTATATCAACTTTATCAGAATTTTCTTCATTTTGTGCATCTGATCTAGCGTCACTAGTTGTAACTATTGTAATATTCTGTGAAGATTGGATATCTTTTGTCTGTATTTGATCAAAACTTTCTGCATTTTGTATATCTAATTGAGTTTTATTAGTTTTATCTATTGTATCATTTTGTAAAGGTTGAATATCTACTTTCTCAATTTGATCAATAGTTCTTACATTTTGTACATCTGGCGTAGTGTTAATATTTACATCTACTTCACTGGAACTGACATTACCTTCTTTATTTAATTCAACTGCTTTTTCTCCTTCAATAGTTAATGTCTCTTTAGGACCATCAGATGTAGATGTTTGTGGACTATTAATATCAATAACTTTATCTAAAAATTGATCATCTTCCACATTCGTGATTGACTTATTTTCTACATTCTCTATTGTATATTCTATTTTATCAGAGGTTATACTTATATTCAATGGTGAACTCTGTACACCAGATATTTCTGGTAAATCTAATATTTTTTCTGAACTTGCCACAAAGTCTTTAAAATCAACTTCAGCAGAAATGGTATGCCCCTTGCTCTCTAGATTATTATTTAAGATTTCATCAACTGCATCTTGTTCATTTGGCACTACTGTTGTTTGAATAACTTCTTTTATAAAAGTTGGTTCAGAAGGCTTATTGATATCTAAGTGGACTGTAGTTCCATCTATAATCTCATAAGATGGTTTTATACCATTTTCACTCTGTGGCAGTTCTTCCAAGGACTTCAAATCCAAATTATCAATTTGTTCACTTGAAGCTTTAATATCCTTCTTGTCAAACTCTGATTTATTTTTATTTTTCTTTGATTGAAGTTTCTCATTAGATAAAACATTACTAAATAGTGGATCAATTGATACTTCATGTTCTAAATTTTTATGTAGAATTTTATATTCCTTTAAAAATGTTTTTGGTATATATCCATGTCTACCATTTATCTAAAATTAATAAAATCTTTCGAATTATTTGTATAAGTATAATAATTACCACAGGAAAAATAAAATGAAAGATTATACAATCAGAAAAAGCATAATATAATCTTTAGATTTTTATATTGTTCTTAGTGTTTAATTTGGCCAGATTTCAGATTATACTATTTTAATTTTTTTAATTCCTACATTTGCCTTAATACCAGATAATTTTACATACCAGTAATAACAATGAAAACCGAAAAACCTAAGATTAGATGAAAAAATAGTAATTAATAAAATTTACCTCTACACCCCACAAGTCATTTCTTTTCCCTGCTTCTTTACTATAAACTGTGACTTTTTCATTAATGTTACACGACAATAATCCCGCCTCGTTTGGGGTATATCTGATAGTCGTTCTAGCTAATGAAACAGGCTCTATGGAAAATACATCATTAAATAATTTACACGAAATAAAAAAAAAGAATTTAAATTAGACACGTATCGAGGATAAAGTATGGCTTCAATTACCGGAACAGTCAGGATCATAACACAGTCGTTTGTCTGATAAAACTGAGGAACACTGTGGTATTGCACTAAATATTATTGCAATAACTAGGAATAACACGTTAATAAACAAATTCCTTTCCGTCATATTTGTACTACTGCAGTTCCACATCACTACTAACATATAATGACACAGCCTTGGACGCACATTTTATCCGTGAAGTAGTCTGTAATAAGATGGTTCGTTGAAAGGAATATTTAATATTGGCTCGAGACGAACATTGACTATACTTCACAGGATTGGTAATTGAATCTACACAAAATACAGAAAGCACGGGTCCATTTTCATATATATTTATGTATTTTCAAATCTTAAATATATATATATATATATACATATATATGTGGATTTAGATTATAGAAAATATTATATTTAACAAGTATGTAAATAATAAGTGGATACTATTGGATACGTATGTATTAAGAACAAATGGTGCCAACTGAAACAAACTTGTAAAGATTTCTAATGCATATACCCGCATTGAATTCAGAAATTCAAAATGCACATGCGCAACATAAAAAGTCGAAGATAATATTCAACATGCATTTATTACATTTGACATTTCAATTTTGGATATGATATATTTATCAGTATATCTAATTTCTATTTTTATGGGATTCAGATTTCATTAATGAGTCAATCGTATAAAAACAACATAAATATTATTAACTCCAAACCACTAGTTTCAAACAACACTACTCTTTAATATTAAACATATTAGAAGGAATAAAATTGATTTAGAATGTAAATATTATTACATTTAGAATGTAATTTTAAAACTGTTTCTTTCTGTAAATAAAAATTCAAAGAATTGTTATTGTGAAATCATAGTATATAATAATAATTTAACTATTACGATACATAATTATTAAGATAATTGACTTTGTTTAAGCAGCAGAGATGAAATTAGAAGCGCTCATGCTTACGGCCGGAACGAGAGTTATTCCCCAGAGCTTCACAAGTGCTACACCAAGCGACCAAGTACTGCAAAAGAAAAGGATTTACTCTGGTTTCACTATCGACGAAATACCTCATCTGCGGTTCCACTCTAACATAAACAAAGATCTGTATACGCGTCAAGTATTAAATCAAATGGTAACCATTTAATTACCAAAGTTAGATCACGTAGTAATCTTACTTTATACCCGTCGGTAATATCGCATGTGGTATGAAAATGTTAAGAAATTTAGATAAAAAAAACCAAATCGGGTAAGAAAAAAGCACCACATCTCAGATCTATTCTGTGTTTCGTCTATGGCTATAGTATCTATTTGTATGAAAATTTGTTGGATCAAGGTCAGGTTATACTAGGTTAGTATCTTTCACCATGTGCATATTCGTTATCAATGCTAATTATTGCTAATACATCAAACTTAATGTGCAAGCTAATATATAATTTACTACTTGTAATCGTTAAAGCAAAACAATAAATCAAGTTCGTTTTTGATCTAATCATCGTAAAGCACAATTTACAATATGTATCGAGGCCAAGGTGATCAAGTCTTGACAAACAAAATATCGACATAAGATCAGTAAGTGTATAACGCGCCCACGTGTGAAAAGGATAATATCGAAATAAGCTGGAATGCTTCATTTGGATATGTTATTTCATAGTTTTTGTTTGAAGTTGGTATTAGCAAATTAGTTCGAAAAATTTTGGCGGCAAAAATGTGGTGACGAACATGTTCATCGCAGTTACACGAAACTCACTTTCGTCAAATTCAATCGACATTTGAATTTAAAAAATCGTTGGTATGTATCGCGTTAAATATTCAAAACAATTGTTCGATTTTATACTTTCCGTTGTTTGTCATATAAAAGATATTCAAAATATATATCAAGAAATATTTTGAATATTAATTATCATTCATAGTGATAATCTTAAATGTTTTGTATATTACAGATATGTTTTAAACCACTTTCTAAGTTGTTACAATCGAATTTTATTTAATAAATCAATATATTTTTATTTAAAAAGCATATTATCGGATATCATTCATAATTGCTATATACAATGTACATATTGAACTATCTATGGCTCATAATTATGGGATTTCTATGGTTAAAACTAAAAGTGAAAGTGAGGTTATGATCTTATCGAACGTGATTATTTACCATGATCGAGAACATCATACAATTCGACGGACGCGTAAATTGCATGTTTGTCTAAATGAATAAATTTGTCTGAAAAAATATTTAAATATTTAGTGGAATCGATATTGCATATGTCTTTTTTTTTACTCAGTCATGTGATACATATATTTTTAATTTAAAGAAAACGGGTGAGAATCAGTGAAGCATCTACCATTATGGTGGAATTATCGAAACTTGCTTTGGATATTGCAGTTCCTCCTAAAGTTCTCGCACGTCGTGGCGGAGTTACTATTTCAGAAGATATCGTGACTTTCCTTCATGTAAGTCAATTTCTTTTCGACTTTTTATCCTGTTTTTATATCTTTAATTGAAGAATAAATATGCTATTCGTAACATAACTGTTAATACACCAGACGTACAAAAATCTATTTTCAAATCAGTAATTGTCTTTTTATTGAGATAAAATCATGAGTAGGTTTATATTTACATTTTATGATGTAAATATAAATTATATTATATTATAAATCTTTATTATAGAAAACGAAATATGACAAATACTACTATTAATTATAGAATTTACGTTCCAAAAATTAATTTCAACACGTTGGTTGATTTCGTAGCGAAATTCCACTGAAATGATAGCTTTATTAAAAGATGTAGAAATTAAAGTACGCAAAGATAATGAATGAAATTGTCGGTACTATAAAAGACAAAATACATGACAAGAACACGGAACATTTCTTATGTGATCGATTCATAAAGTTCGTAAGTAACTAAATATTTATGTAGAATGTAACGTCAAATATAATTTATGATAAAAGAAGTCTCGTTTCATAGTCTTTGTATTATGCACATTGAATAATGTTCGCGATACGTCTGGCTCCAAAGGAACGTTTCTATTGAACGTATACGATCTATCATGTGCATAAACATTAGGTAATCCTCGTGTTAAAATTAACTCGGCTCATTTGTCGATGGATAACTAGAATAGCAACAACAATTTAAAACAATCTCAAGAGTTAAAAGTTATATCTTTCGTTAAATATGAAGACGGAGATTAAATCTAATTCCAAGTTTCCTTTTTCCTCTTATGATAATTGGATCGCAGATATTTAATGCAAATTCATATTTTTATGACCATGTAATTAGAGGACTATAGAATTTGTTTAAACATTACAAAACAGAGATTTATTTAAATATTACGCCGAATATTCGAATATTAGGTTAATATTAGAAACGCGATCTTAGAGTTATAATTATTAAAAAGATTTTGATGCGATATATAATATAACGGGTATTAAATAAACATTATTTCCTTTGAACTTTGTAAATTAAATTCTCGGCAATTCTGTCATTAATATTCTCCATATCCTTGCAGATAGTAAGATTCCGATTATTTCGATTCCCAAGTAATAATATTACTACTAATATTCAATCACAAAAATCAACCGCGGTTCAATACAAATATACTTAATGCTGATTGAATCTAATAAAATTAAAAGTGCTTTTTTCGTTCAAATTTATTCTCTATGCTCGATAAATATTTCGAACGTACTCCGAAACTCCGAAGAATTCATGAGAACTATTACGAGAACGCCATATAATCTTCTGAACATTATTTCTGGCGTGCGAAATTTTTCAATAGGAATGCCGCGAACTTGAACTCAGGATGCCTCTTAAATTTATTGGAAGAGTACTTTGCAAATGGGAGAAACTAAAATCTAAAAATACTTGAGACGATGTAGTCCAATATATATAGAATAGCAGATTTTCAAATCTGAGAATAATTTCATACAATAATCGCTTGTTTACTATTTATTGTCAAATGTCAGTTGCACACGATGTAGACAACGTACGATATTTATTAGGATAAAAGGTGTTAAAGGATAAAAGAAAGAATGTGATGATCAGAATGATCGAAGGGATAAGCTGTAATAACGGGAACGGCAACAAGCTTCCTTTCATATCGGAGAGGAGGTGCGCTTCAGGTGCGTGAAGTTAGGATCGATATTGCAAGCGACTCCCTGGGCCATGACATGCCCCTGCGGCAGCCATCGGCTGCACGCGATCGTGCTAAAATTAAATGATGAAATTCATTCCTCCTTTTTTCCCCCCGATCCTTCCTATTCACTCATTTTCTTTTTTCGTCTCATTAACCCTCATCTTTTTCTTGTTTTTCTCTCTTGTTATCTTTATATTTATTTCCCCCATTCACTCCTGTCTGCTATTCTTTTTACTTACCGTCTCTTTTTACACACTATATTTATGGCTTTGTTTCTCTTTCGCTTTGCCATCTCCTTTATTTCCGTTCACTTTGGCCTTTCAGCATCCCTACGTTTCTTTCTTCTTCTTTTCGCTCTATTGTCTCACTTTATATCCTTGCTGTTTGCTGATTTCTATATCTTTCATTTTGTCATTGCTTTTATGCTTCTTTTATTTTAATTTCTACCTTCGTTGATCTCTTTCGCATTCATTTTTTTAACGTTTCATATTTTTCTCGTTATATCCTCCACCGCTATTTCGTCTATTCTTTTATTTTCCATTGGTTTTTGTCTTTCTAAATTTTTCTGTTTATTGGATTTTATATATTTATTAGAATTTTATTTATTTTATGTATTATACATATCTTATTTATTTCCTCTTTGCTTTTTTTTTTAGCGGAAAGACATTTTCTTCATCCTCCTTCTTTGATTTTTACGTCATATAGCTTTCTTTTTCGCCATCATTTGAATTACTCCCTTTTACAGTGTTTCGTCATCTGTGTCACGAAGCACACGTGACGTCTTATCAATGACGTAACAGGGACCGTATTATTCAGGAAGTAGTGTGCGTCATCGTCCTTGAGGTGATCTGTAATGCAAACGGCCAGGGAATTACGTTTACAAGTGGTGCACGCATCCCCTAACCTCGCTTGTTCATACATAATCAGCTTTTATCGTACAGATTTTAGTTAAAAATAACGCGTAACAAACATCTAGCTATTCTATTAGATAACAAATCTTTAGTAGCGACTGACTTTTTTGAGTATTTAAACAAAATGGAAATATATGAAAAAAATCAGTTACATTTAGTAGATAAGAATAAAAATAATTAATCTACTAAATAGATTAAAAAATGGAATTTAACTTTTTCGGGAGCATTATAATATTCATAGTACAAAACATTATGTGTAATATTTATAAACGCGCGTGCGTTTGATATTTTACTGACAACACTGACGATTCCTTCAGGTCAAATCAATTAACCCTCCGAAAATGCATCAGTTGCACGCGATATTGCTAAATTTAAACCAGGCAGCTTCTTGCCACCTGCACGTACATTTCTGCATGACGTGCGCTAAAGTCAACTTCATAAATGCAATCATTACGGAAAACGCAATTCAGTTTTACGAAGGATGCAACGATATATAACGTATCCTAAAGTGTATAGGCACAAAAATAAACGTATTTTATTGTTGTTTACTTCCCGGAATAAGGACTATATCTATTATTATTCCTTCCATCGAATTGCGACTACTTTTGCAACTATAAAAATGGACTTTTGCTCGCTAAGCATCGGTCGATTAATCCTATCATAATCCTCGAATTTTTATATTTCAATCTAGCACTCATTTTAGAAGACAAAAAGAATTTACAATGTTTTAAGAAGATGTTTAACATACAATTGAAACGAGAAATCAATAAGACGTTTTTCATATTTCTTCCAAATTGTGAAGAAATATTTTAACATTAGAAAAATATAATTTGGTTGAAAATAACTGAATGAGCATAGCAGGGTTAAACGTTCATCGACCACCGAATTAAATGTTACAATCGTTAAACAGAAAATGACATAATCGACGGGTAATCACAGTCATACCAATCTCAACACCGTTAGTAGCAATGAACACTGAAAAATATGTGGAGCACATATGCCCATATGTTTATATTATATATACGGTGCGTGTTAGAGAGTAGAAAATGTCAGACGATTTATCTCTCGAAGAGAAGCTATCGAGGAAGAAAATTGTCAATTGTCAAACGTAAAACGTCGCTCCGTATCGACTATATGCGGCACCGCGACCCGATTCTTAGGCAGCCCTGTCTTCGGTGAACCTCGCACGCGCTCGTCAGTGTTCGGGTACTTCTAGGTGAGTGTCTTCTTCGGCTCGAGTCTCATTGATCTCTCGGATGCGGTTGCGCGCAATGGTCGGCAGACGGCGGTGGTACTCCCGTCGACCAATCAGCTGTCGTGATTCCCTGGCTACGCTCGAGTCTCGTGGTCCTTCGGGCTAGCCGGTCGCCTCTTGTTTTCCATCGTGGGCTTCTCTAACCCGTTCGGTTGTTCGGTGGTGCGGCGCGAGGCGCGTTCTACCAACGCCGCTAAACGTCAAACGTGCTCGGCCGAAAAGACGTGGTAATAAAAAAAAAAAATACAACGTGTCGACAACGGCGGTCACAACGCGGACGACAATTAGTAGCGACGTCCTCGGTGACAAGGTTCGAGCGGATCGTACGCCCCCTTCTTGTCGCCGCCGTCACCATGATACCGTACTCCACGTGCTTGTCTTTTGGGGGCCGACACGACGCTCGTCGCTGGGTGGTCCTACACGACGAGTTCTCTCCCTACCCGGTGAGTCGCAGTACGAATACGCACGAGCACGCACGACGTATCACGTTCCTCAACCGAAAAGACGCGCGGCCACCGCCACTCCAAATCTCCTTTTCTCTATCTTCTAGCTAGTGTGATTACAGACAAAGCAGAAGGAAGTTGTGTTTCGGCACATCATGTTGATGCATACTCACATACATGTAGTATCAGTACTATATACACGTACACATACTTGTGCACACGTATACACCTTAGTTACCGTCTATATACATAACACTGGTTCGATTCGCGTGCGCGACAATGCCTCCGGGTTCGATGAACGTCTTCGATTGCCTCGATTGCCTAGCTTCATTGTGTATAGACTGCATTTGCGGGATAGATCCAAGCGACTTCTCTCTCTCATCGTCTGCCATGTTTGTTGACATTCGATTCGTTTGCGATATATCGTCGTGCGATATACATATCTATATATATGTTTTTTGGAAAGTTTTAACCTTTTCGTCAGCGGAAATTAAAAGCAGAAAGCTTGAGACAAAGCAAGTGCTTAATAGATACACATATGCTTATTTTAGTAAAATTAATTTACTTTTTTTGTATACAACCGTTTACCTCTTTAAAGGGGTCAATGTTATAGTTCCTATCGCCGAATATATTCGATATATTTTATTAAATTGACATTTAATGGAATGGAATTGTTTGTTTTCTAAGGTTGTTTATGCACATATGTATGTAGCAGTACATATATGTAACTCTGCAGAAATGGAAACATATTTTTATATTCTCTATATCCATGACTTCAATTGATGGGAAAAATAATTCACTTCATCTACGACAGATAGTATTCGAATATTTGACGTTCGTTAATTTTTTTACGCGTTGACTACTGGATTTGTTGTATTTTACGACATATGCGGAATATCGATTCAATTTGTGCGTATTACGTATTATGTATTATAGATGTATTATGTTTTTACGCTCGACGTATAGTTCACGATAGACAATTTATGAGCAAAGCGTACGAAGAATTATTCCATAATCTGTACCGATCGCGTGTTTTATGTTTCTTATAATGTTCTTAACTTGCTTAATATTAAACATGATTTTGTTTTTTGTACAAGTTATAGGCGAGGTATAGGTGGTTTACCGGAATATGCTTATGATTATTCATCTGTTCCTTAGAAATCAGATTTTTGAAGCAATAGGAAAATAATTAGCAATAAATAAGAAATATAAGAAAATCACTTCGTTCAAATGATAAAGTGAATTAACATATTATTTGCCTTCTAATCTTAATTACATAAGGTATAATGTGATACATTGTTTACACGTATATTTAACGTTAATTTAAAGTTACATATATTTAAAGAACAGCTTATTATTACTTATCTTCTAATTATAATTACGTTAAACGAGGAATATTTTAAAGAAGTAACATTTATTACCATTAGAGTACCTAATCGTCTAAATAACGTTAATAAAGGAGAATTTGTAAATTGTTGAAAAATTCTACAAATATTTTCTACCAATACATTATAGAGATAAATATGAATTGAAAAATATTAATATCTTGTTTTTTGTGAAACAAGGATTTGTTGAACAAATATTATTAAAAGATCTCTTTACAATTTTTTTATGAATTGCAGATAAAGTGTATACATTTTATTGGATGGTATCATTATGCTTGTAATTTAAAGTATGATTTGTCTTCTCTTATCGGTTCAACTGGACGAAACCATGACAATGGACGGATGATAGAAATAGAGAGGGTCGGAAGTTTCATCAAATGACACGGTAATCAGATAACTTCAGCTGTGAATATAACAATGAAATGAGCATGGTCATTGCACGTTATTATAAAATGAAATCGATGCCACTTGCAGATGAGCCGCATCTCTCCGTTCTCTGATCCAAATTACGAGAAATATTTATCGATGGTATAGCTTCTCTCGTTTTCATCAATATCGTATCTAGACGTTCCGAGCATTTCAATTTTCAATTATTAAAATGACAAGATCGTTCGAAGCAATTAAATTACAACTCGTCAATGAGCAAGGTAGTTACAACGAAAATATCCAATTTTTATTTCAGCATTATAAATTTATCGTATTTCCCTGATTTTATGTATTCAATACTTGAACGTGCTCTAATTCTTTATTATTAATTAAAAATTTACTCTATTCTGTGATTTCATTCATTTATAATTAATAAAAAACACTAGAATTTTGTTTTACAATTTAGTTTACTTTAACGCGTAACATACTATTTATTTCTACAAAATAATGAGAAGTATAAAATTAGCCAGAAGTTTCTACTTCCCTTCCATTTTTCTATCAATGGTAACAATTCTTTTAACCTTGGAATTCTATACTGGATATCACATTCCCCACCTGTTCCCCTCTATTTTAACTTCATCTAACAGTTGATAGCTCTTTGTTATTAATTTTTCCTTGATAATTTTCCAATGCGGAAGAACGAAGATTATTCAGTAGCATGCCCGAATTCATTTGAAGTATTATATTAATATTATAAATATAATATTATATTAATAACATTGTTTTTCAATCATGTAAACCCTATACTTACTTATTTTCATAGTTAGATTATTCAGTTCGTTAGTTACAGTGTTACCATTTTTTTGTACGTATAACATTACAAAACTGACACGTCAAAGAATGATGTATTAATTCTATTTTAAACTAAAACATTACGTCACTCAATAGTACGTATTCAATGTACAATAAAAATAAATATACAATACGATATAGCCATTTTATGTTGAAATATCGTAGTACGAATAGCGAATATACTTCGAGTTAGTTTATAATGAAAAAAGATTTGAATTTCTTTGTAAAAATGAAAACTACTGTCGTTTTGTCGTGAGAGCCGAAAAATAATTTGGAACGAGTAACAATTTATGCATAGAAGTGCATGCAAAATGCATCGTAAGCGTAAATGCGTTTTTAGGAGTTTGCAAAAAAGTTGATTACGCACTGTTGAGCAGAATACGTGCCCGTCCTTTGAACACTCGGTCAGATAGCTCGAAGGGTTGCTATAAACGAATTATTTTAAGGTGATTGTTGTTCACGGTTGACATTTTGTTGCGCTATTGCTATAGTCGATTGAACTTTCATTAAATTATATACATACTTGGATTCTTCGTTTTCTGCGGATCAAATCAGTTTTTCAAGAGGAATAATTACATTGTAGTTAATAATTAAACGCGTACCACGAATTTACGAGTTTAATATATTCCTTAATATGGAAATTACTTTGTGTACGCTTTACAAGGTTTTGTTCGTTTTAATAGGATAAAACAGGAAGCCATCTCTATTGTAACTCTTAATTTAATTTCAAAAACTAAATTTTTAATTAATTTTGTTTCAATGGAAATAAATCGAAAAAATGGGATTTTTTGTTCTTTTATATTAATCTTTTAAATTAAAATCAGGTAAGCTGGAAGATCCTTTGTTTAAATAAACTAAACTACATAATAAGGGCGCCTTTATGGTTCGTTCACACACGTTCTTCTGCCCCCTTTATTTTTCATTATATCGATCAATAAATACTTCCTTGTATCTTTCTATTTATATAATAACCTATGCACGTTGTCCCATTAACGGGACGTTTGTCAGAAGAATCTAATTATGTAACAGTTTCTTCAAATTATCTTCTTTTTTCTTTTTTAATAAAACTTCATTTTCTTTCTTCATAGCCACAAAAAGAATAAGAGAAAGGTTCAATCAAATATTAATGACACGAGTATACTTATCGTTAGAGATAAATGTATTATTAAATAATAGAAAGATTTTGAAACAATATTCGATATTGTTACAAATGAGAGATAGATTATCTATTTTTTCACGCATTTTCAAAGTATTTTTTAAATGTCAATAAAAATTGATTTCAGCCTTTATTACATTCATTCCACAAAAAACTTCATGGTCTCAGTTAAAACGAAGATAAAGCTGTTTCGATATTTTCCGATAGAAAAACTAACTTGCAGGCATTTAACAGTTTATTCTCCGATTAAAAAACAGCAAACACTAGTTTATTCTCGTATAGCTTTTGTGAGAAAAGAATCATCCTACGTGAAAAATCATTCTGTTCGATACGATGTGCATATTTCTCGTATAGGCAATTTTTCTGTTAATCTTCTGGCAATCTTTTATTCGCTTTTGTTAATCTATTTATATCTTCAATAGACTTTTGAAAACTTTATTTTTTAATTCAAATTCAAATTTTTTAATTAACTTTTAATATCCATTTTCAACGTATTTTCAAAATAGGTTTTGTTATCTTTGTCGTGATGAAAATTAAACTGGGGAAAAATTACATACTAAATTGTAAAATAAAATCATGATTATTGAACGATTACGTTAAACGTAGTAATCTAAACTTTCCTGAAACACGTTGAAAACATAGGTATTTAGAACACGAAGTAAATTCACGAATAAACTAAATTAACATAAATTTACTGGGTTGTTTGCCAGACAATGATTCAGCGAATTGACCTGAAAATTCTGAAATCACGGAGCATCTCTTCCTTTTCATTTGTATCAACGTGACGCACGAATATAATTTCTACAAAAAAAACGATCCGTTTCTCATCTAATTTTGTAAGCCGTTTGTTTTCGTAGATTCGTTATCTGCCACCTAATCGTAAATTAAAATATGCTCGAAAATATTTTGTAACCTTGTTCCTTTTACACTATCTGGGACACTAATACATGCTATTTCACAGTTATGTATAAAAGTGTGCACGATTGTAACATTTAATGGAAAAAGAAGAAGCAACAATTATATATATATATATATATATATATATAGGTACTTACAACTTAATCGAGTTTTCTGAGTAGTCAGAGTTCTTTTATTTTGAATTTTATTGAAATACCTAAAATGCAGCTTCTTTTTTATTGTAACTATTACTAGTTATTGTAACTATTACTAGTTATTATAATAAAGTTACTGTATTACTATAATGCACATGGAAATATACAAATGGATTTTTATGTTCTTTTATTTCACTTATATATTATTTAGCACAGAAACTTTCGCTGTTAATTTAAAGAGTTCCAAAAGGTTTCTCCTTCTGATCGGACTTCGTTACCCAAATCGATTATTTTTCTTCTTTCTAATAACGTTTCTTTAGAATTTGTAACAATCAGTTTGCAGTTTTTCTCATTAGAAATGTTATATACTAACAATCAGCATTTTGTGACATTTCTTCAACACATCCAATGCGACAGGATTTCTAACGATTTCTGTTCTATCTTCTGTGACGAGAAGAATCAAAGAAAATTATCGTTTACTTGGTTTTAGTTAAAAATGTGATTCGGACGCGCGACGTTAAATTGTTGAGAAATATTAAAACTAAAATGATGTTATAGATTTTATCGATATCATCATTGAACGTATTAAGTATCCATTATTTGAAATCAGATTAGTTAAATTTCTAGCTAAATTGCTTGAACTCAAGTTTTATTTGAACAAAGTTTAAGACTCAATCTTGAAAAGTTACCCCCCCCCTCCGGATAAGAAGCAGAAACGAAATCGAAAGATCTGTGACACCTGTTTCAATGTTGCTACAATGCTGCTTTTGTTTCGTTCTATTCTAGCTGCGCTGTTAAAGAAATCTCTATTCCGGAGCTGTTCCATTTTCCTTGTCATGGATTTAAAAATCCTGTGCCTATGTCCGTGCCCGACGAAACAGTGTCGCGTTGTTCTATTCCCCTTTTTATCGATTTGTAGCTCACAGGAAGTTCCATCCGAAAGGGTGAGCGAATAAAGCCTCGCGGTACTTGTCGTTGGCTTTATCTAAATAGAATTTTCGGTACATGTCTCAATAAAGCGCGATGCTACCGAAGAATATGATTCTCCAACGAGCACGTGCATCACATAGCCAATTTTCATAGTCAATCTTCTTTTTTTATTGATTGCCTTTTTATTTTTAACTTGAAATTGCATCCCTTTGTACTACCTAAAGGAAATCTAGCCGAGGTTGATTGAAACTTTCAAATCGGTGCTAAATGCTTCTTCTTCTTTCTACAATTTTTCAAATATGTAATTAATGATAATACTAATATGTGTTGCTTTTATATAAACTAATAAACCGGGAAAATAATATCTGATCCTATTTTGTTTAATTGTGCGTGAAGTAGAAGTTGTCTCGTGCAAACGAGCTTATTATACATTTAATTTATTATACATTTCAAGTAAAGTCATTGAAACGAGGAGAATTTTGAAAGCGTATGCTATTACGTTGTAGAATCTGGATTTATTGTTCATAACTGAAACACAGTGTTTAACGCTCTAGATTATTCGTTATTTCAATAAAAATCATTAACTACAATGAAAAATTATTGCAAAATAATTTATTTGATCTTAACATAAAATTGGGTTACTTTTAAAATAAAAATAGCAAATTGGTCGAAATGACTTATTATTTACTATAATCTTATTTTCATCTCAATTACAAATTGCCTATGTCTCGTAGAAAATGTGTTTCGTAGAAAATTATATTATTTAATTCAACATTTTTCAATCGCAAAAATAATTAATAGCAAGATCCTCTGTATATAAACAGAGTTAAATTTGTATTCTGCCTTTTTTTTTTTTTTTTGTTAAAATTTCAATAAAAATTTATCCAAACTGTAAGTTTCGAGAACTTCCTCAAGCTTTATAACTTGATGAGATTTTTGCAGTAACAAGCAATAGTAATTAACGCTTTTTAACAACTCTTGTGTATATCATTTCATTGCAGGCTTCTTTCTTCTTTTATAATTTTGAATCTTTTGCCAGAACTGTCATCATCGTGAAAGATAAAAATTGCATTAGTTAGCCGGTGTCGAGGAAGGACTAACGCAGTCTCATCACGGATGGGGTAATGAGTAAAGTTCATTTCTGAAATTGAGATTGAGAAAGGGATCAGTACGCAGGAAAATAGTTTCATCTTGTTGTGAATGTAACTCTTGAATTGCTTTTGCGACCTTTTCGTTTCACCGTTTGACAATTCACCGATTCGCTGTTTCGAACTAATCTTTTTACCTTAAAGATATATATACACACACACATATTGGATTGACTAAAGGGTAATGTCAGACTTTTTGGTATAAAACTATAGAAAGAGTTAATGCAAATTATCTTCAACGTTGAATTTCTATATTCCTAACATTTCAGCAAACTCTTGTGCGTTAATGTGAATTATTTTCTACTACTACTAGACAGTAAATTTGATCATTATCGATCTCGACAGTCGTTTACCATCGATAAGATCAAAATCTCCATTAGGAAATTTTGTGAACCATCTCTGCACCATTTTTTCATTCCTGCACCACGTACATCTTTTGTGCTGTTTATACGGTATTTTTACCTTTGAAATTATATGACCTATGAAATTATAATTTATAATTGCGAAATACGAAAATACGTCTTCTTGTTGTTCATCTTCGAGTCAAAGTAAACACTAAAAAAATGTAAGCAAATGTAATGAATTATTTCTTAAATTGCACGAAATTCGAGATGTCAGCTTACAGATTGTACGGACGTTATACAGCTTATCGATAGTCTGTTGCTTTCGCAAGTAGAACGGCAGAAACGAATGTTCAGGGAAGAATCCGACATTACTTATACGTATTGGCCAACCTAATATGTACATGTTTATGTTAAAAAAAGAAAAAAAGATGAACGATCGAATAATAATGAACACGTGAACAGACATAATTAAGTAATTAATAATACGTAATTGATTTGACGTATCTCAGGGGTCAGGAAACATTAATTAGGAAACTAATTTTCACTTTCTATTTCGATATACAACGATGACAAATGAAAACTGTAAATGAAATTATTTGGCAATCAGCTAGAAAAGATTTCTTTAGGAACGGGAAGACAAGCCGATTGATCACAGTCGTGCCCCGTTTGCGCTAAATTAATTTTCCAGACTTAACTGGTTATCTCTGAGCTTGATATAGCTGAATTATAGCTCGTTTATTGTTCATGGTGCTCGATGCTAGCACGATGAAATCTGGGGAATGTTTGTTGGCAGGGCAAGTTCGTTTATCAATGCCAAGATCAAAGGGATTCAGTGCGTTTCTGTGATCGTTGACTAAACTTATTGGTGAAACGCAATTGCTTTAGCTTACCTTGTCACGAAACAACCTTGTATAGACCCCTTCCCGAGAGATGGAAAGCGAGAGAGAGAAAGAGATTGAATCGAGCGTGTAGATAACTAGATTAGTCTATATATCGCGAAAGAAAATGCGTTTCAATATCTCCTATAATCACTTTTGTTTCACAGGGAATTTGAAATTTCAAATTCCTCGCGCGGTTTTAATAAAATTGTAATTTCATACGAGAGATCTTTGCATTGGAGAAAAAATATTATCTCGTCGTTGACTAATACTTTGTCGAAATTTTTCAAGCGAACATAGCTTTCGATAATCGCGTTTTATAACCCATTGCTTTGTTTTATTATATCGTTATAGGATTTCTATACATTTGTCAGAAGCAGAACATTTTTAAAGAAAATTGTGTCGTTTAAAAGATGTTTGAATTTCCCTCTATGTAGAAATATCGTGCAAGTTAACGATGGTTTCCGTACATCTCTAAACACATGATTCAAGGAGAAAGTTTCCCATTATATGGTAGTATACTACCTCTTTGAAGTGAACTGTTTTATAACAAAAGTCGTCCATGATAGTAAGAAGTCATTGTTATTCAATGTTAGAACCACGTGCGAAAATAAAGACTTTTAAGATATTGAAACGATCGCATAATGAAGATCTTCATCTACTTCACAGACCTCGATTCTTGAGACTATTCTCAACTATTGCTTTCAAAAGTATCTCTATTATTTGAATTCTTCTCGAATATCATATTGAATTCTACTATTTGAACACCCTTACAATTTCATATTGATCCATTGTAAATGAGATCGTGAAATATAAGAAATGATTTTTTCTCCCTGCCAGGTTAACGTTTTAACCAACTTTCATACCTGGGCAGCAAACATTTATTTTAAACACGTGGATGAAATATTCAACTACGAATTCATTTTATTCGAATGAATATAGTAGAAAAGTTAATAATAATTTTGTTGTGTAATACGTAATACATCTAAATTATATATATATATATAGAGAGAGAGAGAGAACTAGTGAAGGAATCTTCATAATGACTAGACACGGTTTTTCATGTATTCATAGAAAATTTGAAAGTGCAAAATCGCCAAGATTGCGTATAGTATGAAAGGTGCAGGAAATATCCAGAATACAGTGGTGTCTACAGTATTTGACAGATAAAACAATTTCCTACCGAGATTCTACTTTCTTAATTATATCCTGGAAAAATTCGCACTATTCTGATAATGATCCAGAACACGGATCAATGTTTTCCTTCGCTTAAAAATTCGTTCATTGCCGAAGAAACACAGGACACCGTGCGTGCTATAGAAATAACGGAAATAGTTGGAATATAATCTCGGTAGGTAATTTCGAAACGACAAGCCCCTCGGTATGCCGTAGGATTGTTTAATCAAGATGCAAGGGAAAAGAGGCGAAGGACACCATCTTTGAAGGAGAAATATTTTCACGATCTAAGGGCTTGCCTTGTAATTTCTTTCGGTCCCTCTCTTCGCGGTGTCGTTCCTTCTCCATCGTGGACTGTCCGAACGCTCCGGCTGGGTGATTAAAAACGAAGCTAATAAATTGATTTAAAGCGCTTTCAAGATGGCGTCTTTGATAGCAAATCATGAGACGAGGAGGAAATGGGAAAGTAGCATCCTCCATCCTGAATCGTCTCGAAGACGCTTTAACGAGACTTCCAGCATGACTACCACTTTCCTCTCTTGTCTTCTTCTCTTTCTCCTCTTTGACAACTGGTCTCCCGTCGTTTTCGTTAAAACGTACCGCGATCGAAGAAATCTATCATTTATTGGTTTCTCGTCGGAGTTGTTTATCACGGATTTCTTGCTAATGGTCCTCGTTATACTCGTTGCTGTTACGGAATCTTTATGTGCGAGTAATAATACAAGGGTCTTATAACAAGAAACGACCCTTGTCAAATTCTTCCGTCTCCGCTAGCTTCTCCTATGAAGCTTTAACCGCGTGTATTTTTATTTGTCGGAACGTTGTACATTTAATCATAATAATTCGCGAAATGATGTAACGTACTTTTTCAACGACTAGTTTTACTATTGCAGATTTATTGGTTTGTTTTGAAATAATACGGGAAACTATTGGTTCCTTGGAAATAATATCTGCGTGGAAAAATTATGCGATTGAAATAACCACACAACGCATTTTAAACTTTTACGAATTAATAAATAATTAAGAATTCGGGATATACAAAAAATGTTAAATTTAATCTAAACCAACGCTTCTTGAACTTTTTCTATTCGTGACCGCATTTTGCCTGGGAAAATTGTATGTGACCACAATTATATACATGAGAAGATACGTAAAATAAATATACAAACAAAACGTTAATCGATAATAATTCAAAGGAGTTTAGTTCTTAACAATTCTTCTATTTATAGTTTTATTATTTATTACCATTTATTAAGGTAAAAGCAAAGGATATCGATGAGACAGACGAGTTAATTTACTTTTCCATAAAGAATTAAATCTTGGCTGAATATTTGATATAACAGAGTATCTTCAACGTTTTTCAAAATTGATGAATATTTTGATTTTACAATCGTCAATGACGAAAACGCCGTTTTGCTATAGATGCGTAGTATAAAAGGTTATAAGGCTATTGTAGAAATTGCTGGAAATTCTGTCCTAATTCCAGTAAAGTAAAAACCCATTTACATGATTTTTTAAAAAGCCGATGTTTTATATCTATGCGATTAATGGCTCAGTGAATTTTTTATGATCCTTTGATGACAGATGAGCGACATTTTTCATTTCACTGGTGTATGGTAGTCGCAAAAATTGTCAAGATCTTGTAAATTTTTACGCGATCCATAGCTTAAAAAGCTCCTGATTTAAACTATAACAAAATAAATATGCTCGTGAGTTTTATGTGGATTTAGAATTGGTGTCGCAATGTATTCTCGGTGTCTAGAGTTGCAGAATTTCATCAGATACCCATGTACGCCTCACGGTTATCACCTATTTAAGGTATATTTACCTGCTCATATCACGGATCACTGACGTCCACCACAGGTTTTTAATTGACCAGCTGATCAACCGTGCCAAATGACCCATGATATGAGCACGAGTATCTACCTTAAATAGGTGGCAAGCGTAAGGCGCAAATTACCATCAGTGGGTCCTTAGAACGGTGACAAAGCTAGATGCGATACTGATATAAAAAAAAAGATATTTTTTTCAACGATACACACTGAATATTTAACAATCTAAACTAAATCTAATAGGAAATTGGAAAGTTAGGGATAAAGTCTCCATTTAAAATAATCCCGGAATCGGAGGAACTCACTTGAGACGATTTATGAATTAAAATAAAGTTTGACACTTCAAGAAGATAAAAAAGGTCGTTTCTTTTAAACTGTTGGTTTTTGTTTGTTTAATTCTGTCGTAACCTACTTGTGTTATACTTACGTTACTTTCACTGTGCATATCGTCTAGGTGTTAATATAACATTGGAAGTATCTTGTCGTTATGTATAATGTGTAAAAAAGCAACTTTCAAAAGTGTACAATTTTTGTTTAGAGAAGTTGTTTCTTGGCTATTAATTCTATTTCTATACCTTACGTCTTTAATACTGAAGATGCAAAATACGAGATAGGAAGTGAAACAAAGCAAGTGTTTTTATAATTACAAAAATGTATATAAATTATATATATATATATGTATATATATATATATATATAATGTATATTCATTAATACAAAAAATGTATTAAAACGATTGATTAGCTGCACTAGTGTCTTCTTAAAGACTTCAAGAAATTGACAGAAAGTTTTCACTGGCTGGAGCCACTTACGAACGTATCGTGAACGCATGTTTGTTCGTATTCAGCATAGACCGTAGGTGTTCCGAAACGAGTTTACGTGACGATACCATTTGCTGTTAATGCATGTTTAGGCTTTGTGGTACGTTACCCTATAAGGAAGCTGCAGGGGTGCCATACAACGAGGATATCGGAATTCATACATTTACGGACCGGACAAGGTTGAGAAGGCGGACAAAGAGAAGACAATAGAAACGAGGGAGATAATCAATGGCATAGTCCATGGGGTGGAGTGGAGTGATGGGTGAGAATCATGAGGGTGCCACTTATGTCGTCGATCGACATCGCCGTCATGTTACTATATCAAATGCTTACATTGGTTCCGCTTCAAGCGTATACAACGAGATCCAAAAATGAGAATACATCTTGATGGCGCGTAATTTGTTGTAAAATCTCTTACGCATATGTCGTATAAATTAAAAGTTGACTGTAAGTGTTAAAGCGTTAGCATTTTTTTTAAATTAAAGTTCAGTTTTTTACATATATTGTATTTACCTTTGAATCTATAGTCCAACGTATTTGCTATTATTTTCTGACATTTATGTTTCATTTTTTCAATTATAAAACGGCTAATAGAAACATATCGCTGGTAGTTTCACGGGCAACGGAATATCCGTATCCGTTGTTCCTCGAACTAGACGAAGCGTAACGAGATCCGTAGAAAAGAGTAGAACACAGATAGATATACGTCGTTCCTTCGCACCATAAACTTTATGGTCGACCTTCTACTTCATACGTCGACATGTTCTCGTGAAATCGATGCGTAACGCGATTTAATACGGAAAAGAGAGGAATTACGGTATCCTGACAAGGTAGTCGACGGTGCAGTAGAATCTCATTTTCGATGAGATCTACGCGAATCCATATCTAACGTTGCATTATACGAGCAATATTCGTTTAACATTCGTTCGCTATCAACAAAATGAAATCTTCACAGCACCGTTTTGCTTAGTTGTCTAATCATTTCAGATTTTTCGAACCATATAAATATTTTCAGATTAGATTAAATTATTATTATTTTTTTTCTTTTTAGAAACACGTTGCAATAGGAAGTGGTATTAACGTAGGTTAAGGATAGCAACGTGAGCCATCGGTATTTATGGATATTTACGAAAATTTTTGTAGACTGCTTGTAATCTTTGCACGTTACACGTAAGAAATATACTTTAATCTCCCAAGCAATTGTGTCGTATAATGTACATCCAGACGAAAATCAATTCACAGTGGAAATGGCGGATATAATCAGATTATGAAAATTGTTGTGCATATCAATCTGTATGTCGGATATGTTAACTTATAAGATTTTACTGCGTTAGATCTTGAACTGTCGCACGAAACTAACCGACTTGTTCAAACTTATCTTCTTCTGTTCAGTAGTAAATTTAGTCATCAAGATACTGTATTGGTTATCACGTATGTATATATACAGTACACTTTCAATGATAAATCATATGTATAAACAAAACGACCGCTTTACTGTCGACATTTGAGCATATTCAACTAGCCACCGATTACAATTCGTTTTACGATACATATTTTCTAATGAAGATTACGCGCGTTTCTGTTCAACCGTTTACTTTGTACTTTTTAAAAACTGAAGAAGACTAAGATACGGATCAGAAACCACAGACATAATCCGATTTTGGAATACAGTTTCACAAAAACATCACAAGAACACCATGAGGAAGATCCTTCTCGACTGAGACTCTGGCGAAAACACGAATTAATAAACACGTATTCACGTGATCTCTGATCGAAAGAAAGTGCCAACTTGAGAAGCACGGATTCTCACGGATACGACACATTGTAGGAGAAGCTGAACACAAAATCGAGCAGCAGATCGATATAAATTCGCTGGAATGCGACAGTTGAAGAGGCGGTTCAGGAACGCGATTGTGCAGATGCCAAAATTCTCAACCGGCAGTGTTCTGCGTGGGAAACGAGAGAGAAGGAAAGAAAGTGAGGTCGTGTTCTCGCGAGTAATTTAGTTGATGGTGGCTGCGCCCTCGACGAGAGTGAGCGAGCGAGAGAGAATGGGCGAGAGCACCCTTAGGAACGATTCGTGGTCTCTTCAGAGACCCCGAGGTCGGTCCTGCCTGTTAGTAAATATTACTTAACATTATTGCCTGTCAGGCTGATGTCATTGTGGACGTGGACTAACGAACGAGGACGTTCGCGTTCACTTCATTGCGTGTCGCAGTTTTTCTCTATGGAATTTGGTTTTTTGGAATGCCAAGCAGAAGCTTGCGTCAGATTATTCCGCAGCAGGGCTGGGCAATTCGCGGCTCGCGAGCCGCATGTGACTTCTTTCTTGCTTGTATTCCTCTTCAGCGATCCTTATCATATGCATTTGACTTCTACGTATGTATCTTAGGCATCTTGATACAGAAAGTTTTATTCTTTTAATGCAAATAAAGAATATTTTATGAACACAAATAAGCGGAGCGTTAATTAAATTGTAATAGACCCATAATCATAATCATTGTATATATACATACATAGTCACAGTCGCGTGGGATAAAACAAGATAGGAATATATGACGTGGTGGAAGCATCGGCAGATTAAGGGTGAAAAACTCGATGATGGTACGGAAAAATTTATTAAATGAAATTAAGAACTTAATTGACAGATGAGCAGTTAAAATGACGAGTGTGACTGTTACGTTAGTGCTTACTCATCACTTACGATACGCAATACACGAGATACAGCTAATTTTTTTCTGAATGACCATACGACAAATTCCTCCTCCTGAGTCTTTCAGTTGAAGAGAAACATCGTCGCAGCTAACTTATCAATCGTCAATCTGTCAATCTTGTTCGTTTCCTGTGTATCGTGTATTCATCTCTGGAATGTTAATTTGGAGTAAAAGGATGAAGCAAGATCATTCTCAAGCGAACAGTAATTGATTTTTCGGTATGTATATACGTGAGTATGAAAAGTGAAAAATCTCCGATAGAAACCTTGGTGAGAAGCAGATACTTGCTTGTCTTCTAATGAGTGTCTAGTTGTGATCTGGTCATGTAACGAGTTCTAAAAGGCAGGTGTACGTCGATTCCAAGGATTTACGTAAGATTCCATGCAATACGCATTAATTATGAGGATACTATGTATGAGATTTGTCTTTTTACTGAATTACTCGACTGTCCGCATTGCAAAGGTAATCATATAAACAAAGATTGTCAATGCATAAGAAATTTGTCAAAAGCATGTTATTTAAAAGAAGATTGACATAAGAGATCTTCGGATCATGAAAATGGGTTACTACATTTTATGGAAAGTCAAATACTTGAACTTCTCTTTTCCTCTTGCATGTTATCAGTAATTCTGATAATAGCTATCATCAAATCGTTTTACACCATCTTGCTTCTATAAGTCGATTGAATTAATTATTAAACATTTAATCTAAATATCACAGTGATCTCCATAAAGGATAATTGTTTATTGATTATACGTTGTCTTTAACGTTATATCTATTATACAAAAGGCTCTCCACGAGATAAAAAGACAGTCTTATCCTATATTTGCGTCTATATAAGTATCCGTAAGCCTTTTCTATTTATCTCCATTAATTTATAATCCTTTACATTGCTTTGATTAATCTTTTATGTTGCGCTAATTAATATTTTATTACGTTCTACGGTTAAAAAATAAGGGAAAGGAATACCTGTATGCATTTATAAACATTCTACTGGTTGTTTGCTACCAGCTAATTCATTATCAACGTATTATAAAAAAATTATTATAACTACCATTATATGTATAGTATATAAGTACCTCTTAACTATCTTTACTCTCTAACTAACGCTATCTCTTATTCTTAGAAATACTTTAGTTGAAAAAAAATTTTTTTTAACATATCGTGATGCAAACAAACAAAAGGTTGTATTATAAATTATGAATTTTTAAACAATCTCTCTTTTATTAAAAAACTATTACATTAATTTGTATTATCATAATCTATATTATTTATATTATACTATCATAATTTATAATTTATAGCATTATGCCTATTTTATTTACGATGAGATAAAAATTCCATACTTAAAGTATGTAATTATGTTTCAACAAAGCTACATATTCGTAAAAATCAAGATTTGAATCTGCGAAGAAACCTGGTTAATCAGTGTAAACATTGGTTTTTAATTGACCAGTTAATCGGGTCCGTAAACCTGGTTAAGCGGATCCCCGTAAATCTGATTTTTCGCAGCTTTTTTCTGGCGCGTCACGCACACCCGTGCTCACGCGGACCCTCTTAACTCGTTTGTTCAGAAAACAATCTAAGTTTAGCGCGACCGTCTAAATGCGTCCGCGGTGGCGGATCGCGAACAACTATTTTCGACTTGTATGTCTCACCTACACCGCGGTAATACTACTGTTTTGACGTTTACTCTTCGATCATGGCTAGTGATATTATTTTTATTAATAGTGGCGCCATACGCTCGAACTGATAAATAACTTTGGCTCGCTCTTCGAAATGGGATTTAACGTTTCTAATTGAAGTGCGTTATTTTTGTCGCCGGCAGCGGTTTAACGAGTCCTTTGTTTTCTTTTGACATAAAATTTTCTTTTGTGTACATGATGATTTCGCCGAATTATAAAAGCGCATTTACGAATGTCGCCAGAGCAATTTAAGTTTTGACTTAGCCTTTTAATAAATTGTCAAGCTGTTGCATAATGAATGTCGCTTCGCTTATACTTTTACAAATGCGGTTTTGTAAATCGTTGACAGGTTAAACTCTGTTCGCCAAGATGAAGAAATATAGTTCCTCATTGACTGAAATTACTGATTAATTCTCCGTGAATACACGTATGACAAATAGAATTATACATTTTCTGCGTATTTCGCATGGTAAAACGTTTATCATTTCATTTTCCAAAGTTATTTTATTCCAGATTGTTAAATGTGAGGGGCAAAGGGAAAAGATCTACTCTTTCTACTTCCACTACTTTTGATTAGTATAACTTTAGGGGTAATACAATCTCATGCATAACAAACGAGCAAAGGAGCAAGTTATCTGAACTGTAATACAGTAAGAGGATATTTCTTGTTTTGATAATGATAGAAGAGCACAGTTTCTATTTTGTTCTAGTATATCTTGCAATGTTTGATCGTACCCCAAAATTAGAGAACATAATGCATAATACATTCTACTAACCAGAAATTCTACTAGAAACCAGAAATTCCTTCGTGAAATCTAACACTAACCAATCACACCACGTCGCAGTTGGTTTTGTGAAAAATAATCTGTATTCTAAATTATAGTCGGTTAACAAATTTATTTTTAAGGTGAATCGAAGTATCGAATTGATATATGTATTGTAGTATTGCTATTATACTTACCTGTATATTGTTATAATTCTTTATTCTAATTATTTATTACTTATTAATACAGGTATTATTTCGTAGAAATTCTGATCTTAATTTATTTTTTGTTTTCGGTATTTAGATAAAACGAATATCGTTTCGCGGAAACGATTTATTTTAATTATTAATTAAGTTTAAGAATTAAGTTAAAAATTAAGTTTTTCTATAGCGATATATGTAATATTAATGTAATATTTATCAATGTAGAACCAATACAATATTTTATTGAATTGAAATGAAAAAGAAATAGAACATTCGAGACTTTTATTCGATGTTTTACATAATACACAGTCAAAGTTTTCAAAATAACGACACGACTCGACACTTACAACCTGAATACTGAACTGAACCCGATACTTTGTCTACCTGTATGCCAAAATAACCTACGTGGAATTAATTTATCCTTCGTGCAAGTTTCTAGCTCGAGTTGAAGAACGTCCAATTATCCCAAACAAAATGTCACAACTCGACGCTCGTCTAAACTAAAATATGCTACACAGCAACCATTACAATAATACGATATTTTGTCTTGTTCGCGAAGCACGTCGCTTATATCTATTTTACTAGCAGGCATTCGTCTAGATTGTACCATTTTTAATTTATTATATAATAACAACACGCTGTTTTCTGACATAGATAGCCGTCTATTTGGATGGATATCAAAAACTCGTGCGACTCGGTCAAGAAATAAACTGAACGCCGGTATCACGATGCAACGAAGACGATGCAAAGTCACCCTCGCATTCACTGCTTTTCTCGCTAATTGAATGAAAACCTACAATGACAGTTTAAAAAACATTTAGCATATTTTTTGAGAAATGCGATTTTTCAGTTAAACTGTTTCGTAAGATTCAATCTAACGAGCTTGCTGTGTTCAACATTATACTGAGAATCTTGAAGTTTTTATGGCTCGAGTTGTCGCAATCAACCCTGCTACTTCGTCTTGGGTTTATATAACGTGAAATGGATATTATATTTCAGTAAATATTATTAAAATATAGTAGATTTTAAATTTTTGAATGTTGATTTTAGTATATAATAATAATAATAATAATAATAATAATTTCATTTCAGTCTTCTCCGCCATGAGGTGGACTTGGTTTACATAGATTCTTAATCTACACATTCATCCTGCCAAACCATCTATATCCTTCTATACTATCTATCTTCTTCTTCCAGTGTCTTTTCCCGTCTCTTTTTCTTTTCCGCACACGCCAGCGATCTTACTATTTCCACATCGAGAAACTTTGCCACTACATCTTCTAACCTGCATTCGCACCTTTTCAGTTCCCAACGTGTCTCAATTAGGTGCTTCAGTGTTTCTCGATCTTCCTTGTGTAACACACATATGCTACTTTCCTCATCTATCCAATATTTAATGCTCAAGGTTTCCGCTCTATTAGCTTTTGACCGTCCCCTACACCGACCCTGTATTTGATTTTAATATTTAATATAATAAATATATTGCTTTTCGCGTGCTTTACGCGTTTTATGGATAAAATATTCAAAGAGAAAGAGATATCTAAAGAGATACAAACCCGAAGAGGAAGTGAGGAGAACAGCAAGATTAACACACTTAGCATTGTTATGGATAACATTGCTAATATGCTGTTCGATTCTGCCTTCTAGGTACAATACAAACCGCGTCCAAAAAGAAATCCCAACATTTCGCTAATATCAGTACAGCCATCTTCATCAGGTTTCCAAGAACTGCGTGTTATCAGTGCGATCTTCGACCCCTAACTAAGATAATTACTAGACTGCGAATTTTTATGCAAATTCATATTTTTGGAAATATAATCAAAAAAGAAAAGCCTTGGTAGAAAATGTCTTTACCTATCGAGAAGTAGTATTACAGAAAGCACTATACTCCGTGTATTTTATATATTCTTTCACATTGCGTATATTCCCTGCATTTTTTCACTTTCAAATTTCTTATAAATGCATAAAAGTCCTCAGACCACTGATTGCAACGTTAACGACAATTTGGCAATCTTTTCCTCTTATCGTTGGTTACGGCTCACATCCGAAAGCCTCAAACAGTATTGAACGTACCTATCTACAGCATTGCGTAAAAGTACCCATTTTTGTGAATGCATCGCTTCCCCACAAAATATCTGCAATCTGTGGGTAGTAAAACGATCGATAGCAACGTGTAGAGTCACATTTTACTGCTAATTGAACTCTGACCAAAATACGCTATAGATCCTTATTCGAGGTTTCCGTACAATTATATTGTCACCTTACGAGTCCTTTCGAGAACAGCGAACGTTTACTCGTGGATCGATGGTATGTCGAGAATGCTGATCTGGAGACGAAACAGAGTCTCGGATCGAATCTCTACTTTCTAAAGATAACGCGCACGAATTAAGAGGACTGTGGAAACTGCTTCCTCAAAGCGACGTATCGTCGCTGAAAGGAAATGCTAAAGCCAACAAGGAGATTGCCTCGCTCGCCATAGGGGGAGAGAGAAGTTGCACATGGGAGACATTTTGCACAAAAAGAAAGGATAAACATCAATAAAGACAGCGAGGAAGAGTAGAGACACCGCGCTCTCGATCCTTCTTTTCGTCTTGGCTTCCTCTTCGACCGTAACACCATCTCCTACTCTCCTTGGTTTGTTCCACTTCTTTCTCAACTCAGCGTTTCGACAGACGAATTTCACAGTTGCCTGTATCAATGTCATGCTATTCCGTGAAAAAAGGTGTCTCGTCGATAGAAACGAACTGAAAGGCTAAAGACACTGTTAGGATGAAATGAAAGAGTAATATATAGGGTGTCGCGTAGCATCCGGGAACCGTTTCGGCGGTAGATTCTGTGTATGATCTTGTTTTCAAATTATAGCGAGTTTCTTCTTCAGTAAACCGTATTTGCATATCTATACAGGAGATACTCAAAATGATTTTCTTTGCATTCGAACACGAGCCTGGAGACGTTTACTACCATTGGCCATTAATTGTTCTACCCTTTACATTTCTCCAGGTTTTGTTCTGATTTTCTGGACGCCTTGTACAATTCTCTCGCGATTTCGACGCTGTCGATGGACAACTTATTCCAACGTGAAACCTGTATTATTGGATTATCGTTCTTTTTGATATATTATGACAGATTTCTGTCATTTCTTTCTTAATTCAGGCCTTTGACACGTGAATATGAACGTTATAACATTGCTCGAAGAATAATATTTTGTTGATAGACGGATGAGAAAAGATCACAGTCTCGAGAGACGAAGCAGTTGAATCGATGAAATGGTGGAAGGAAGTGCAAGTTGCGCAACTTGTTATAAGAACTTTTTACTTAATAATTGCAGAGTTTAAATAATAAAAGACAAAAGTAGCACGAACATAAAAATTTTCTGTTTTTTTCTTTTAGCGAAAAGAAATGTAAATTGCACGCTAAATATAATACAATAAAACAATTTTTTAATAAGGTAGGTACGTTGAATTATTTACTGGGGTAAAACTTGTTTCGTGGAAAGTCTCTATTTGCAGACACTTCAATACGGCGGATAGTAATTGCCAATTAACTTATTATGAAGATAAATATATCCTACGAATGTACAATTGTTATGATTATTGAAATTCAAAAGAATACATATATGGTATAAGTATATGAAAATAAATGATATGAATTTTCATAACTATACGATATAAATTTACGAAAATAAATGGTATAAATTTTGTATAAATTCGGAGTTTTAGGTTTATGCGCTATACAACATTGAAATTGAAAAAATGCAATTTTTACTTTACAAAGTGCTATTGTTTTCCTGATTGGCTATAAATCAAGTGCCAATTTAATATCGTGTCTATTAGCACGGTTCCCTGATATTCCACGGAAATCGTAGACATCTTTAAACTGTATAATCGATTTCCATCTAATATATCGTCTGCCATTTCTATCTTCTTTTCCTCTCACCCTCTTCCGGGTATTCGAGTAAGCCCTTGTAGAATCGGCAAGATATTACCAGAGAAAAAGGTGGACGGAGTTAAAGGTGACAGACATCGTTATTGGAGGTTCCAACGAAAAATATTCGTCACGAACGCACTGTATCTACTGGGAAAATGGAATTTCATTGTAACCAGCAGCCCTGATTTAGCATCGGGGATAAAGGCACAGAACGATTCAACGATAAAGAGATTTAGGGAACTTGACAGTGTTCAATTACTGCGTCAAAGAGAGGCTAAGGTTTGCTCTTTGGATAGGTAACGTAATTATAGCGCGATCGCAGATACCAGAATTCAGAATAGGTGTACCGTTGCTTCAACGTGTTACCAATATTTTTAATGCAGCTAATTTTGTAGATGGTTGAATAAGAGCGAAACGTCACTGAATACCAACTAATTCTTGGATTATTCTAATTACAGAAAACCATTTATAAATTTGATTGTCGCGTAAACGTGTTTTTAACGAATTCTTTATTAATAGATATATTCCTGTTCAATAGGTTGTTCTAAACTCGTCGTAGTTCCCTTGTTTTAAAAACGTTTCACGAGGTTCCGTTATTTTCAACTTAGTTCATTTTCTTAGAACTTAAACAAACGGTTATGAGGTTGATAATATAAAAGTTTATGAAAGGCTATAAAGATTGACGGCAATTCTTTGTACACCTATACAACGAATTTTATCATTTCATATACGAGGTGTGCCTAAAAGGTAACGAGATAGATTTCGATTCTCGGGAGTCCGCGACATTGTATCACGATGCTGCGACGTTATTTGAGACGTATATCTCTACCCTACCTTCCGTATTAATTTCAACTCGATTCAGCTAACACGATCAATTTCGCAGTGAGTTTTATAAAAGCGTGTTTTAGCGATGCGTTACGGAAATGGAAGAGCGACGTATCGAGCAGCGTCTTACACTGCATCAAGAACGAGTTTCGATCAATTTCCAACGAGTTTGTAAATGAGTTTTGTGTCCAACAAACGTATTCATGTGCTTCCACAGCCTACGTACTCCCCAGATATGAATTCACGTGATTCTCTCCTTTTCTCAAAATTCAAAAGCCATCTTAAAGGATATCATTTTGGAACTATGAACAGCATCCAACAGGTTGTAACCGATCAACAGAAAGTAGTTTCGGTAGAAGAATTTCAGCACCGTTTCTAGGAATGAAAAGGGAATTTCATTCTGAAATGGACAATATAGATTTTTCATTAAATGCCATATAAACGTTTTTACAGAATCAGTTTCATTACTTCTTAGACACATGTCGTAGTACTAACATTTGTAAGGGTGCATATTAACAAGTTTGTTACCGCCATTTAAAAACAAAGAGGCTTCCACTGTCCAAGTAATGAATTTTCATGATATTACGTAGTGTTATTTATGTTTTTACATATATACTATAGAAACGTACTAAATCAACGTTCGAAACGGTTTTTATAGTACGTCAAACATGTGCGACGCTGGACTGTGAATAAACCGTATCTTACTATACACATATATGGTACTCATTGGAATAATGACGAAGAAAAAGACATATTTGAAGCTAGGTTATTTTTATTTTAATGTGATACTTTTTGAAAGATTCACATAAGGTTTTAATAAACCTAGTGGTTCGTTATCATCATCATAAACTAAAAGGTATTCAAAATATTTCTATGAATATCTGGGAAGCTAAAGTCGAGCGGCGATATGCACAAGTGAAATTACTCAGAATGCTGACACTGGCAACGTATTTGAGGGACGTTGAAGTCGCTGAGTTGTGCTCTTTCGATATATAATTATCAAACGCCTCCAACAATAGAGATGCACTGTTCGAGCGAAGGACAAGTTGCGTTTCAATGAAATATTGTATAGTTAAAATAATAAAAGATAAACGTGTTGTAACACCAGATCAAGCGTAGTCGTTGTGGATACTGTACAGAAGCATCTCCGATGAAAATAAACAAGGCTTCATCTATTTTTCTTGTCGAAAATTGGAACGCAATTCCCTGTACAGCTCTTAGTGCGTCACGCACGTGTGACGTCCGGCAGCAAGTGTGTTAGGAAACGTGACTTGTAGCTTACAATGATTGTTTTCGTAAAAATTCTCAATGGCATTTCACATTTCACATTATGGCCATAAGACTATATTATTAGATCAATGTACAGTGTGCTGCCGCAAATGCTGTACGCGTGCAGAAGCAGTCTAGAAGTTGAAAAATCGTGTACTCTATCGCTAGAGCAGGCGTGTACCACGAAAGAAAAGAGTACGTAGAAAATGAGTCAGGTGTACGCGCGTCGAGTATGCGAGGGCGTATAATGGGCTCGTAAGGCTCGATGGATCCGGGCGGATGGAGCTGGAGCTGGCTAGCAGAGAGGGTGCGCACGCATTCTCTCCCAGGAACACCTTTTGCGCGTCCATCCGCGTGGCCCAGCCATGACTAACCACCCCCGTAGTGCGACCAGCTCTATCGTTACCAAAGTCAGCCTGGATAGCCCACGCTTCCAGGGTCTATAATACTCTTTCGACCCCCGAGGCGAAGTTCCATTCCAACGGAAACTGTTAATAGCGTAAACAGCGTCTGGTATTTGCCACCAAAGGACAGCTTAATTAACCGTTATACAGATTCGTTGTAACAGGTTGTAGCCTTTATTATTTTTGGAAAATGTCGAGTGATTTCAATCTTGATCAAAGGGACACTTTGTCTTCTCTCTTGTTACGGAAAGATTTTGCGAGGTTCAAAGATTTGGGTTTATGTTGCTTCGTTACACTCGGTTCTCGCTGATTTCGATGAAAGTTGGCAGAGTAGTAACTAGATACACAGTAATTGTAGTTTCGGCATACCGACATAAATCTACGGAAACGTATCGTTTAAATTTTCATTAAAAGACCAATCGCAGTTTTTTCCAAAATTTTCTCTTATATGTCGTCTAGTAAACGAATCTTTTTAACTTTTCAGGAAAACTCAAGCCGTTTGATCCAATTTGGAAAGAGTTATTCTGTTTTAAAGAGTGTGCCAATATTAATGTAACTGGCTGTATGAGAGAAACACGGTTTAAAATTTGGAGAAATCGCATTCCGTTGTATATTCAACTCGTATTTTATTGAACGATATAATCATAGAATATAGAAGCCAGATCGATCATTTTTTATTATCAATTTCACATTATTAGTATTCAAGAAAATACATAATTAGTGTTCAACATCTCAAAGAAGAAATCTTATTTTCATAAATTTATTTATCACAAGGAGATAGCATAAATAATTGTAAACTACAAAGAAAATTGTGGTAACAAAAATTTGTAAAATATTCGCAATTGTCGATCTATGAATTTTAATTTATGGATATAATCAGCGTGAATTATTGTGTAGAATTTTTGTTAAACTATTTATTTTTCACGTAATTGGTCGAACATCTGCACTTAAAATTACGTTCATTGTTGTAATACGGTATTGTAGTACTATCATCTTGCCACATCTGAATCAACCCTAGCTAGAACGATAAGATAGTAGGTTATATCGCGTAGGGTAGACCTGGTCGAAAATAACAATTTCATTTTCGAATACTATCTCGAAAAGATAGAGTTACAAAAAGTTCCTTTATACCCGAAGCTCATGTACCCATCTAATATTACTGAAAGTATAATAGTTGGACTTTGTGATAAGTAATATCAAAATTGCCAATCAAAAATAAGAATAAGAGAAAATATTACAACCACCCTTTGCTCCAGGGAGGGTTCGCGAAGATAATTGTAACTTGAAGAGACCAAATTATTTATTCGACCAAATAAATAAAAGGAAACTAAAATATCTGTGTAAGCAAAGAGAAACTGCAAACCAGTTAAATTATTTGACAATTTGAGTAAGATTTTTAACCATTTACGAATTACTATCAATTGTTTGCGATGTTATAAATGTGTGAACGATATGTCAACTCTTAATGAAAGATATTTATATTTTTATCTAATTGGCGGCTGAAATTATAACGAACAATATGCGGATAAACGATATAAATATTTGACGTGAGAATATAAGATTTTGCTTATTGTTTTAATATAATAAAAAGTTAAGAAAATTTACTCTATTGAAATTCCAATATCAATTTATTGACATTAATATCGTATACGTATTTGTACGTGCATATAAATATTTTCTTTCCTCTTGACACAGGTAAATGTTAAAATATTCATATATGAAAATGTATTCTAAAACCAATCGAATTTTTATTATATTTACGTACTGTGATTATTTTACTTTTGGTACAAATATTCCATATTTTATTGGTGAAATTTAAAATACTTCCATCACTCGTTTAGAGTGGATTTCATATTATTGATTAATCGCTGCAATCATCAGCCTTTCCTCTGATATTCGTCCGATAGCTGTTATTGGAGGGAACGCTATGAAATTTGAAAAATGTAGTTTTTGAATCTATAAATCGAAATAGCCAATGAAGATATTTCATCAATCTGAAATATGCATATCACGTTGTTTGACAACCTTATATTTGTCTGTTTATACAAATACACGTGAAATATGGTTGTCAGTATATCTTCGATAATTTCATTTCCTTGATTTGAAACAAACGTCGATAAACGACGATGGCTATACATCTTCTCTTTCGAACGATAATTTTCAGGCAAGTTGAACATTTTTCGGTCAGGTTATTTTTTGTTTTAATTTCGCGCTTGGAGATTGCTTGGCAACGGAGTTGGAAACGGCGTACTCAATGCTCCAAATTACACAGATCGGTTGTCCATTTTGCTATTTGCGCGATGGTTCCTCTGGGAGGAATAATCGCGGGTGGTTCCGCCACGTTGAATTCGACTGTCACACAATCCTTCTCGAAACAAATTGCACGTCATTCTATCTGAATTATGGTTGCAGACATAAGGAAAAGGGAAAACGAGAGTTGGATAAGATGATCTGTTCGATAATAATGCATATCCTAAGACTTCTCTGGTATTACGGTCATAATTATACCGTGGATGTTTGCGTATTCATGGAAAATTTAAATGTATACGCATATTTAATGTACAGAAATATTATATATATTATATAGAATGAAAAATATTATATATATAATCATATATAATTGTTATGAAATAAAAAGCGTGTATTAGAATTATAAATACCTCCGAGGTGAAATTATTTTTACTTCACCGTAGTTGAGGAAAACTGATAAAAGAAGAATGATTAATAGATTGAAACCACGCGGGAAGAATTAATTTAATCACCAAGTAATGTACAATTTTATTCGTATTATTAACTACAAGGTAAAACTGAAAATCTTTTCTGGCATCGAATGTGAAATAAAGCTATATGATACAAGGTATCATTGATATACGTTTGGAAAAATTCACGAATTAGAAAATTATTTGCTAATTTATTGTATCGTATCTTATTTTAAAGAATTATATTTAAAACATAAATAGTTGTATTTAATGATAAATCTGAAAATGAAAAGCTACGATTGCAGATACGGGAACAATTTGCATGTTACGATTTGAAACGCAGTGATCTAAAAGAGTACCATCTATATCGATAAAGAAAATTACCGATACTATCTCTCGTTTCGTGTGACAACCACTCCGTCTTGCATTCTTCTCGCGTGGAAAAGAAATTAATCCGATGGGTGGCGGGAGAAAAAAGACGCGCAAGAGCTCGAAGAAGCGGAAAGAGTCGTAATGAGTAACCAGACAGGAAGAGCGATAGATACGGGGGAGAGGCAGATAGAATAGTTTCATGGCACCTAGAAGAGAGAGACTGAGATGGGGTGGTGGTTGCAGTTGCGAGGTCAATGGCCGACAAGCAGTCGCCCCCCGTTCCAGCCATCCTACCAAACGAACAGAGGTTCTCAGTTATCTGTTTTTCTCGTCTCTTTTTGTCTCGTTTGGTTTTGCCTCTTTCTTTCTCCAAGTACCTATCGAACAGAAATGACATACAAAATGAATATAAAAACAGGCTAATTGTAAGTCTAGAGGATTGCCTGGAGACAGTGAACTTACTGTTTGTTTTATTAATCGTTAACAAATTTATGTTGTAGCAAGCTGGAAAAGTAGCTATTTATTATTAAAAAGTTGATTGCTCAATTATTTAGCGACACAGAGAAAGAAACATTGGAATTTAAGTCTGTGAAGAAAGAAAAATGTCTCTAAAGAAAGAAAATATTCAAAGAAAAATTGGGTATTTAAAAAAAATAATTGTGGAGAAAGGTGTACAAGCTTTACTAGATGTATAAATAAGTTTATAACATGTTGGCCTAAAATCTAAAATTTTGAGCCAAAGTCCACGTCTTTAAGTTCTCGCAATAAACCTCTATTTAACGAACTGGTGTAGATTTACTGTGAGGTATATGTTTGTCAGTAAAAATATAGATAAAATTGAATCGTATGAACACTCGGTACAAAAATCGAATATCGTTACGTTTTATTTCGATAATTTAGTGATAGACAACTCGGTATTACAAGCAATCTTATTGGAATGCAAGAACAAGTAGTAAACCGTAGCATATTCGCGGTCAAGCAGTGGATGTCAGTATCCAAAAGGACGTTTGTACTTTTATGCATCAAAAATTAAGAGAATTGCGAATTCTTCGCGTATTAATATGTTGTGTACGTTGTAAGCATACGTAAACTTCGATATAGGACACGAAATAGGATTAGATATCAATATACATATAATACATCTGGTATAGAGTATAAAATATAAATTGGATATCAAATAACTGGAACGAATTTCATTAAGCATATCGTATTTCTCTAAAACTGAGTATATGTTACAAGCTCGAAGATTCGATACCATTTATAATCTTATCAATCGAAGTAGTTCGAATTTCATGAAAACATTCGTTTCATAAAAAAGAAATTCTGCCGAAGTTGTCATAGCAGGTACTGAAAATTATTATTGTAGTCACTTGTCCATCAATCTATTCGATCGAAGTATTATCAGAATTAAAAATTTCAAGGGAAACGAAACTTTGAAAGCTTTTCGCCAGTTTCACTGACAGCCGTAAGTTTTAGTTTGAAAGAAGTTGAAGAAGTATGTAACTCGATTACCTATACTACTTGAATTGCGAACTATATGCATGCAGTATGTACATATATCGCGAGCACCTTGACAGAGGCAAAGGAAAATAGTACGTGTATTTCTATCGCGGTAATAGATACGTACTTGTGCCCGTTTACGTTGATTCTATATTTGGAATCGCTTAGATGAATTTCTAAATACGCGAACATTCCGTTTGAAAGTTTCGTGAAGTCGTTGCGTGAAACCGTCGCACACGGCTATAATATTACGTTGTTGTTTTAAAAGTCGAACTGAGTAAATTGGCCACGATTTGTACCAAGCAACATTTTTGTTGCGCTTAACTTCGGTTAGATCACGTTATTCAAACTACATAACAAGACAACAGCATAATTTTTCTAAACGAAAACGAATTTTAAATTCTCTTCTGTTACAGGGGAAATTCTTTGATCGCTTTTGAACCAATGTAATTGAACTTTTAGTAAGTCGCATATAAATTAATATAGATACTTAAGATAATACCGTGTTGGATAAAACTGTAGTAATTTTGGAACAACTAATGTTCGCTGATCCCTTTTACATCTTTGATAAGCTTTTTTAAAAAATAATTTAAATCGGCTCTAATATCTGGCCTACAAAATACTCGGTTAAAATGACATTTTTTAGGAGTTTTTGAGGTCGCCGAAGCCAAAAATATTGGTCGCTTTTCACGGAAATAAGACGTCAAAAATTTCGATCAACTTGTTGATGTATGACATCCTCGTGAATTTTAACGGGACCTTTTCTAAAATTTGATGCTCTTAACCTACTGTATGGCTTACTCTGTGTGCATTTGAATCGTGAGTATTGAACTAGGTTTGTTTGGGTTATTTTTTATTTTTACAGAGAGCGGTAAGCTGTAAACAGGAAAATTGGCATTTGGAGCATTGGTATTAGCTGTGCCATCACTTTAAACGGTAAGTTACCCCTTGCCGCTCTGTATGGTCTTAAGCGGATTTCTACAGTTAGAACATTTGTCGGCTAAATGTTCACAAAGACGAATCTTTAAAGGGGTTCGTTTCCGTGAAATATGACGCCCGATTTCGGCTTTGCCGGCCCAAAGCACCCGCGGAAAGACACATTTAGATTAAAAATTTTACAGTCCATATCATTACTTCAATACCAAATCCTTCAAATTTATAATCTATCGATTTCATAAAAAGAGAATAAATATTACTTTCAATTCTCCATTGTTAATTTCGATTGATATAAACTTATTTGCCTTAGATTTATGTAACGACAAATCGATCAAGCGTCTATAACCATAGTTTCTAACTAGCAAGTACCAGTAACACGATTGAAACTTTGAAAAAGAATCACAAATACGTCATCCAATCGCCATGAAAGTATAAAACAGTGTAGGCGAATATTCTGAAATATTCTCTTGGTCTCTTGGCAGAGTCTCCGAGATTCGCTTTGAGACACCATCGCTTCGCCACTAAAATCCACTGTGGCAACCATTAGACGTTAGGATCTCGTTTAAACGCAGATGTCCCACGACGAGAGCTCTGGTTATTACCTAAATTCGGTCCGTGGGTCGATCGACCGGTGCTTTCTGGTGTTCGTTAACAAACGTATTCAAGGGATCGTCGACGACGAACCCCCGTCGCGAGTTAGAGTGTCCTTTCCGCGAAACGAGCCGCGAAAGAAAAGTCTGAAGGGGGGAAAATAAAAGAAAAGAAGAAAAGAAAAGAGAAGAAAAACGAGGTTTCTATGGCGGTGGCCAAGTTGAACGTAAAAGAGAATACGGGTCAAGCTTTTTTTTATAGCGGCAATGGCAATCCGGCGATAATGCAGCCCGATTCTCCCTCTCTTCGGGATTGTCGTCGTGCACAAGAGAAGAGAGGATTCACTGAAAACACATCGTTATTTTCTCTATCCGCGATTGCCCCAGCGGGGATCTCACCTTGGTTCGGGCACGCTCTCCTCTGCGTGCGTTTTCAGGGTCACGCTCTCGTAGGAAATCACGAGTTGCTATAAACTGGGGGAACACGGGTAGATATTTCTAATATTTTAATATTGTGTAATATATAAATTAAAATAATATATCGAAATGTATTTGACGCGGTCATGGAAAGAGTGGTATAAATGTAGAGTACCAATTGTTATTGGTGCATAATTGCTAATTATAATTTATAGTAACGAGGAAATAAGAGTAGTATAAAAGAAAATATGATAACTAGAATCCTTCTTCTCTTTCGTGTATTTCCATGATCACGCTTTTACGAAATCGCGAGTTGCTGTAAACAGGAACTTAGGTAGATTTTTCAAATATTTTGACGTGTAACATATAAATTAAAATAATAAATTAAAATGTATTTAAAGCGCTCATTGAAGGAACGGTGTAGGTGTAGTATGTCAGTTATTATTGGTCGTATAGTACAAGTTATAATTATAGTAATCAGAAGATAAAAGTAATTACGATAGAGACATCTGAGGAAGTTAATGTTATTATAAAAGAAAATATAACTAGAATTCTTCGTCTTCTACGTGTGTTTCCATGACCACGTTCTTACGAGTTACTGTAAACCGGAATTTAGGTAGATTTTTCAAATATTTTGCTATATAACGTATAAACTAAAATAATATATTAAAATGTATTTAAAGCGCTCGTTCGAAGATTGGTATGCGTGTAGTTATTATTGGTCGTATAATACAAGTTATAATTATGGTAATCAGAACATAAAAGTAGTTACGATAGTAGTTTCGAGAATGTTGATGTTATTATAGAATAAAATTCTTCTTCTACGTATGTTTTTTATTATTACGCTCGTAAGAACTGACGAATTGCTACAAACGATCGTATTTGGTGGAACATTTGTCCCTTTTTTGGAGAGTGTAATAGAAAGTGCAAAAATTGCATAAAGTAAAATGGATTGTATCTCTCGATGTTCCATCAGTTTACAAAACCTCTTCGTCTTGATAAAATAAAAGCTTCTCGATGCTTAGAATTGTTTTATTTTCTTTCTTCTGATCTGTGTAAGATATGGTGATCATTTTGATTTCTCATGCGTCGAAACAAAGATCTCTTTGTTGCAGTTGGACGGGAATATGGGGATGCGGAAATATGAAAAATTTAAAGTCATGAATGATAGTCATGTTATTGTAGAGGCAGGAGCTTTAGAAAATTCAGTATTTCAAGAATGGCAACGTTTATTTGATCGTATCTTTCGTCCTTTCGTTTTACGATATTCTAGCATTTTATCTCTCATTTTTGCAGCTTATCCAGAAATTGTCGATGATTTTTAACTTTAACTTGTATACAGGATGTATCGTTGTTTTTATTAAAAATTCGTAATAATATAGAAATATAAGAAATTAGTAAATAATTGATTATTGACAAAGAAATTATTTTTATAACTAGATATAACTAGACTGCAAATATTTATGCAAGTGTATAATTTCTATGATCATAACTAAAATAATGAAATCTAAATAGAGATCCCATGTCGCTTACTAAATATTATAACGAATAATTTGCTTTGGCTATTTTATGTATTTTTGCATATTGCCGTTCTATATATTTTTATATCCTTCGATTCCTCATAAGTGTCTAAACATCCGCCGTCTAATTATAATCAACTATGTTTATTTTTTCTTCATAAGCAAACGAAATTCTGGTTATAGGGAGGTTAACGTGTTTTCACCGCTATTTCCTCGAATAAAGCACTCGGCCGTGCTGTTTCGTCGAACAGAGACGAGTGCATTCGCGTTTTCGATAGTGTGAATACGTTATCTGACGAATCGCATATGTAGAACCGGAAACGTTTATCGATTTTTCATCTAGCCATTTCTGATATCGGTGTAAAATGCAGAGATAGGCCGGCACATCGCTCTAAATTCATCGGACACAGTTGTCACGATACTTTGTAATATTTCCTGCTTTTTTTTCCGTTTCATTTCGAGAAAAATCGAATTTATCCACGCGACAAATAAAAATAATCTTTTTCGCGTATTCGTTCCTGGAGCAAACATTTTATCACGTTACTCATGGTATTTAAGGCATTAAACATCGCGTTTCCATCATTTTCATGTTTCAAGAGGGAAACAAATCGTCGAAAGGAATTTCTAACGCGTTCCCTCAGGTTTTCGCTTGTTTTACGCTCTAACGCGATATAATTTGCTTAATGCTTGTCGCAATGACGCAGAAACAACGTAATATACAATTCCATTTAGATATTAATTCTGCTAGAAGTCACGGTGAGCGAGTAATGAAAGGATATCGCAATATACTGCAGTGTTAAAGAGTCAAAAATTTATTACATGTAAATGGTACTTGTATAAATGTATCTGCTATATATCTTCCAATTTACTTCGCAACAGACTTTATACCGTATTTCATCTTCAAATTCTGTTTTCGAAAATTTCAAAAAGTGGGCAGTATTTAGGAAATTTTATTCGAAATTTTCATTAACCCATGGAAGCCTGTTTGAAATTTGCGATTATTGTGACGATAAATATAGGGTGTACTTCTTTGAATACAGCGAGCGTCAATGAGTTAAGAAATTTCTTTTAAGAAATTAGCGATTAATTCGAAAAACGATGAAGGTCGTCGTACCCTGTAAAGAGAGATTGCGCTAGACTTTAACTACATGTAATATTCATTAACCCTTGACTGCAGTTTAAAGCTTGACTCTACTTTTAAACACCCTATGCATTCGTAATTAACTATAAACCCAATTCGTTGTACGGCAAAACTTGCGAAAGTAAGTAAAAAATTTTGCGTATTGTACAATTGGTGAAATTAGTAGCAGTTTGTGAAGTAGCTTGGTGAACCCTAGAAGCGCTATCCCACAATTTTTCTCTTACGACCAACGATGCAAATCGCCATCGGGCTTTGCTTATCGGCACTCTAAGCCATAAAGTTTCAAGGCACCGGCCATTGGCTATTGCAACTCGTGAATCGAAAAAATCGGTTCAATATTCGACATAAACGAAAATTTACTCGATCGAACTTTCACGAATCTGCGAATATACGACTCGAAAACGCCCTGTCTATATCTCTATGAATCAACCATTCGATTCGTGCCCGCAGCTTCCGATCCATACTTCCGAACAGTAAACACGGTCAGCTTCCGTCGTTAGCGGTGTTCAGCAGCGACGAACCAGCAGAGCACACCTCCACGTTGCATGCAATGCTCGCAGCGAAATCTGTAAGGGATCGATAAAACGGGGTATATCCTTTGCACGCGTCTTGCGACCGCGAAATTCTTGACCGCGGACGTTCGCGATGTTCCGCGGGGGGTGGTGTAAGACTGGCATGACGTGCGTGTGTAAATACGTGGCGGCTACGTCGCCGCGGCTGGCGCGTACACGCGACGGAAAGAGGGAGGGATCCGTTATTGATCTTCTCTCGTCGCGTACAAGCGATTCCTCTCTTTCTCTTTCTCTCTCTTTCTATTTCCCAGAGAGAGAAACGCATCGAAGCAAGCGCCGACCGAACGGTCGCGATGGCCTACCTAGAACGAGTCACTCGCGACGAGAGCTCGACGCATAATGAGAAAGGCACTCTCGCGTCGCCTGTTCGGAGCAAGCGTTGCGCGGTTCGGGCAGCCTGACCGGGAAGCGTGGCCAGGCAACGGAGGCGGCCGAGCGGCGGCGTAAACGACCGAGCGCCGCCGAGCTCGTACGTATTCCGAGCGTTCGTCGCTCGAAGCTAGTGGCTCAGTGCATGCACAGCGGCCGGCCGGCGTGCATAGTCGGTGATAGCGGCAGTACGCTCCCGGCCTCGAATTTTTCTATCTTCGGGGGGATATTCCTCTTTCTCTCACTCTTTTTATTTATTGCCACATTTGCCTCGTACGGAAACGTGTACGACGAAGGAACCATCAAGGGAAGCGCCCTCGTGCTCGAGCCGACGTCGGCACCGGGCCTCGGGGCCCGGGGGCCAACTCGTAACACGCGGTTATGGAGCTCCTAGGCTCGTCCCGGTGCGGAAGCAGCTACGATATCTGTGCGCGGGCGTTACCCCGTCGTTCTTCTCTCGCGTACTAGTTAGGACGGCACAACGACAGCCAAGCCCCGTATGCTCCGCTAAAGGTATCGCATCCAGGGTATCGTTCTTACTCGCGGATATTCTATTCGATTCTACTGCGATCTCGATGGACGCTTCTCTCGTGTCTCTATACGATGAGGATATTCCGAGGCTGTATACAGAAGTCGAGTTGCAGTTGTTGAAAGAGGATATCATCGTCTATTGACTATCGTTCGATTGTTCCTTCGCTGTCGGGTGATACGGCTTTTAAGTGATACGAGCGTATGTTTACGCGGTGCGTCCGTACGACGAGGAAACGATAGTGCTTGTTGAATTTCCGTACATGTCGATGTTGATCGAGATGTACGAATCGTATCTTATCGACCGAAATGTAAATAAAACTAAAGCGCTTAATTTCTCACGTCGATGAAAATGAATTTGGTGAAAGGTGTCTCGGAAGCTTCTCAACGAATCTTCTTTCTTTCTGTCTCTCTTTAAATGGCAAGAATTAATTGTACAAGCAAGAGACATTGGAGCGATAGGAAGCGCGGAAACGAGTACACGCAACCGTGGTTCCCACCTTTTTCCAAACCTCGTTTCCTCTCGTTTTTCACCATTTTTTTCTCGTGGCCATACACTCTTTGAGAGCGCACTCTCGCCACACGGTTATAATTGCTGCTCTGTAAGCTGAAAAAAAGTCTCGCTGAAAAATCGAGGTCGAAGGGAACAAAGAGGAGGACCTTTGTTCTTGCCCATTTTTATTTCTTTTTTCCTCCCTGGCCTGCACACAGCGAAGAGAGAGATTCTTACTACGGATTCGTGGTATCTTATCGAGAAGGAGGGTAGCGGGAGAATCTTGTTGTTTACCTGACGTATTAGACGTGCCATTAACGACGACGACGACGACGACGACGACGACGCGACGCGATGAAAATCGACAATGTGGTTCGCGGATAGAGAGTCGCGATCATCGAGATTTCCAGGTTCAGCGAGTGAACCACGTGCTCATCATCGTTTCGATGCTTTTTTCGAAATTCGTCGACGTCCGATCGAAGGTAATACGAAGGAAACGATGATTTACACGTTTCTCTGTACTTGTCCGTGTTCTTCTTACACGACGTATGTCATTTTCCCGGTATATTAACTTTTCGTACTCCGTACGAATCGATTGACGATGTGCCAATTGTTGTTTGATTTTGCTTTCATCGATAAAGCGATGGAAAAGAAAAGAAGTTAACAGTGCACAGGTAAATTCGTATCATAGATACTTATTAGGTACTTTCCTTGTTCTAAATATATGAGGTTTGACTTTAAAATACTCCACCGTAGAAAAGTGCTGGGATCGTTAACTGATCATATTGAAAGATTTTGCAAAGGGTGGAAAGCTGGCGGATGTATTTAGGGAGCAGCGTTGTTAGCACGTTCCGTGCCCACTAAAAAGCAAAAGTTTTGCTATATCAGAATTACGTGATGTTCAATATATTAACATTTTAAATAAGATTTTGCTAGCTTCACATAATCGTGAATAAAGGTCTCCGCAGGTTCCTCGACTTTGAAAGAACGCGAATGGTGTTTCTCTATCGTTCAAAAATTATAACAGAAATCTCGTTTGCTCGTAGAGAAGAGAAACTGCAATCAGTCACAGTTTTTAGTTCGATCTAAAAACTAAGGACCAATAACGAATAGACTGCAGGTATATTTCTTGGTATATCGATAGAATGATATAGTAATTAAATATAATATTGTAGTAATTAATAAAACACGATTAGAAGGATATACCTATATAGATATATAAATTGCGTAATCTCTAATCATAAACAAACAGATGTCTGTTGGTTGAAACAAGGCCGAAATTGTTACAGAAAATATTGCAACAATAATAAACGAAATCAAAGGAAAACTCTCGAATATACCTACTTTCGGCCCAAAATTCAAACAGGAAGTGCATATCGGAACATTTGTTTCAAGAGTGACGCTTCGATCTTGCTAGCGCCAACTTTTTAACCTTCCCCGTACTACGAGTCCTTCTCTTCGGCCGACGAAGTGTTTGCTTTCGTGTGTATACGATCTTGAACCACGGGGGACCCGAGGGGCACGGGCCGCGTTAAAATTCCAAAAGCTACGTTCCCACGTGACCCGGACACACGGCGCCACGAGACATCCGTTCGGAATCGAGATTAACTTCTGTCCACGAGCAAAATCGTTCGATCGACAATTTTACATCGTACGGACCATGTGTGTACCCAAATAATCGGTTTCGTTCACCTTCTGTGTGTGATTCGCCCAACGTTTTCCTATTCTTTCTCTCTCGTTATCCTAGTCATGGTGCTCCATTGTAGGACCACTATGTGTCGTTAGATGCTATCGTGCTCGTAACTTGACGGCAATCGATAGTTTCCTCCGAGGAAAGGAAGGAGAGAGCTGCAGCTCCTCCCTCTCGACCTTCTCGAGTTCCGTGGAGACTCGTTTCCGACGTACTTTCCTGGTGGTGCAGGTGATATGCGGTACCGGTGGATCGTCGTTGGAAGGGACGGTCGTCTGAACGGCGTGCGACATGGGATCGATCGAATGTACGCGACCACGCGACCACTAGCCGATCTTCGGATCAGGACAAAGCTGAACCGTGTCCGGGATGAGGCGTTCGAACGTGAAAGATAATCGGTCAATCGTGTCGAGAGATATATCTGAACCAGCTGGTTAGATGTACATCGTAGTAACGCGAATGTATAGTAGTACGATCGAGTAGTTAAAACGGTGAAGTTGGAAGTCGCGATTGGATAACGATAGGAGATACCTGCATGCGAAGACAACGATCTGGGAGATCGGAGGAAATTGTGTGAAACAGTAGTGAGGAGCTCAAGTGCGACAGATAAGTGAAATTTAGAGGAAGAATAATCAGAGAAATTTTAGCACAAGTGATAAAAGTGCTCGAATAATTAAAAAAAGAAGGCGCGATAAAATCAAACACGAGGAATTACGCGAAAGATTAAAAGCGCAAACTTCGAAAACGCTCGCTAGGAAAATGTTCAGGAATTGAAAGAAAAAAAGAAGAACGAAAGAAATTAATTACATTTTGAAGAGGCGAATAAATTATCGACGATCCATCGAGGATAAAAATCCGAGATAAAATCGGAAGAGTGTAGCGGAATTGTATAGTAGAGAAAAGAAATAAAGAAACAAGATTGAACGAAACGTTTGAAGGGATAATAAGGTTAAAGCGTGAAAAAGATAAAAAGGGGCGGAAAACGAAAAAGGCAGAAAAGCTGGCGTCCAAAGCACGTGAGGGTGGCTCTCGCGGGACTCGGACCCGTCGACGAACAAATGGCGGCTCGTTGTCCAGCCGAGGAAGCGCGACGGGCATGCAGTGTGGCCTGTGCGCTGTCGTTGCGGGACTTTTCCGTCGAGCCATGTGTATCGCCGGCAGCAGACGAGGTTCCGGCGAATCCTGCTATCAGGAGCTTACCGATGCCGAAGGGCGACGACATTCGCAGATCGCACCCATCGAGACCGGTCTGACTGCGGCGGAGATCGCGGAACACGTTATAGAGGCCGTTGAGGCTGTAGAGGAGGTGAGACTACCTTTACCACCCACATATCTAAGTACTCTTACTTCTCTCTTCCCTTTTCCTCTTTTTCATTGTTTTTCCTTCTGCCGATCGTTTCATGATTCTTATGTAATGTTTCCACCGAACGAATGTGGATACACGTACGAGTCATCTAAAAGCGTTGTCCGGACTCTGAAAGGGCAAACGTTTGTTTTTAGTAGTCTTAGTGTACCAGTTAAGTACGTGTTTTAAAAAAAGATTAAAGTTTTATTGATCTAGTACAGGGAAGGGATATTGAATAGTATTGAATAGTTCTTACTTTTTAGTTTTCAGGATGTAAGTGTTTCTTATTTTTTCAACGGATTCGGAAAAATACGATACGGAATTAGAAGTAATCGATATTAATGCTGCGACTACTATTCCTTAATACGTACTTAAACATATCGTACGCAGTTAATTGGGATTAAAGTAATGTGGTAATAATAAATAACTATATGTAGCTAAATTTTCGATACGATAAAAGCAAACATTTTAATATCGAAGATAGTTATACGTGTTTATAGTAATTGTAAAAATAAAAAACTGATAGCAGTCATTTTGACAGGCTCGGTAGTTGCAGTGTTATTGAATTGTTGAAACGAATTGAACGAATAGCGTGTGTGGCACGTACGATACTTCTTGCTAAACAGATACTTTGTCGCTTTTTCTCATGGAAGATAATTGAAAGTATATCAAGCAGAAGTCTGTATAGTCGAGCAATTTTGTACGTTACGGTTATTTTAAACATAAATAATTAATTGCTAGCTCTATCTTTTTTTTTTTGTTTGCAACTGTCTCCAAATTTAAATGTCGTTGATTCAATGATCGTTTGAATCAGACTTGTATTTCGTAAAGTTTTCTTACCATTTATCCTCGTGAATCTAAATATTGGTTGAAGAAAAGATTGATTAATTCTTCCAAATACAATATACCTGTATGCAATTAAACGTAATTTTCAAAATAACGCGACATAACAGTATAACAATTTAGCAATTTTTATAAAAGTTACTATATAGGATAACTGCACCTAATGTGGGACACCTGATTTTAAAGACGAAATAAGGAAAAAAAAGGAATAAAGAGGCTTTCTTTTCAATGAGACTAACGTTAAAACGCGGCAACATCGATAAATATTCGTGTGTTAATAGTTAACTATGTAAAAGTTTAAGTGTCGTAAAGTCATGATGAAAGGTATTAAAAAGGTCAAATTCAGCGAGTTAAAAAAATAATACTTAAGAAATTTGTAAAGAAATCTCAAAAAACTTTATTTTCACCGTGAAAACTGAATATCTATTTAAGTAAAGAAGACAAATAAAGAAATATTTTCCGTTTGTTTCAACTTATATTATATTGCGTTATATTATATTATATTATATTATATTATATTTATCATATCATATCATATTATATTATATTATATTATATTATATTATATTATATTATATTATATTATATTATATTATATTATATTATATTATATTAACGTTCTTTACCTTCTACACGTTGAACACGCGAATGACGCACCTGAAACACATTAATCGTGATCCCAGTGAAAACAGCGAATACATTGGACACATTTTTCACTATTATTGTCTCTTTTGTAGTTGCCAACACAAGACAGATACAATTCTGTATCATAGTCATCGGTAACAATATCATTCACATGTTCCGTATTGCGTGAATACTAAATATATACGAATACATACTAAGAAGAAAATTAATTTCACGGTAAATTTCTTTTGGACACTCACAAGCAAACATGTTTCACGATAAATCATGCAAAAATAATATTTTCTATGTTGTCTCCATTAAGAAATTTTGCTGTTTAACCTGCCTCTCAAGAATTTTGTTACGCTTTCAAACACAACGATCAACTGCATTCAACGACAGATTTCCAAATGAAGCTGAGATGCGAATATGCTTGCCCCTTACTTTTAGCGAAATATTTTACGCTGTTGCCAATTGATTTTGTTAGTTACTCGCCGAGATATTGCGCTGTTCCATATTAGGTATAGTTGCCCTATCGTCCCGTCAGTTTTGTAAAGGTTAAAGCAGATATAAGAGAAAGTTTACTGTAACGAGAATTCATGTTCGGTTAAATCTAGCAGAGATTTGTCAGGACTTGCAGCTCTTCTGAAAAACGATCTAAATATCTAAGAACCGACGAGTATTTATACTGTCGCGTACAATTTTAACGATAACCACTTGAATAAACGCCGATGACTGAGAAAATGTCAAGGATCTGGAAATACTTCAAAATCATCAATATTCAATGTGCCGAATAATGTTTCGAGTCGGTTCGCTATTTCGAATCTCGAACATCCCTTCCCCCATACCATACTGAACGCGCCTCTAAATCCAAATTGCGACGACATAACAGCCACTTTATTTTGTAAATGCAGCCCCTTGCCAATTCGATCCTGGCTCGCGTTTCGATGTCAGGACTTCGTGTTTCGTTTAGGAAGTGCCCTAGATGCAACCATTGCCATGATTAATCTAGTTCCCTCTCTATTTTTATCGTTCATTATTTTGGTATCCTCGATCTTACGATCGTCACACGAAATTACCAGTCCATCTCCAAATTTCGCACTGTTCCCACGTTTAAATCGCGTAAAGGGATTGCAGGTTAAATCAAACTCGCAAGCGTGTTTTCAAAGTGAAGTAGTCGAGAACGAATAATATTATTCGAGTTGATCACCCAGTCGAATTCCAATTACGAAACGTTCGATGGAAGGGAGCCAGTGTTCGTAAAAATACTCGCCAGACCGATACAACGAAGTAAACATAGAGAGCAAAGTGTACTGGTTGGAACAAAGGGCTGCAATTTTCGTGGCTACAATTTTATGTCCCGTATAGTTAGAGAGGGGGAAAATCTCAGCACCTTGTTCTTAGAAAGCAATCGCGATGAATTAATTTCGAATAAACTGCAAGTGCAGCTCATTCGTTACATCTTGATACAGTTGTACATTTCTTGACTTGTTCTTTGATTCGTACGTAAAAATGTGCTTTAGCCTCCTTCTCATCCAAGTATTTTCTAACTTTGATTCAGTCCCTATCGTAAAATACAGAGAAACATACGCAATGTTATTACTATTATATTATTTATTATTATTATTATTATTATCGATGCAACAGTAGTGATTTCTATTCAATATTTCAACCCTTGGCATGATCAGATTATCCGGAAAATATCAATTCTCCTTTTCCTACCCATATATTTCATCCTGAAGTAAACGAAACGATATAATGCTAGACAAGGAACAACTTTTTACTATAATGGAAAAATGAAAAGAAAGCAAGCTTCTGAATTATCTTAACAACATTCGATCGCAACATGTTTAAAAATTAAATTATCTACGATACACACGCATTCATAATTAAAGAACACATAATCCAACATGGCAATTTCGCCGCGATTGGATCTCGCTCCTCCACGTAAGCAATTGTCACAGGCTGGTCAATGTGCGTGCGTCATGTCAACTCATGAGAGTCACGAGCTGCCCGTATCGGGGGTTAATTTAAGATCTCCCCATATTACGAAGGCTACTGCACTTTATACAACGCGAACCTAACCGTAGCCGAGTTTTCGAGCCTTTATCATCCAACGTTTCTGTCAACTCGCTCATCGAAACGTTCCAACACGTGAAACTACGAGCACGTGAACCCTCGATGACGTCGATCCGACCAATTCTACGATCTCGTTGATATTTCTTCCCCGCGCTATGTAGTAAATACATACGAATCGTGTCCGCGTTCGAAATCACGATAATCGACTTTTAATATAACCGTTCACGGTGGTTCAATGGTGGTTCTGCCTCTCTTACGTCATGGCCGATCGAGTACGCCTCTCTAACACGGACGAGTTTACGTCGAGCGTGTAAATCGAGCCTTTCCTTTCTTTTCCCATTCGCACCTTATCCGTACCTCTGCGTGGCGAAGTTTACACCCCAGCGAGTCTAGGTCAGGACGATGACGACAGCACCAACGTTTGACCTTAAAGTCTAATTTTAAAAATTCCCACCAGCAGGAGAGAGCGAGGAAGGAATAGAGAGAAGTACACGAGAGATGCAACGAACGAGATATATACGATCGCCACTCGATGAAACAACAAGCATTATCACATTTATCAACGCGACCGATATCAGTAGCCGGCGTTGTTCGGCAACCAAGATTTTTTCACTCGATAAAGAGAATCGAGGCGGTGGAGCGTGTCCAGCGACCTGTTTTCGCGGATCCCTGAAAAAATTTCGTTCTTAACACAGTCGAGGCTGACAACAATTCGTATTCGTACAGTGGTCAGCGTAAATAAGCATTCCAACGCTTGCCATGGAATCTATTCTAGGAATATATCGTGTGTATATTATACGAAACTTTGTGGAATTTCATTAGCACTGCAGTAAAGAACGACTATGGTGATGATTATACTACGATAGTAAAATTTGGAACGAATTTGAAGATGTATATAGAAGTTACAAGATCTTTTTTTCCAAACTTGGTAAAAAGTTAATATATAACGCGAATAGTAGTCTTAAATGTACAATTAGTACTAAATATGGTACATATTTTTGTTCCTTAATCATACCTGTTTGTATAAATAAAAATAAATCTATCGTTACTTACTAATATAGCGAATAATTGACTGTTCAAATACCTTGATGACTTTTGCGAAGAGTATATTTCCAATAAGTATCTTGTATCTTTTATATACATTTCCAAGTTACTTTCAAATTTTACCAATGTAACAACGATAGTCGTGTCTCGTTAAAGTGTTAAGGAAATTCGTAAATGTTCTCCATATAATACGTATAATACGTATAATACGTAGATACAAAAAGTTTCCAAGTGCGTTGGAATACTTTTGTGAGCCACTATATTTGACCAAGGGGATGATTAACAAGGGCTCCAAAAAGGCGTCAGGGAATGAGAAAATTGATTTTGCCCTTTTCGTGTTTTCTTTTATCGGTAAAAGTATTCTCTTTGCAATGGAGCCGAGACCATTTTCCTCGAATAAAATTACTGACTTGGCAATTCACCATTAGAATCGTGCATTAATAGCGAAAGTAGACAATTTAAGTAACTTTAAACGCATTTATCTCGAATAGTTGTTTTCGCACGCTGATCTCTTTTTATCAGAGCACGTCGCATAGTATTGAGCGAAAAATATTCGCGAAGTTACACGCTTGGAACCGAATGAATATCGACGCTGTGTGCACGATATAACGAAATAGCTCGTAGTAACCACAACCTCGCTATCCGCTGCCTCATCAAAGTAACGCGCGTGTCACATGGTAAATCAACCCCCTAACCACTCGTTGACTAGCCTGTTAACGCATTATCACAATCGAAGGGATTTTGCAACTATAAGGAGTCTGCTCGGAGCAGCTCACTTTTCGGCGATTTGCACGAGTCGAGAAAGAATTTACTTAGCAGTTTGATTCGGAAGTGTTGTTATTTAGATAGAAGTCTTTTAATTCCAACTATGACAATTGATGGTGGCAGTGAATTTTTTCACTGTATTACTGACAATTTATATCACTCTTCCTATTTTCGATAAATATGATTTAAATATCGGAGCTGCGCCATTCCTACACCAAAAGAGAAACAAATTCAAAGTAGTAGAATTGAAAGTATTCAATGAAGCAATGAATAGAAAATGGATGGAGATAAATTTGGAGATTGCGTATGGGATTTTATTCATGAAACAGTAAACGTTGATATTTGTGATCCACGCGAAATCATGTTTGCACGAAGAACTATTAGAAACACGTTCTCGTGAAATCATGCGCAAATGCTCTGAATCTTAAACGTTATTTCATCGTGGCTCTGTTATTACTAGACCGTGGATTTTTATGCATTTATAAGAAATTTGTAAGTGCAAAAATCGAACGAAATGCGTATAATACGAAGAAGTATATCAAATATTCAAGGTATAGCGCTTTCTATAATACTTTGTAGGCGAAACACTTCTCCACCAAGGTTTTACTTTTTTAATTATATTCTCAAAAATATGAATTCGCATGAAAACACGCAGTTTTATCATCACGATATCCATGGTTTTACGAAGCATTCTACTTTTTCTTCGAAAGAACTGAATCATAGCAGCCTCTACGATACAGCAAGCTCTTAAAATCGGTCAGGCGTCAAACTTTAACTATGTCTAGTAGACGTACAAAATTGTCAGAAGTGCGAGAAGATAAGGTCCCGAAAGTTCAGTGAACGTTGCATAAAGCGCACACGTAATAACCTGCACATGTAACAAGCAAATCAAATTCGTCAAAGTGTCGAAGTTTGACTACCAGAACGATTCTTCTATGTACAAGAGAATTGACAGAAATTTTATGAACTTTTCTTTCTTTTAATCTTTTTTTATCGTAAAAATGATTGCATTTATGATACAAAATGGGGCTTTCACGCAATAGTAGATTATCGTAGATCAGTTTTGCAAGAATCCAAAATTACACACCGATTTTTTACTATACACAATGTGTCGTCGTTAACTCTCGCGTTGCTCGAGGATCGATTGTATTTGCATTTGATAATATCTGGCTCATTTTTCTCTTCAAATATCGGTAACTACCGACTTTTGAATCAATTCTAAAAAAAATCTATATGCAGCACGATATACATATAATCGAATTCAATTTTATGACAAACATTTGCATCGATTACGAGCTTAATGGTATTCTTGTAAGGGTCTTGTAGAGCAAGAGCGGTATTTGAATAGATGCTTCCGCATTTACGAGTCGAGCATTTTGTGTTTGAATACAGATAATGGATTGTTACAGGATCGTAACAGAAATTACAACGGCGATTCGTTTTCTCGCTTCAAAAGTAATCTTAGAGTGGATCGTTATTGTTTCTTTCTTCCACGTGACTGTGCGGAGTTGTTTGATCAAAATTCTTGGCCGTATTCTGAATATCAGTCATTCTTTTCACGTTTTTAAACTCGAATGGAATGCAACAAAGTTACATGGAACAAAGGAACGATACGAGAAATAAATTCTGCTAAAATCTGAGTAATTTTGCCAACGCAACGATCGACATTGCGAGGATGTCGACACGTCAGACGCATGTCCCGCTTCGAAACAAAAACCAAAGTATAAAACTCGCAAAAGATGCATACAACGTTCAAAGGTTTTTCGTTTTCCAAGTTTTATTCGTCGTCGTAATGATTATCGGGGCCATCAATCTCGATTTAAATGTTAAAATGGATGCGTACAATGTATAGCAAGCAGATCGAGATCCTTCGTTTCTGTAGTCGTGCTTTTTTGTTCTTTCGTTCCAAGAGCTTGTAACCGAAGTGAGTTGCAAGTTTTTTCTCAGCAATTTTTTGTCGTTTAATGACACCGCTACTATACAGACAGTAATTTATGACTAAATTAATGGATATTTATAGATCGACGGAGAACCTAAGCGCGCGGAATATTTACAATATTTGAAGTATCTTATAACATTTAAAAGGTGTAATAAACGTCTAAACAGATCTTACTTTTATAGTTACGTATAATTAATTTATGTTCATAGATATATTTTATACAATTTTGCATAAATCTCTTCGGTACATATCGATATTTATCATCTCCATTGTATCTGTTAGTCATGGTTGAGCAGTTTATGTTAGTACATTATATCTGTACGTTTGTAGCAACAGGAAATAAAACTAATCGAATAGACCGATTCGAAATAAGCAACTGCGCGACTGGGCCTAAACATTCTCAACTTAGAAATCCATGTACATACGTGTTTAAAAAAAAATTTTAACAAATATACGTACGTTACTAAGCGACGTATCTATATTAGGTAATTTGTATATACAGCGATTGTGTATGCACGCGTGTATCAAAGATACGTTCGATGCTCGATCGAAAGAGTTAGACAATTTTCACGAGAAAAATTCGATTCGATTCCGAAACAGATGACATGCCCGACCCATATCGACGAGTATCATGCGCCGGCAATGTGATTTCTCTCGTAAATCACAATAATTAGCGATATAGTAGTTCGGCGAAATAGTCTGATCATTATTTCGCGGAGCACTTGCTACACGGCAGTTAAGACTCGCGTGCTCGTAAACTACGCGAAACAAGTTTATGAGACGGGACGATAATACGGTTATCGCAACCGCTGTGCCTGACCTACCCTCGAAAATAATGTAATCTTCCCTCCGCCTCGAACTTTCAACAATCGGACAAGAATTAACAGTAGAACAGAGACAGACGGACATGGCGAAAAAGAGGAACTTTAACGAGCATTCACGGAACTACGTACACGTGCAGGTGCTGCTGCTCAAAGGTATCTCCAGTAATTTTAGCAGCTCACGATCAGTGTAGATACGTTAACATGCTATGAATATTGTATATAAATTACGTGACCGTCACACGTTACTTTTTATAAGGCTAAGGTTTATAGTAGCAAAGTTAAAACGAACAGTTCGGTGAATTTCATTAAATTTTACGAATTTTATTTATATTTATTTATTTTATTATATTATTATATTTGATAGATTTCATGAAATATTTTATCCGCAGCATGAAATAACAATTATAGTTTTTCGTATATATATTCGTTCTTTGTTTTTATTTCTAAGTTTATAGTATTAAGTGTTCTGTACATTTGTTTATTATCGTATTTAGTATAAGAATTGTCCACTCTTTTTATAAAATTTTTAAAAATTTTTTCCTGTTTAAGATAGGTCCATTGAATTTGCCGATCCATGCGAGGACCATACAATTTCAAATCTTTTCTCAGTGCAATTAAAAGAAAATGTCAGACGGAGAAACTGAACGATACAAATAGAACTATGTTTGTAGTACTATATTTTCATCTTTGTAAGAGATCTAATAATTAGACTTCGGATGTTTACGCAAAAGCATAGTTTCATATGTAACTACTATTTTCCATATTGCATATGCCTCGCACATTGTCTTAATTAAAGAGCACATGCGTACATATGTTAAATATTTCTTCCATGTCTATCTCGTGGTCGTATTTAATTCCGATCATGGTTGGCTATTTATATAATTACAAGTCGGAATATGTACGACGCAAATATTCATAGATTGTATTACACATTTGATGTATGTACTCGGTAATTCCAACGAACAAGTTCACACGAAGGTAGATGCAATGTTAAAAAGAATACTAGTTTGCGCGACATGTGTAAAATTGCGAGCATATTCGCGTATCGTAAATTGTGGAACAGCTAAATTATGTATCGCAACGATATTATAAATTGTAAATTGCAACGAACGTAGATATGTATTCGTTTCATTTTGCGTATTCGATTTATTAAAGTTCGCTAATTCCATTGTTTTTTTAAACGAGAATGCATTTTCTACTTTACATAGATCAAAGTCTCTCATCATTCCACGTAGAGTCGAGTTTAAAATAAATTGCAGAAAAAATGAAACGAACGTCGAGGATCTTGTTTATTAACGCAAATTGAGATAACGAAACGCGAAGCTTTTTCGTCCTAAGATCTGTATCGTTATTGAACGATAAAATTTCTTCCATGTACGTAGTTTCTTTCTTCCTTTTATGTAGTTTTGAGTTTCAATTTGGTATACTGGAGGTTTTCATTTGGCAATATCTTTCGCTCCTTTTTTGCTAGCAAAACTGTAGCGCAAAAATCCTGTGGTCAAGTGTAACGGCAAATACTGGAAATGTTTTTCGATTGAAGCAAACTTGTCGAAACCTTTGAAGAGCGCGAAACTCGAAGCATACCGATAAAAAGCTTTTTGCCTCTGTGATTGGACAAACGGAGATTTATCGTTCTTGGTAAAGAATAAATAAAATATACATAAGTATATACTTATGAATGTTTTTTCGACGATGAGAGTCGTTAGAATTTTATTCCGGATTTATGCTCTTACTTCTACCGTGAATTTCAGTTTATTTTGTATATTTCATGCTTCTGTATTTCTTTTCAAAAGCGAAATTGCATCAAATATGTGCACATATAATTATATTGTATTTACCGTTTATGAAGTAAAATGAAAACATAATAAATGGAAGAAACTTTTCAATAAAAATTATACTAATATAATTATACTAATATAATTTTTCAAGGTTTTGATGTTTTATAAATCATTTTTGTAATCAATGCCTTTCGCTATTTGGGATTACACAAGAGCCTTAAAACGCAATTAGAGGATAGAATAATATTTTTAGATATTTTCTATCAATATTCTAAGATCTTGACATTTTTTAATATAACAGCAGCAAGAATTCTAATAAACAACGCATTTATTACGTCTTGATATATCAATATAGTATAATTTTAATAATATAATTAAACCACGAAGAAAAATGTTTCTGGGAAAATTCCCATTTCTCTCCTAACTCTTTTTTTAACAAATTATAAGTACCACATACTGACAAATTATCATAGCATTATTGGGCCCTCTAGTATAGTATCTATGCTGATTGTAAAATATTCGGTTAGAACGACATTTTTTAGGGTTTTTCGAGGTCGCTGGAGCTGAAAACGAGGGTCGTTTTTCACGGAAATAAGACGTCAAAATTTTCGATCAACCTGTTGATGTATGACGTCCTCGTGGATTTTACCGAGATCTTTTCTAAAACTTGGTGCTCTTAACCTACTGTATGGCACGCTCTGTATGCATTTGAATCGTGAGCATTGCACTAGGTTTGAGTTATTTTTTAGTTCGTTAGTGTTCATACAATGAGCGCCGAGCTGTAAGCGACAAAATTTGCTTACCGCTTACTAACTTTGAAAATGTAACATTGCACAGAATGCACACAATATGAGAAAACGCTTGTAAAGTATCTAAACTATAATGCTTTCTATGATACTCGATAGGTAAAACAATTTTCTACCAAGGTTCTACATTCTTGAATATATTCTGAAAAATATGAATTTGCATAAAAATCCGCAGCTTGACGATCACGATCTTGCGCGGATTTCTAAAGTTAAAACTTTTGTCGGCCAAATGTTCGCAAGGACGAATTGTTAAAATCGTTCATTTCCATGAAAAATGAACCTTATTTTCGGCTTTGGCGGCCTGAAATATCGCCGTCTGAAAGACACATTCAGACCAAAAATTTTGCTATCCGAATACTATACCAGACCCTAGCATCGCATCGATGATTTCTAGACAAATATAATTAAATGTGTAAACTCTGAAAATCTGGTAACTGGAAAATAAACATGGCACATGTTTCAAGAAACATCCGTATTCTCAACTGTCCCGTTTCGTTTAATTTCTTTCTTCTGAAAAAAAAAGAGGAAGAGAAAACGAGAAGACATTTCGATAAAGCTGTTACCCATTCGAACATCAAAGTCTGTCGATGGGAGTGCGGTGCATTTATATCTCTAAGAAACAGGTTAAATCTTTTGTCTGGCGAATCGAGATGATTTACCATTGGCGGCGGAAAGTTGCGCGCTACCATGGTTCGAAAGCGACTGTGACCGAACAGTAAAAATCGGGTCAATCTCTTATTGGATCTATGAAACGTGCCTCGACTATAAAATAAACGAGCGTTGTGCGTGTACCGTACTCGAATTCCATCTCAATCAACGGCGTCGCGTAGGCAAATACGTTCCTCTTCGATCGAGGTCAAAATAACGAAACTCAATTCGCGCATCAGTCGTTGTTAAGCAACGCCATCAATTTGCATCGAATTAGCCACGCTCCTTGTTCATTGTGATTTCGATCGTTTCTTCCTTTCTTCTTTTTTCTGTTATTTATCGTTTCTCGTTACTTAAGCTAGTAAGATAATAGTAGCCAGATTACATGTATTCTATAAATACAACCTTATTGTTAGATCTTTCGTGATGTCAAAACAAAAATTGACGAAATCGTTTATGTAATTTCATATTATAATATAAAGGAACACTGAAGACACGTGAAACAAAAATTGTCTTCTCTCGAAGTTTGGAGGAAATGAAATTTCCTCTTAAAATTGTGTTTTTGACTGTGAAAGAATATAAACTCGATGTTAGCTTTGTTATCTTTTCGTTCGATATTTAGTGGATTTCCCTTTATTTATGGCTATTTTTATTAATCTGTTAGGTACGCTATCCACTAACTTATTTAAAGTTTCGTTCCCTTTTTTTAAATTCAACGATATTTTCTATAGATGGCTTCTGTTGGTTGCAAACTTTTCTTGCCAGAATTCCCCATTCCCCAGATTCTTGATCGGGTTCAGATCAGGACTCAATGCTGACCATGGTAACAGTTCTATTCCGAAATCGTGAAACCACTTTTTCGTAGCGGTGACTGTATGGATAGTTTTCTGTATGAATAGTTGAATAATTTTCTATCTTCTATTCCGACCATGAAAGGCAATAGTTTGTCGTGTAATATCATGATATCCCGATATCCTATCAGTTTACCCTTTGCAAAAGTAATTTCGCTTAACATATCCAGCTACGAGTAATGGTTTCTTGGAAATATTAAAGATATAATGCAGAAATTGTGTTTGAGTCTATAATTATTCACAGCACTGTATACAGATATTTAAATACTATTGCCATGCTTAATAGTTAATGCTATTAATAATTAGTCAGTGCAATAAATAATTAGTTAGTTATTAGTTAGCGAATCAGTACAGTTTTGCATACTTCTATAGGCGTCATGAAACATCTATTTCTTTTAGCAAACTTGCAATTTTTTACACTGTGTTCTATTAATTAGAAGCGATCGTGCAGGCTGAATAATGTACATATGTACAATTGACTAATTTCAAAATTGTCATTCTAGCACGATGTATCACTTTTCTGCTTTAGCAATTGTTTTATGGATACGTGGCGAAATAATCATGGAGCGTTGCACAATTCAACAAGGAGTAAAAATTATCGAAACATTTTGTCAAAGTAATTCGAGTATTCTTATCAAAATAATTTCGATGACGGTGATATCGCGCAAGTTACGTTGGCTTTTTTATCATCCGGTATCGTCCTATCATCTAATCTAACTGATTTAACTGCACTGCACTTCTTCCTCTTATGGGGTTTTCTTAAAAGTAAAGCGTATGTCAATGAACCAGACGCAATCGGGCAACTAAAGGATGCTATCGGAGAATCGATAACGAACATAACTTGCGAAACGTGCGAGGATGTAACGAAGAGTATTCTTCGATTAAGGGCTCGACTTCGTAAGCTCTTTGCGAATGTCATTCTGATATTATATTCCATACATAGTATGATATTATTACAGGATATTACATTCCAAGTATTAATGAATCTCTTGTATCGAAAACTGTTGATTGCCGGCTGTTATGTTCTATCTTATCTAAAAGTTATTGACAATGAAAATCAGCCACCTGTATATCGTATCTTGGTGTCGTGTCTTGTTTCGCCGAATTTGATTCAGTAGCAAAGTAAATATTCCATGGTGTTGTTGACGTTGCAATATTTACGGGCTTTAGGATTCTGTTCTTCGATAAAGTGCGAAGGTGTAATGTTAAAACTGACCTTATCCCCAGTCTAGTTATTTGTGTCTGTTCTTTTCTCATGAAAGTCATAGCCGGGCTTACTTCGTGTACGTTTCTACTGAATTTATGTACGAAGATGTTGCGCTTCTGTCAGAAGTTATAGCATTCTTTTCTTATCATTGTTCTTACGAGGCGTTTATCTTTCAAATCTTTATTAGTAGTTGGAGCGTAGTGTTGCTTTTATTTAGGTATTTCTCAACTCTTACGCGATATGGTTTGGCTGTTGGAGGTTTTTTGCTTTAATGGAAACCGGTGGAAGGTTTCATTAAATATTTTATGCACCTGTTTATTGGATGCTGGTTTATTCTATCGATAACAGAGTTTTTTTAGAATGTTCGATAATATCAGTATCTACATTCTTATTTATTAATATCTTCTAATAACCTTCTAATAATCCTTAGGGGTCGCAGAATAGAACTTGGTTTACGGAATATACTAAATCGTACAGCCTTCCATTCCATATTATACCTTCCTGACCTTACACTCCTACTTCGACCTCACTTTCATATCACTCGATGTTGTTTGGTACTTTTATTGCCAACATTCTTTTATGCTTATTTGTAGACTTATCAATCCAAACCTACTTATTACATCCCGATAGTCTAAACTGCTCTAAACTAATATATCGCTATCTTCAAATTGCACATTGGATACTTTTCTTGTCCTATTTTTGCTCTTTATCGTCCTCTATCCACTTTGCTTAACCAGTTCACAGCTTAACACTTTGACCGCCACGCCGAAATCACATGTTTCGCTCAGGACGCCACGGGAGTATTTTTATTATTCAAAGCATATAACGGCAAAATAATAATAAATTGATGATGTAAGACAACATTCCTCCCCAATGGACCGTGTATCTTATTGGCCGTAGCGCCTTGCTAACAGTTGATAGCGACATATTATAACAAGGCAGAATATATTGTTGAAACGTGTAGAAGATATTAGTAAACAGCATTTGCTCATTCTATATATAATAGTAAGGTATGTGGACACTTATAACTTTAATTATATATACGATTATAAAGCAGCATTTACGATTATTTTCTAAACTGTGTTTATAATAATATTCGTAGATTACCCCTGAAAGAGATGGGTGCAAACACAGTGCACCGTTAGGTGCAAGATTTGTTCTCATTTTTCTTTTTATTGATGTTCTACTAAAAATGTTTAATTGTTCAACGGGACACTTTTTATTTCAAAGTGTATTCTATTTATCTATTTTATCTGTCAATTTTCATACAATTTGTACAATTGTAAGAAGTTCAAGCGCTCTTCTGGTCACTAATGACCAGCGTGGCGTCACAGAAGAAACCGTGGCCAGTCATATATGACCAACGTGGCAGTCAGAGTGTTAAGCAAAGCACCAAGCTTTCGCTTAATATTTCTTCTATATCGCACACGCCTGATCATCGTGTCTCTGCACGAACTTGCAACCAGATATCCATTGCATAATTGAATATTTTTCTGATGTTCTATGCAGAGGATCGAAGTCACAAGGAGAACACGTGGTATGATATTTACAGCCGGTTACGAAAGTTTATATAACACTTGCAGAATTTCGTGTGTACGATTTAGCAAAGAAATTAAAAACGCACATTGTCACAAAATTATTTATATTCATATATACTATAGTTATTGCTTACGCATCGATACAATTATTATTAGCGTATTTACGAAAGGAATGTAAAAGGTTGAAACATTTGATGGATTAAAAATAAAATATCAGGATAAAATTATTACAACACGTCACGGTGGCAAATGTGTTAATAAATTATCCATTAATCATTATTTCTGTCAAATAAATATTCAGAAATATAAGATCCTCGGTTACACATGTGGAATATTAGTCAATGTTATTGACAGTTTGGAAAATCGATAGACGTAATTTTAATAGAAGACAGATTGCCAGAAATCCCTGTCGCGATACATAGAAGCACGAGGTTAATGAGGATATTGACACAAGAAACAGATGTTCCTGTTTTCGCAGCTCATAAAGCCATACACAAAGGCCATAAATCTCTCGCTCATAAAATGATAACCATTCATGAATTACCAGAAATCGATTATCAGCGGGAAACAATTTACTACGATTGATTTCACAATCAATCATCGGCGATGTAATCGTAGTTGTAAAGCAACGCCGTAAATAAAGATTAATCTAAATTAATCATCAAATTTCTCTGGTCAACGATTCTGGTGCTTTCTAGTGCTCTACACTTCTAGCGCTAGTATTTGAAACCGCACTTGTTAAAAGCGTCAATTAATCCTTGGACATCGATTAACGGCGCAAAATATCTATAATCTTTCGTTACAAATAATTTTTTAACATTATATAATTCTCTCAGGAAATATAATAACTCATCCATGCCATCCATAGTTCTTCATTGCGAATTATTAATTTTACTTTCCGTAATGAATTAAGTTTGCGTCAAATATGTTTTTGTACTCTCGCGTTTGATACTTAATATCGCAACTCGTATCGTACTCGTAATATGTTGATTAGAAATTAAAGTGGGTTGGAAAGGAACAGAACAGCTTCGCCGGTAAAAGATTCGACGTTATTTTCCGATCGATCCAATAATTGTTGGCTGTCAAACATTAATTAACAAGGCCGAGTAATTAGACTGTTTGACCGTGGAATGACCGATGAACGCAGGTAGCTTTGAATGCAGTGGCACAAAGGCGCGCCACGGTATCAATTGATTCATGTATATCATATCGTATCGTAGCAGCAAACGAGTTTTCGAATATTTATCTCGGGATAACGTGACTCACTTGTCAATACGGTTTTGCTAGCACCTTCGTTAAATTCATGCTACGACCAACCGGGGACAACGGGTATATATTAATCGCGCGTCCGCTTTCGAAATGCTCGAGAAACTTGGAACGCGCCGCCGTGGAATTTCAATCGGCCCACGTTCGCCCTATTCGAATCGACACGATGCGACGCGACGCGATTGACAAAACACCAATCGATTTTCGCTTCAAACGAGCCGCAATGCCAGAAGCAAAACTGGATTTTTCCGTTCGTTCCCGGTTCTCAGTAATTCCATTAAAAAATTCAATTTTCATGAAATCGTTCAAAAGGTTTCCGAGATTAAAAGCGTACTGGTATTTAAGGATTTATCGTTTCTATTTGTTTAAAATTGGAATATCGTAGTACGGTATATTGTATTTTCTATTTGTTTCAAAGTATTTTTAAGAAACAGTAACTTTCTATTTGAAGATCAAGATTGTCCAATGGTAGGTTTGAAGTTACTTGAAATGATATGGCAATGAAATGATGTTTTTCAATCGGTTAAGGAACGTTCAGGCTTGTAGTTTTAATTGCAATGGGTCAAGTAGATACGTTTCTATTTTTAGCAAGAAATATTCTTCGAGGAAATATCGGTCAACAATCTAAACAATTCGATCGACGTTTTAGCCAACGATCAATCGATTGAATATTAAATAAGTGATCGAAAATTCAAGGTCTCGTTCATAACAAATTCTTTTGTCGATGGAATGTTCCGAAGATTGATTCCCCATTGAAAACAACATTCCATCTCTGGTTGACTGAACATTGTAATTATCTGATATAATCAGTTAAAAGTCAGCGATCCGAAGCAACGTTCAATGTAGTACGTATCTGTGCCTTGAATTGGCTTTAGGTCGTTTCACGCGTTAGACTCGATTACGAGCGAACTGTCCTTTCCTTAAAAAATCCGCAACAGAAATTTAAATTACCCATGTATTTCTTTCTATATTCCAAATACTTTGCGCATTCTCATATTCCATTTTCGAATCATTTTAAATCGTGAATCACAGGCAAGAGCCAATAGCAGTCGCATTTATAAAACTGTCGGAAGTCCAATAAAGGTAGCCATTTTTCAGCTATCGAATTTAAAAAGAAACTTTCAGTTTGCCGTCCAAATGGCTCAATAGATCGGAAGGTTGAAGTCACACGATCGATAAAAATTATTCTAATAGCCGACGGTTCTTTCTGCTCCGGGGCAAGCCTCTACGAACAGAATTGACGAGCATAAAGGACATAGAGAGCGCGTAAAAGTCGTTGGTTTTATATAGAGCGCGAATGCCGGCAAACCGGTGGAAAGCAGAAGAAGCGACTGCGAGTTACTCGGCTCGATGCGCTCGTCGTTCCACTTATTCTTTAAATAGTGCGAGTCAACAAATCTCGGTTCCATAAAGTTCAGAATTTGTCGCGGGAGAAACCACTTCGAAGTTTCTTCGTTTCTGACCCGATTCACGGAAACACCTATATCCCCTCCAGCCATCCTTTTTTGTCAGAATTCAAACAACCGACGAAAATATCCGGGCTACGGATTTCGCAATCGTCGTTGAACGACGCGAACCGTGATTCTTCGATTTATCGCAGAAAAGTTTCGCCACCGTTCAGATTTCCTCCTTACTTAGTTACGTTTCGTCCGTTCGTTCGTTCCACTCTCATAGGTGAATGGAATTATGATGACGTTAAACGTCTGTCGAATGTCGAATTTGACGAGCATACGGTAGCTTAGGAATGTGTACGGACACTTGCCATGGAATTTCTTTTATAAATATATCGTGTGCGCGAAACTTCGTTAGCACCGCAACGAGATACGATTAGCGTGATTATAATTGATAAATTTGAAAGCGATCCAACGAGGGACGTATATAGGAGTTACGAGATATTTATTGATATTAAGGTACACTCACTGAGAAATTAGTATACAGCGTGAATTATTCGTTCGATTCGTTGTTATAGTAGTCTTAAATATACTATCATACCCATAAAGATACTCTTCAATTCTTGAAATTCTTCACTTTTGTATAGAGAAAATATTGCGTTAGATGAAACAAAATCGTTCCACGAATGGATGATTCTGGCATTTTGTCAAATGCAATTTTGAGCGAATGCAAGAGAATAAACAATTAAATACAAATAGAGCATGGGTAAAATTTGTTAAAACTTTGCAACGCATGTGCTTAATTAATTACCGAAAATCGAATTGATACACCGAGTTAATGAAAATAACGCAATATGCCTGCCCACACTGCCAATGTCGGAAGAATCTTCTCTTTAATTAAAAGACAATGAACGATAGAACGAAATTCCTTAGGATTGTGTACAATTTCATCGCTAATAAAGATAAATTACAATTTCGAAGACTTTGAAATTGTACTTGCACTGATTTTCACAAATTTCTCATTACCAAGGAAGATGTTTTAATGGCCATTAGCAAGATTGACGAGTACAAGAAGATTGAAACTACATAAACGATATTCATAGTTTGATCTCGCGTTGACTTCATCAAAGATTCCCATCTTAATTAAATTATTGCATTCTCAAATAAATTTCAATTATGTTTACGTCTATATATTTTAGTTGCGTTACTGTATGCCCCAAATTCGTTTGTTAGGAGACTTGCGTCTTGATTTTACTTCGAGATTTATTTTTGCTAGATCGTTAATAATCGTCAAAGTAATCAAGACGGCTGTTTTAAATATTCTTTATCGAGTTTATTTCAATTGTAAGTTGAATTAAAGTTTAATTTGGGGAACATTTTAACGATTGACAACATAGTAAACGATCAGTTTCATTGTTTTCTTTGTCGAATAATTAATACTTTACTTTTCTATTTTTCTTTTTGTTTACGGTGGATAAAAGATCGTAAATAAAGTTCCTATTTTGTACAACTATATATATTTTGTTTTGTTTATTTCTTGATTGCGATTACAGTCTCTGTAGTTGCTGTCAGAATCTAAAAGATAGTTAAAGGCGCCCGACTTTTAGGCGGAAAAGCTCTCGATTCTAGATCAGTGATTTTCTAAATGGAAATTCCGCTGTCTCACTACGTATTGTTGCTTATTAATATTATAGCGAATAATTGTCCGTACAACAAATACTTCTGTGATTTTTGCGAAGTCAATACTTTATAACAAATATATTGTAACTTCCATATACGCATTTTTGATAACAAATTACTTTCCTACGTCATTATTTTGTCACACATTTCAAAATCTTTCGTATAATATATAGATGAAAGTTTTCAAGATTGTTCGAATACTTTCGTGAACCACTGTAGATTCGTTCGAAGAAGAAGATTATTTAACCATCTCTAAACAACGATACATCAGGCGACTGAACCTTAAAAGAAACAGTCACGGTCTTACTCCTATTGACCCGTATTTCTTATTACATTTTCTCCTTTTATTGTCTCGTACGACTCAGAGCCAACGAAGCGCCCCCTTCTTGGTCAATGTTTTCATTTAACCGACTTCTTCGCTAGAGAATCTCCTTATCTATCCTTCCTTTCTCCCATGCCGACATTCCACGTCGTTCCACCATCGTAAATGTTCTTTCACCGTGATCCTGTCCCTGTTACGTTCACGTTCGTATCGCATCTACATTCTGGATGCTACAGTCTACTTAGCAATCGATTCATGGGCGCCAGCTTCGAACAATTGGAAGCTAGGTGAAAGGGCGCATATACATATACCGTGGGCCTACATTTCTAGCGCTGAAGACTTCTATCAGTAGTGGTAAGAGCACTATTTCTAGTGGTAGAGTAAGAAAATCGCGTTGGAGGCTTCATTTTTTAGAAAATCTGGCTTGAAAACTCGTCGAGTTTACGTGTACTCGACTAATTCTCGATTAGATAGGAGCGAAAAATCTGTAGCACGTTGTCCGTCGGCAGGACAAAACAAAATTTTCTTTAAAATCGTGTTTAAACACGTTTGATTAAGGATCTGCCCGATACAACGTATTGCACAGATTTTCCAACACAATTTCCCCGAAAACGGCTCTTCGAGCAAAAACATTGCGTTACACGCGTTCGACCTATTCTCACGCGTACGATAACCGCCAACTAATAGTCCAATGCTATCTAACGCAGAATTGACTGAAATACGCGCGTACTCGTCAAGTTTTCAGCGCAATTTTTCTCGAAAACGAAACTTCTAACGACATTCCCATTAATTTAGGTGCACGGTATATACGACCGGGCTTGCGGCTTCCCTATTTACATGAAATTCGTTTAAGCGTCGAATGATCGACGGTAATATAACTGACCGTCAACGTGCAACATCATCCGGAATGCTCGAGCAATTAAATCACTCACGAGCAGCACGACGACAATGACAGCTCTGTCGCGATGGAATTTACGTTTCGTCGACCTGTCATTATGCCGTGGCCGTTATGCAATTAGGCGTTCGAATAACCGTGAAACGTCTACACCGTCGTAAGCCGCACAGCTGCGTCTACGAGCCTGTCCACCGAATATTTCTACGACGAATAAATGTCGCGATGAACGTTTCGCGTCACTTGTCCGTCAACGCGCCCAGACGTTGCGTTAATTTTTCGATGGATCGACGCCAATGCATCGAGATCCGTGACCACTGTGTACTTCTGTTTTAAACCAGCACGAACGACAGCTGGCAAGGCACCCGAGAGAACAGAGTGCAACTGTAAATCGAGGTGACAGACCCGTTCTGTGTTCTAGCCGAGCATAGTAACGATGCGAGAACGCACAGCTTTACTCACAGCTGTCTTTTTATTTTTCCATATTTATATCTTGCAGAGTATTTAATCCAATCCCGTGTAGCGAGCCGCGTCTCTGTTCCTACTATCGAGCCAGAATCTGTCTTCTTCGTTCGAAGAATCGAACTAAGCGACATTTATACGAATGCGGAATAAGTAAACGGTGCAAGTTCTTAATAGGGAAATATACAGGACGTGACAGTGGAAACTGTCAGCTGAAATAATTCGTTATCTATTGACGACATAAAGAAAGGAAATGTTTGAAGTGGAATTTATTGTATTTAAGGTGATTGGTCGGATGAGTACGTTTTGATTTCTTAAAATAACTTATATTCTTTCAGATATCAAAGTGGCTTTGAGTTCTTTAACAGTGATCGTATATCTTTTATAACATTAGTCGATCAACCTGGACATTCTCTACGAGAAAATATTAAGCTATTTTTTTTATCGAAAAATCATTTTTTCGACAGGTACTTTCCTTATCTATCGTTCAGTTACTTTGACAAATTAAAGTTAAAATACCTGCTAAACTAAGTTGATACTTGTTCGTAGAGAATTCCCAGTTGAATCGACTGATGTTATAAAAAACATACGGCGATCATTAAAAAAATCAAAGTCACCTTAATATCTAAAAGGATGTGAGATATTAGGAAACTGAAATGTATTCATCCGACCAGGCTGCTTAAGCACAATAAATTCCACCTGGAACATTTGTTTGATAACGAGTCAGTTGATAACGAGTTATTTCAGGTGATACTTTCTACCGATTCACCCTGTATATTCTAAGAAAATTTCTCAAGTAACGATTTGTTAATTAATTTTCATCGCAAGATCATTTTCGTTGTTTTATGAAACCAAGTTTCATTTTGAAAATGTTCTCTTTGTAGTTCAACCATCCGTGTTCCAAGTATGATTTTATGTAAAATACTTTGCGCTTGAAAGCTTGACATAATAATAATTCTCTTAGTCCAGTTACGTTCTTGTATTGTGCTGCATAATTGTTTCTGTGTCATCGGTTTACTCCCAGTTTTAACGAGAAACGATCAAAAGAAGAAGTAGGAATTTGATACGAGCTTCACAAGCTGAGGTATCTACAAAGCTCAACTCGGAAGATTTCAGTCAATTTTTTTCTGTTTTACGCAAACATAACTGTAATGCCAGCTAGTTTACTTACACAATTTCTTCGAAACATGGAAAAATCGTTAATAAGCGAACGATGTTTCGGACAGTAGTTGAAATAAGAAATTACTGCGTTGTTCAAAGATTCGACAGCTTAACAAAATATTGTACACCAACAATTTTTAGATCGACTTTTTCCTAACTTTTTGGCGAAAACATCCGAGCATGCATCGTGGCGCGTGCACGACGAAAACAATCTCGTGGAATGTGTTTCTCACGAGGCTCGCCCGAACTCCGCCACCAACTATGCTTGGCAAAAACAAGAAAATAAACAAGTCTCGTGCACTTTCAAACATTTGTCGCATGCTCCGAGTCTAAGTAACTAGCAGACATTCCACAAACTAAATACAGACTTTCTTTGACGAGTGTTGGAAAGTTCTTCGCGGTTTTCCGAGAGAAACGCACGAGCAACATTTACGTAATTTGCCGCGTAAACGGATTACATAGTTTGATATGGAATATGCTTTCGACAAGTCGTTCGTTGTTAAAGCAAAATATTTTATCTGTGTGCATCGATCGCTAAGTGTGCCTCGAAACTTCCTCGATTCTCCTACCGATTACTTATTTGATTAGTACTCCAATCTGTCTTACTAACCATCCTATTGACTCGAAAGGGGGACTGTAGAAAGTAAATTAAATGTCAAGGGTACTGGAAATATTTTGTATTTAATTCGATAAAATTATTTCTATCGAACGTCTGACTTATATAATATTCTATATAGATTACGAAAAGGACAATATTTTCCGAATAATAAGGATACGATATTATTCAAGTAGCACATTGTACGAAAATAGTACGTTAATTATCGTCAAATATTTATGAGTATTAATATTACGTATTAATAGAATACAAATATCAAATTACTTAATATGTAAATTGGCGAAATATCGAGTGTTTCGAATTTATTAAATTTTGGAAATATTCTATGTTAGAAGTATAATACGATATACCGTACTTCATTACCAGGCCTAGAACTATTTTTCCAATGGAAAACATGTTTCAAACTTCGACGGTTATCGTCACGATTGTTACCAAATATATTCATAGTCCATCGAGGTATTTGCATAACTACTTGGTTCACCTTCGCGTCTTTATTCGCGAAACTTTCTTACGCTATAGATATTTCTTCAGTTGTGAACGTTCTAAGAAGCAACTGATAAACAACGATGTTAGCTTTGGAGCAATACCGAAAACTTCAAACAACCATTTAAGATAATTGTCGATAATTGGGCGTGATCGTTCTTTAATGATTTAGTTGTTTAAATTAACTTCCTAGAAATAAACGATCTAATCTTTTCCCTTATCGTTTGGTTAATTCTTGCATTTTCCATCTCATTATCTGTATATTGCTTTTGATTAATGAAATAAAAATTCAGTTGTATAGAGGAAAGTAGCCAAACATGGAATACCATTTTGTTCTTCGAATGTCATTCTTAGAAAATCGGTCACATTAAAAAAAGACTTTTATGGATATTCAATGATACATTTACACCGAGTTTAAGACCACTTTCATGCTTTTCACGTAATGAACAATTTTCAATATTGAACTAACATTGAGAAGACAGAAGTTGTAACTAACATGAAATACCGACGTTAGATATTTTCATAGATAACATGCAAAAAGAATCGTATTCTTTTTATTTTATTCTTCTTTGAGAATAAAATCACATCTCCGAAGTATTACGTTAAAAAATAGGTCTCTTTTTTCACAAAGCCGAAATAAGGTGGTTCTCGGGTCTTGAAAACGATTTGTTACCTTCAGGTAGCCTTTTTTCTTTTCTCCAACCATTTCTTTTTCGTTCCACGGTTTTCTTTCTTGTCAATCTTTCCTCACCATGGAATAGGATATCCGGCTATCTTATAAATAAAACATCCTATAAAAAGAAGTAATCCAAATATGGAATATTCTATAATTGGACCACTACTGGGTGTCCGCATTTGGAATTTTACAAAGTTAAAAACACGATAATCAACTCGTAAACACTTGTAAGTATCACGGGCAAGTATGTCGGCAACAACGAAAAGCGCAAATAAGTATGGTGAAATGATAACAAAAACACGTCAAATTTGCACACCGTGGAAAGTTTTCGAACGACGGTAAAGTAAAACGATCCTGCCACGTGCGACCCACACACGTGCGAACCACAATGTGTGCGGTACCAAAGTGACTGAGTGAGATTATAACAGTTCGAGAGATATTAATTTGTCAAATTTTTAAAAATAATACTGTTCCGTATTACGTACTAGGTAATTAGTTTGGCTATTACATTTAGTTTGACTATTTCATGTTCGGGACTTTTGCGTGGCCATCCGTTTACGGCTCTGCCAACACCTATCCCTTCTTTAGGAAATTCCAAAGTACATGTCTTCCCTGAGCTGTAAACCTAATGACTCCGAGGTCAGCTAAAAAACTCCAGCCGGGAAGGCACAATGGACGGACGAAACCAACGGCTGGTAAGGAAAATCAGCAACGTAGGAGGACATCAGTTCATCATTAGACATCGTACCGTGCGGATAAAATACTTCACTCCCAACAAGATCCTACCATCGTCGTGTTCATAATATCGAACGTTACTTTTATACAGCAAGTGTAAATAAAGCGCTAAATTACACTAACACTCGATCTATTAAACCTCCTCCACTTTGAGCGTTAATTCATTCGAGGTACGCGATATCGACCGATCGGTTTGACCTGACCGGTTGCTCCGTAGTCGAGAATTCGCAACACATGCTTTCCATATTTGGTTACTTTCTTCGTAATATTACGAAGATGAACAACAACACTAGAAACGCATCGACTGATCGACAAGCGTTACTTTTGTTAACAAACATAACTGTTAGCAAGCTTTTAATTTTTCTTTTTAACAAGGACAAATTATTCTCTAGCGATTGTTTCTACAATCTACAGAAATGGTACGTTCTCTCAAGAAAACATGGCAAAAAGAGGAAACTTTGGTGTTTTTCCTATCGATGGATTAAAAGTAGCCTGGCGTTTTATCACTGCGCGGATCGACGAAATCAGGAATTCGAGAAATTCGAAATCTCCAGGCATCGAAGTTGCAATTACTGTTGCACTAATCAACGCCATATTTGACACATTGTTTGAAGGTAAACGGAAGAACGTCGGTAGGGAGAAATCGCAGCTTATCGTCGCGTTTCTCGCATATTTCACCCGAAGTCCCGCATGCGTGCGTATTCTATCTGGCGAAAGAATTTTCAACGAGACGTGTCAGCGCGCGCGAATTCCCCTGTTGACGAAAATACACCGCTGAAAAGTTTATGTCCCATCGACTACGTGTCTGGTCTGGCGCTGTGTCGCCTGCGTGTTTCTCTTGTAAACACGCTATAGTTAGGAACGATGAGTAACATTCTCAATAGATTCGTGTTCAGCAAAAATTCTCTGTCAAAACAAAGTGGCAATCGCTATTCGAAAGACGATAAAAATTCCCAAGTTGCGAAGTAAAGTTTGAAGATATATTTAGCGAACGTTTGGACAAATTTGAGTATTTTACGATGATATCGACAAATATATTGACTAGTAATGTGGTGGTCATTTGACAAAAAGATAGTGAAATGCTCTATTTTAACAACCGTAATTTTTAATAAACGGGTTACGAACCATGCATTAAATCGAGAAACGAATTTTCTAAATTTTCCAGTTTCGCTATTAGATCTTTTCAAAATTAAATCCGTTAGATTTAACGACGATTTCATTTCTTATGTCAAAGAGCTATCCGTTGTTGCAATGAAAGCTTATTTCTCAAAGCAAAACTTCTTGCTCTGTCTGGAAATTGAGAAAGGTGCGGAAGAAAGTCCACAAAGCATACACGAAAAATATATACGCGCGTAATTCCTCGTAGGAAGTTGTCGAGAATGTTACGTACTTACGTTTTCATCGTTAAAATTTCGCATTTGAACACACGTTGTGTTCCATAAATAAATCTGTCACGTCAAGTATGCGGAGAAAATTCACAGACACGCGATCAATTGTGAAAATATAATCTGAAACGCGACGCTTTGACAGCGTATACTTGATGCACATGCCGGTCGTGATACGATAATTGCGCATAGTGGATTCGTTTACACGACACACAGGGTATATCAAATTCAAAAGACGAGCGCAAGCGTAATGTTTCCTTCTCGTAATACAATGAATTAAATGCGGTATTATAATTATCGCGATAAAGATAAGAGTCCAATTTCTTCCAAGCAGCTTTTTTAACGCTTTTAACAGTGCTTCTTAGACTAACGAGTATGCCCGTCTTACAATTGGTATTATCTGCGATTAGCTAAAGAGAACAGGTCAATAGATCAATTTCTTTCAAGCAATTTCCTTTCACGCATATCTTTTTATCTTCTTATCTCCTCTGCGAAGTGTTCCTAATTGTCAAGTACAATTAATTACAAGTTTATTCTAAGGGTTAAAAAGAATTGCGTGGATTCCGATGCGATTATATCGGCAATCACTGGAATGTTTTATCGTTGTTATATGCGTTTACGTGTAATCTAATGCGTGTTAGTGTGCGAGTACGAGTAAACCGGAGAGTTGTTTTCTCGTGAATCTTCTTGGTAAGCAATTCTTAGCGTTTAGTATGTTCGTGTGGTTGTTTGTCCTATTTAGATGAACTTCAGTGTGTCTTGTAATTTCTTCTTCGACTGTGGCAATTGTTAACTTATTCTTTATATCTTCGTTTCTGACGAATCACGACGCTTTAACACACATAGTAGGTTTTTGCGTGGACTGACGAATATGCTCGTCTTAGGATTAGTATTAGTTACGATTAGTCGTTGCGATAAACAGAAGAATCCAATTTCTTTCAAGCATTTTTTTCGATACATTTTTGGTAAGTCTTTTACAGTCTTATGAATGTGGCAATCTCATAATTAGCGCAGAAGATACAACAAAGTGGTCAAATTAATTAGGAGCTAAAGTTGATATGTTTCGAGGTTCGAAACAAATTTTCGATGTTTTTTAGAATATAGAGAGACGTAGAGTTTCGTTCAGGGCTGCAGAATGTAAACTCAAAACCGCCTTTTTCTTTTTTTTACTTTTTCCAGAACTATGAAGCTAAACCGTGAACAGCTGCAAATTAGTAATTTTTGCTGGTAGCTGAATTATTATCGAGCAAACATAACCGGCAAGACTAATAAAAATGCCCGGGAATATAAGAAACTTGAGAAATATAACTGTGAAGCGGAATACCTTGAATTAATTAGCATCGTTAGTTTGAATTAGATTTCAGCTAGGTTACTTAATGGTGATTAATTTTAAATGAATTCATCACGTAAAGTGAGGTGCTCCAAAACCAAGTAATTTAATCCAAACTCTTCATATACAATCCAACGATATGAATCGAGGATCATATCGCTGAATTAGGAATTAATTACAAGGATATCTGAATTTATATGTTTCCAAATTTCTGTTAATTTTCTCTAAGGATATAAGGAAATTTTATGTGAAAGCTTTTTCGTCCTTCAAAACGTAATTTAAGAAACGATATTATATTATCGTATATTTTATACAACAACATATACTTTTCTATCTACAAGTTTAATAGAAAAGACTCGCTAAGAAACAATTAATTTCATTCTTTTTCCTCTCATACGATTATATTTTATTCAACGTGAATCTATAGCAGTCACACAATCTATAGCAATTACATAAGATAAAGGTACGAGAAAGATAAAAAATATGCTAGAACAATCCATGTGAGTCGAGCCAAATAATATCAATCATCTATTAAAGATATTATATTTATACATAACGTGCGTATTTCACGGCGCGTTAATCTCGCAGAGAGCAAAAATGAAACATATTCACGCAAGCAAATTGCGAAAAATGAACGTATCAAAAATATCATAAACCATCGATACACAGAATTAGTCTTTTTTTCTCTCTCCCCTTTTATCTTCTTTTTCTTTTTTTTAACCGAAGAGGTCTCTAACAGCTCCGATGTAAAAACTCATACAGCGATGTTACAGGATAATGTAATACTAGCGATTAAAACGGCGCTTAAAAACAACTTAGCCATTCATCGTTCGCTATTATATCACGTATTGTATGACATTATTGAACTTGAATACCATAGACAGGAAAACCATGGTAAAAAAAAAAGAAAAAAATAGAATTTGCGAATTCGACGTATGAAAAACTGTTTCGCAACGTTCGATGCGTTTCATATTTAATATACGAATTGCACGGATATGGGGGATGATCTTAATTCTAATGGAGACAAAAAAAAAACACAGATTGTATTTTCATGTGATTTGACGAGATATAAACGTGTCCTGGTGAAATATACTGTCCAATATGACGCAAATAGCGCTTTTGATCTTTTCGCATTTAAACGATCGCAAAATAGATGCCCGCATTCGATAATATCGACATTTCAAAGATATTGCGTACAACGTTAAATCTGATAACATGCTCGAAAAATTGTCGATGCTGTTTTACGTCTCTCATTACGTTCCATTATCGACGAAAGCGGATTATATATTGATATATTTGATATATTTCGGGTATTTGGAAACGTCGGGCTAAAATTTTGATTGATTACGGTTAGAATATCGTTAACGAACCTTTGAACTTGTTTGAAACGGTATGTTGATTTTATCTCTTGTGGGATATCTCTTACAATACTTGTTTTCCATTTATTCCTATTTTATATTCTATCGTAATTTCGACTCTGTAATTGCCGCTGTCGTAACAACGGTAATTTACTATAATTCCCAGTGGTATTTAAACGTGTATTATCTAAAATTACACCTCCTTTTAGAAAAATATTACTGCGACTACTGTCATATTATCATTTTTTGTCTTTTTTTTCTGAAATTGGACCAAACGAATCGATATTTTTTGAGAAGCTAGAAGGGTTGGTTTTACCGGATGATGTGCAAAAAGAATTTCGAAAGAGATGCAATCTGGGTGTATAATGAAAATTTAAGCAACACATTTTGTACATTTATGCCAGTTACATATATGCTGAAAATTTCGTCGATATCGGTAAACGTTGCTGTAAGGTACAAATAGTTAAAGATGAAAAACCATAGTTTCCCGAATTTCGGCCTAGAATCTACAGATCCTTACAACTTTCGATGCTTGTCGCTTGTATTTGTATCAACCGATTTCATTACTGTATACAGACTTATCATTTTCCCACGAGAGAAAACGTATTTTCTCATATTCTCTTTGCTCTTAATTTTCTCCTTATTCCCTTCCGACAAACATTTATCGTTACCTTCCTTGGATTTCTCAACTTTCAAATTTTTTCGTTAATTCCATATCATAATTCGTATAATTTTAATCACTTGACAGATTCACAAAGAAACTAGTAACATTTTATAAACAGGTTTTACATGCTCGTTTTTTATTCAATTTTATTTTATCGTATCTATCAGTCGATTTTTAATATTTTTTCGTTTAACACCTCGTATTGTTACATTGAATCGAGTCCATATCGAATCGAGTCCATATCGAATCGAGTCGAACGGCGCACAGATTGCAAAATAGGTTGTATTCATAAAATAGTTTGTCCTCGAATCTTCGAGAGTTCTTCGATCGTTTAACTCTGCGGAGTAGAGCATTCTACGTGTTGACTCTACTGTTCGCTTAAACGACCAAACACATTCTACATGCTTGTTTTGCATGTCCATTTGCTTGCCTTTGTTCACTTTATACGACTCGTGTCCACTTGGAAGATTTTCATCAGCATCGGCCACCACTTGAGCCATGCGAGACGCGACGTTTATCCTTTAGCATGTTGATCACGCATTAGCGCAAAAAGTTAAAGGGATAATGGCCCTTTAATGGAAGTGTCTTTGAATTCGGACGACATCGCACTAATAGTTGAAATTACGTTCGAACAATGCACTGCGTTCGACCTGCGTCCACAGGAACGTTTCTATAGACTAAAATTGCGCGCAATGACTATAATGAAAACCAGTCAGCCTACGGCTTATCGTCATTGTCCTCTCGCACGATAATTTCTTAATTAGCCGCGTAAGAAGAAGTTAAGTTAGTTTGAAAGAAACCAGCTCGTTTTACGATCATCGAACAAACTATATTTGTAAAGAAGATCAAAGCATATCTTAGTTGATGTGTGCCACAAATTAATTCGGAGATTTTGACGCTATATTATATGATGGTTATTGTATAAATTATTATTATGCGTTTTAACTGTTAACGATTTTACAATATGTGACACGCTTTGGTGAAACAACGTTAGCGTGCGAAAATTACTTTTCGAGACAAACGTGTAAAGTTACGCACTCCATAAAGGGGGTAGCTTTTGTTTTCAGCTGTTTTAGACTGTGACAAAAATAATCGATTTTCTCACTACTTAAACACATGTTTGAAAATTAGAAATGATCTCATTACAAAGAACGTTCTTTCGCCTACAAAAAAAAAAAAAAAAAAGAAAAGAAAGCAAGAAAATGTAAAATAGTAGGAATCAGTTTTTTGGTATATTACTCCCTTTATATCAGAACACGTCACATACGAGATTAGATGAAAAAGTTTGCAGAATTTTTATTTATTTCAAGAAATATTTATTTATTCATCCGCATTGATGCTGTCCACTTCAAAGTAATCCCCATCGGATATAATACATTTGTGCCAGCGTTGTTCCCGATCATAAAAATATTTTTGAAACACACTTTTTGAAATAGCTTTCAGTTCGTCCATCGATTTTGTCTTTATTTGCTGCATCGCAAAGCGATGTCCTTTCGTTTTTCGTTCCGATTTTCCAGTTTATTCTTTTCCCCTGGAGACTGTTCACGTGTAAATACAAATAACCAGCCATACGGTATTCCTTCGGCTCCAAGAATTTTTTGCATTTTTGAATTCGACATCTTTTAAGAATTGATTACTCTTATTCTGCCTTGTTAAATTAAAAGGGTGCATCCGCATCTTTCGCTTAAATCAAGTCGTATTGTATTTTCGACCAGTCGCGGGGAGACGCGTTCGCGAGATATCACGACAACGGGAGTCATAAATTCCCGCTACGATTATATTAATCGACACCACGAGTTGATCGATCCCCTGATTTCCGTTAAGATAATAGGGGTGATTGTTTCGATATAACACCGTGTTAACAGGTTATAAAATATATATATTTCCAACAACTTTACATACAATGTAAGATACAGAGTGTTAGACGGATGCGAACCGATGCAGAGAATTTGACTGTTGTAAAGCTTGAGAGAGACTTGTCGCGACTTGTTCACTATTCTAAGGATGTAGAATAAGTGAAGTTCAGTGACGATGCAGTGGCGGAGGAAAGCTAGTGATGCCTCGCGCACGAGATGAGCTGACTTGTTAAGGATCCTTTTGCTAGGAAAGTGAGGGTAATAGACATTGCTCTTGGTTGGTTAATAATAAGGTTGGTGGACTAGGAAGAGTCTTAACCGCCCTCGAGAGGAAGTTGCTAAGGGAAGAACCGAACGCGAAGAAAACCAACTTTCCCGTATCTTCCCGTAGTGGACAGTATATGTAGAGAACAAAGACGCTTATCTAGTCTGATGGACCTTAACTATGAAAATGACAAGATTTACGTTGGGTCTCTGAGGCTATTGAAGGTATGTAGCGCGGTGTATGGCCTGGGTTAGGTAGACAGTCAGCCGACGTAACACGTATTAAATAAGAAATCCGTATCTGTGCATGGAAATCGAACGTATATGTAACACTTTTGTATTTTGAACATACGTGAAATCGATGCCTGCTCGTAAAATGCATCTAAAAGTCGTTCTTCCTAAAACCACGTTTTGGCCAGACACAATTGTCCTGTTTGAATTAACGCGGAAGTATTTTCGTTGCCCAACGAAATCTTTCCCATGTTTATGCCATTTTTAGTTTACATATCTTTTGCTATTCTCATCCTTTCTCATCTCTGTCCAACTGATTCAAATATCTACTTAGTTTCGTGTTCTTGCATCTCTATGTTGAACATCTTTTTCTTTCGTAAAAATATATAAATATTTGGACCGTTCATTTTGGAAGTGGTGTAAGCACATTTTCCTTTGTCTCGCGACATCGAAGTGATCGCATTTCCAAATCTCGATCGAAAAATCTTAACAAGGTCTACTTCGTTTGTACACGCCTCTATGCGTTTGCGTAGCTGTGAATTCATTATATAAATAGTTTTGTTCAGAGTTAACTAGACCAATATGTTTTTGCAGGATTTACACAGCACTTTGGAAATCAGCGAATCGTGCGATTCGTTAGATTTTGATCATTTCTCTACATTTCATGCTTTGATCCACTTTTGTTCGTAAATAAGAGCAGGAAAGGCAAAATACTGTTGTTTAATTTCAATATTATTTGTTTATGATTATTGGTGTCCCGACTGTTTGAACAGGCTGCAGATTACAGGAAATGAACTTACACACCAGTTTCAAAATAAACGATTATGCAATTCCATTTATTATCGAAATTTCAACGCGACTAAAACAAATGAATATTCTACGATTTAAATTATGATTTGTCTATAAATAAAAAGTTTCTTGTTTTCTCAATTTTTCCAAAAAATATACTTTCAAAATAAACGGTCCATTTACAGAAGCGAACAAACATAACGGTACAAGATGAAGCTTTAACTCGTTGACTTATTTCTATTACAATCTTATCTTAAGGTTTATTTATGGATATCTTAGATATTAACTGACTCTTATCCTCCATTTCGTTGACCTCTTCATCTTTGGAAACAGGAAGAAGTGGTTGGGGAACATGTCCGACGAATACGGCGGCTGAGACATCACTGTCGTGTAGTTTTCAGATAAAAATACACGAACAAGTAGCAAAGCGTGAGTCGTGTTTCGTCATCTCCAGAATTAAAAGATCACCGAACTCACAGAAACGTGTCTACTTATTTATTTGCCTGTAGCAAAAGCAAACGACCAATGCGAGGCAGCTGAAAATCAGTACATACAGGGTGTCCCCAAGCTTTCTCTCGGTCAAATATTATCAGTATGTTCAACAGGTGTCAAGATAACGAACACACGTCATATAAACGTATGTCATTAGAAACATTGTTAAAAAGTTACATAACAAAAAAAAAAAAAAAGAACAAAAGGACGATTTATTAAACGAGCGATAAGGAACGTGTGTTACCGTGGTACACAATATGAATAGATCAGGAATGTTTACATCCAGTAGTAAGTAGAAGATATCGTAATACTTCTACGACTTCAACTACAACTCCGTTTCGAAATGTTCATCATTCTTGTCGATACAAGATTACCAGCGATAAAAAATTGAATTTATTACTCTTTAAAGTTCTTGTTTACTGTTCGTCGAAGTTGGAGTCGTAGAAGTATATTACGATATCTTCTACCTATCGCTATGTGTAAATACTCCTGATCTATTCATACTTTGCAAAGCGCACGTTTGTTGCCGCTTATTTCGTGTATCGTCTTTTTTTTTCTTTTTTTTTTCTTCTTTTTTTCTTCATTAATAACTCTTTAACAATGATTCCAATGACATATCTGTGTATGACTTCTTTTGCTATCTTGACTTATGGGGTATATTTACAACGTTTGACCGAAAAAAATTGGTGCATCCCGTGTATCACGGACATGCGCGCCATAACACGAGACGAAAAGATGAATTCAATCGGATACGTAGAGAAGCGAATCTCTGTAAATTCTATTTCTTTAGCTGCGTCCATGAGAAATTGATTGCTGAAACGTTTCAATTGTTTTTGGCAATGTGGTCGATATTAAAAATAACTCTGGCCATTTCATCCGTCTCGTAAGTGATGGTTTCTAAAAATTTATGTCGACCCCTGTCAATGTACGATATTGTACGCGATGCAACTCCGCCGCTTGGGTCGTGTCAACTTTATGGCAGAGCATACAAAATTATTTAGTAACGATATATCTAATCAGATAGTTTTGATTATCGTTACTCCTATTCGTGTCTTACCCCTTAATTAATGGTCACATTGTTGTTCTAAGCTCCTTTAAGACGTACGAATTGGTTTCGCGTTACTTTCTATCGCGTGCCGCAAAAGACACGCGTGCAGAGTCAAAACGATGCGAGAAAAAGCACGTAGAACGCGGAAATTGCAATTTATTAGAAAAGTTACAATGTGAACTTAGTTTTGCATAGAATTGTTGTTAAGGAATTGCCGAGTGAACTTAATCAAGGCGAGTATCGGATCGTATTTCGGCTCGTTTCGAATAACTGGCTAAGCGAAAATTATTTTTTTTTGTTTTTTTTGGAAAATCGATAAACATTTTCCGAGAACGGTACTGCTTTTTACAGTCGCTAACTATTTTAAAGGATGAAGTTGAATCTTGAATAATTGAATAATTCTTTTAATTGCTAAGTAATTAAGAGATTGCCGACGAATCGTATAATTAGATAATCAGATAAAAGAAGAAAAAAAGGATATATATCGATCTTGAATTAACAAATATTTTTTATAAAATTCTCTGCCTCTTATTATCTTACGTTGAAATGTTTACGTTTAAAATTTAGTCGTGACGTTCTTTTCTATATATATATATATATATATATATATAAGTTTTAAAAAAGCGTATCTTAGATAGATCTGCATCGAGACTTCAATTTGCCGGACGCAGCAGTTATATAATTTAATTGCATCGTTCTTTCCATCTTTTACGCTGCCGGATAAAAGTCACAATTGTTGTCTTTTTACCCTGAAATGTACGCTAAAGATGTAGACTTATGATCATTTTCGAATTTTTATAACTGCATATGCCAGACAAGTTATTAGTACGTTGAAAGTTAGAACTCGTTGGAAAGATTAATGTTGGTCATAAAGTTGCCAAGTGGATTGCTTAATCGTAACAAAAATCCCTGGTAATTGTAGTTTACATTGTGCATACGTATGTACGACACAGAATTAATAGCTTTACCATTTGTAACAGCCGGGTTAAATATTAATAAATGCAACTCTATCGTCCGCAGTTTACGTAGTAATAAGGAAATTGTGGTATTCATTGGCGGCATCCATCCGCATGCATAATACCATAATGTTAGCGATAAAAAAAGAGATAGAAATAAAGAATGTTTCCTTATGTATATGGATAACTTTGTATCAATCTTCGGTGTACGACACACGTGCAGAAGGAAATTGTTGTTACGAAAGCTCGTTTCCATTTCAATGTAGCAACATATATACATTATCCGCGTTTGGAAAAACATTACTCTAAGCAAAAACAGTCCGCCAAAATTATTCTTCTACGTTGATGATTTGCATTTGGACAGTTCAACATTTGGTAACATTCGTGACTGATGATTTCTCGTTTAAAAAATAAACCAAGGAAAAGGCTGAAAGATGCCATCGATGATAATGTTATTGAAAATAATTCGTGAAAAATAACGGGAGAAATAACGTTTCAAATGTAGACGATCCATTCGACAATTATTTATCACTTGGTTGGAATGAGAAAAGTATGCATTGGGTTGAACGATGTATAAAAGCTTAGACGAACAAAGATGGCTATCTGATTGCTTCAAAGAAATAATTTAAAAGCGGATCTTATATGATGATAGAAAATGTTCGAAATAATGGCCAGATAACGATGAACATGCAAAATGCTTGTCGAAATAATGGCAATTGTTTGGTAATACAGCGCGTGTTCTTAACGGAATTTCTCGGTCATTTTTCTGAAAAACGAGCCTCGTTAGCATTCTACGTTTTTAATCCATTCTTGCACAAGAAACTACGCAGTTTCGGGTTATACTACGATTTTTTGTACATGCCGTATATCACAGGAACAAAGATATACAGGATGTCATCGATCAATCTAGATGAAAAAATAAGTCGAAAGTACAAAAAACTAGAAAAATGGTAAATAAAATTGTAGTAAATAAGAAAAGGGCAAAAAGTAGAGAAAATTTTTGTTCGCAGCACGCTTCGCTACCGACGAAAATAATGTTCATACCTTATTTTCTTAAAAATGAATCCTTAAACGAAATTATTTTATACCAGATTTTCCATTTATTTTTGCATTTAACCTCCTGACTGTTTACTCCTACCTAGTCGATAACTACTAGCCAAATTCGAATATAGTTGACAAATTTTCAAACTTGAGTTTCTCAATGACGAAACCTCGAACAGAGAAATGGTGACATTTTTTGTTTCCTTCACTCTACATTTTCCACTTGTTGTTCATATAGATTCACCTCTTTTCCACTTGTACCATCGATTCGGTAACACTCTGTATATATATATATATATATATGATTATAAATATTCAATGCGAACAAATATTTTGCTGACCAAGCGCGAGCCTTTTCTGAGTACGTTGAGCGTTGAATAGGACGTTGTCGAACTAAATGCAGGCAGAAAATCGCTATCTCGATGACAAAAAATTTAAATAATCTAATTGGAAAGATGGATATTTGGGGGACACGTGACGCTAATTATTAATGAAGTCATGGTAACCGAGCTTCCGATGGACGCCCGACGAAAAACCACTCTACCGATGGACGATTTCCGGAGTAATTGGTAAATTGCAGCAGAAATAAAATTTCATTTATTAGCTATATGTATTCGGGGTCCGCAGTGACGGAAAATTAGGTCAACGTGTGACGAATGTTTTATACTATGTCGAATTTAACGTAATATCAGACGTACGAATATGTACCTCATATAGGATAAGATATCGAGAAAGCAATAGCCAAATTTCTCGATCTCTAAGCTTCCAACGATGGGAAAATATTGTTGACGAACTTAAAATTAGCAACAGATATATCACGTATACGCAATTATCCCAAAATCTGTTCCCTCACCAAACAAGTGTTTGAAGCGGAACGTATGTTGTTTCAAAGGAGACACCTTGCGATGATCACGAATTTATGTATCCGACATTTCAAGTTGACATCTTTGAAATTGAGCATCTTTTAAAAGTGCAAAACGCGCAGATAATTAATAAAATAATTAGTTAGTAAAAATAATAAAAACAATAACTTTCGCCAATCTTAACGAATCAAATAGAAATGTATTTTTTGTTTCTATTGAAAATCTTCGCTTTTGTCGCTTACCATCGTTTATCGTTTCAATACCTCGATTAAGCACGTGTATATAATATGATATACCAAAATGGAACAGAAGAAAAATGGTAAATTCGTGCTGACAATTTATATGCATTTTTAGCAACACGATTATAAATTTTTCCATACGATCATCAGTTCGAGAGTACTGTATACAGGATGCCTCATTTTCATCGACCCACACAAATATCTGCTAAACTATACGTTGTTCGAAAAAGTGTTTCGTAGAAAACTTGTTCTATTTCAAGGCGGACGTCTTACGACGACCACCAGGTGCGTCTAGATGAAGGCGAATTCTCGAGATCACAATGCGAGCTTTATTCTTTTTACATGGACTTATACATTTTTTTTATACGCCATTCGATGCACTTTTTCATTCTCTACAAACAAGTAGATAAGATACTTGTATCCGAAAATGCTTAGTTTAAAAGATATTTCAATGTTGATTTCGTGAAATTGATTGTGTGAAAGACAAGAGAAACATAAACGTAAAGACGCTACGTTACCTTTCATACGATAAGTTGTACAAGATTAAAGTTAAAATATATTTCAAAGTAATCATTTCTTGATCCAACTGGCTTAATACTTTTTTATAGAGAATTAAAATATGCATCGAGTGGTGCATAAAGAATCTATAGTTCCATAAAAAAGAAGGAAGACCACGTTGAAATCTCGAAGGCACGTTCATCTAGATAAGATTTCTGGCCATCATGACATGTCCGCTTCGAAACAAAGTGAGTTTTATTTGAAACACTTTTTCCATTAATATATAGTTTAGAAGATGTTTGCGTGGATCGATTAAAATGAGATACCGTGTATAACGATACTGACTATGTATACAGCTCTGCCCGCGTCGATTTGCATTAAACACGATTTGCATTATATGTTTTTGTAGCTGAGGATCGCGTTTGATATAGTCGATAATGATTGTTTTTAACATTTAATATGTCTAGATTGATGTACGCGCTCGACAGAAATTGCCTGTAATTAGCGTACGCACAGATAAATTCTCGTCTCAGTTGATTCTAAACTATGAATGGTAAATAGATAGTGTAAAAGGCATTTTTTAAGTAAAATATATAGACGCGCCAAGTGTGCAATTTATTTAAATATAGATTTAGAGGTTTTCACGTCAAACACCGGCGAATTTGACGATAAAAGAACAATATTTTTTTCATCATAAAAGTGTTATTGTAAATTACCTAGGGACGGTATGTATATAGTGTTACGGATTATTTTCGTAGAATTATTAAAGAGTTAGGTATCTTTCATACATTGTTTCGATATCTTTTGTAGTTTCCGCAGCGCATTAAGTTTACTGTGTGTTTTCAATTTTTTCCACCGCACTTGCAGCACGTTTGTGTTCGCCGTTCAACTCCGGAAAAACCAATTTTAACCGAACACAGCGTAGAATATACCTACATAGGAAAGAAAAACGCATGAAAATATAAAATTTAACGGTTCTCGAGTTACATATAAGATAACAAACAAACAAACAAACAGACAGACAGACAGACAGTCATTGCATTTTATTAACATAGATATATATATATAAGATCGCTTCTTCTTTATATTTAACTACCAGCCACGACCTTCGTAGCGAAATGGTTAATGCAAACGAACTTCGGGTCTTCGAAAGAAATCGCCTCGAAAAACTAAAATTTCTTCTACCTACTTCTCTTTTGTTGATCGTAAAACTTTATTCTTAACTACATCTCCGCATCTTCGAAAGTGAGAAAAGATGCGTTTAGACCTACTTATTCCTACAACTTAGCTGGCACACATAGAAGCGCAGGTGTACTCGAAAGCTAGCAATCACCACAAGACGCAGATGTTGCGTTTCAACGCGTCTCTCTCTCTCTCTCACTCTCTCTCTCTCTCTCTCTTTCCATTTATTATTTATGCGACTACAACGTTACATCGATTTATAAAGATGCCACCGCCTCTCACTAATCACGTCACAGACTTTACCTGCGTCTCTGTGTATCTTCCCAGTGTATTAATATCGTGAAATTACATCAGTCGTGAGATTAATTTCAACGACACGACCTAAGGCAACTTACACGAAATTCTAACCGTGTCGTGACGCGCCACGTCATCGCAGAACGTTTTAAACATTGTAAACAAGTCATTGCTCGAAATCGCGCCTTCAATGTCGGCACGAGAAGCTTATCAGCGCGAGACGCTTAATGATTAATGACAAGAGCGTCGAGTGTAGGAAGAACGCCTTCGACCGTTTTGTAGCCAATATAATAAGCGCAGGCTAATTGTCTTGACATAGTAACGAAGTTCTGCTATTTCGAAAACAGCCTGGCTGTTCGAAACGAAAATATCGTCCACGAACACGAAACGTCCGTGTACTCATTGTAACTCGATAACAACACCACGATGCACGCGCGATGCGTCTATTTCCATCGTAATTAAGTTTCTCAATCTGAACGATTGCGAAACTGTTTCTCTGCCGTTCGTGATCGATTTAATGCATGTAAAAGTGGTTCGTGTCTAATAAAAATAGCGTTGAGTGATCGTCAAACCGTTAAACGAGTGACAATCGCTGTGTAGTAAATTTTCATTCCATTTTCGAAAACAAGTTTGATATCTTCGGTAGGAATAATTGCGTGAAGATATCGTTTTATCGCGCGTTGCATTAAAATAAGTTGTTTAAAATAATTAGAAGATATGACTCGCGTCTAATAAAATTAGTGTTAAACGTTTGTTTATCAATGTGCCAAGCATGCGAGGATCACTGTGCAGTAACGTAATCGATTTTCGTGAGAATTCCATTTTTGAAAATAAGTTTGTCGCCGTAGGGTTTTTTGACGAAAAGAAATATCGCGTTGAAATAAATTGCTCGAAACGATAGAAAAATGGAATAGATGGTTGATTTGCTTATAATAGAAACAGCGTTAGATGATTATCAATCTGTCAAGCATGTAAAGATCACCGTGTAAATATGATAAATAAGGATAATCAATTTTCGTAGGAATTTTTCAAAAACAAGTTTGTCGTCATACGAATATTTAGGAAGGAAAACGTTTTGTTACGTATAGCAATAAAATAAGTCGTTTAGAACAACTAGAGAATTGGACATTACGACTGTTGACTGTTCGTTTTTGTTTAATGATTATCATTTCATCTTTCTTGCAAGTAACAAGTTAGTCTGTCAAGCTTGTAGGACTCGTTCGCATCTGTTCAATTGGTTGCTACAACAGAACCATTCATAACGAAGTTTCTCCGATTGTTTCGTATTATAATTTAGTAGAACGCCGAAATTGTTTAGTCATAGTTTTTTTCGTACCTTTTGAATACTGCAAACGTATCTAATATCTTAGATTCTATCAGAAATAATGAACGTACTTTCGTGGTAGAGTTTGCCAAGTTCAGCATTAAGCACCAACTATATAATAATTTTGATTTCATATTTTCTAAACGTTTCTATTTGGAAACTTCACTGGGAATAGTGGACAGTGGATTTAACGATGTTTATTAGTAATGAATGTATTCTTTTAGAAAAACTTGTCGCGCCTATGTGTAAATTATATTGTAGCAGCAAGTAAGAAAACATTTGCGTTGTAATCACCGTGATTTATTATTGACAGGAGTGTCAAATGATTTACTAATGTAAAAAGTCGGCAAGATTTCTTCGTTCTTCATGTTAATGAGTTTTTTGGCTGCTGAACGACATAGGTTCTAGGTCTAGGAACAACATAAGTCAGGAATCAAGATGTAGATAGATAGGAGTGGAATATAATGCAGGTACGAAACGTAGTAAACTTTTCACGTCATGCAGTTTATTTTTGTTCGACCTCGATATGACAGCAAGCATGTTAACGTATTTCGGTTGCAACCGTGTTTTTCGGGTGGAAAGAATTTGCATCGTTTTTGAAAATAGACGGTGGCTGGAAGAACGACGAAGCAGATGTACCCAAGAGTACCATAATACAGCATTTGTAAACGTAGATATTCATTAGATATGTTTTCCTTTTCGAAAATAAGAAAACTTGTATAACGCGAAACGAGAGAACTTGCATGATTTTTCAAAATCTTTTATTATTATCCAATGTTTAATATATATGTGCAAAGTAAAAGATAGTACATAAAAATATAAAATATTTTATTTGAGAATTATTTTAAAGCAAACAACATTGTTATTATAGAATCTGAATACGATAAGGATCGGCGATAAAATTTGTAGAATATTCTTCGATCCGAATGATATAGGAGAAAAGTTGCGTTTTCGGCTAATTGAAAATTGAATGTAGATAAAAGAATACGAACTGTGTTTTAAATTTATTTCCTGTTACTTTGAATTAGTAATTGTAATGGAGAACTTCCAAGCTTTTTTATACTACATTTTAACAATATAGTAGATGCACTTGAAATTTTATTTCATGTTCTTCGCCCTACAACTAACCCATCCACTAGCAATTACGATAGTAATATTTCACGCTGTACAATCTCAAACAAAAACGTGACATTAAGGAAAGAGCGAGTGTCATTAAAGTGAGCACTTTGGGAACAAAGCGCTTCTATCCTTTTCGACGCCTCTTGATAGACATTTTCTATTATATCCCACCTATCTCGTTCGAGCTTCTATCAAACCAAAAAGCCTCCAAAGATACACTACAATTTGATACATTTCAAAACTGACAAACCCGTCATTCAAAACAATCTCCCCTTTATTATCGCTACGCATTAACCCATCTCATCCCTCGATCGACGTTTTTAATCGCCTCTCTCCTTCAAACTTCCACCAAACTGAAGCCATTCTACTGTCGGTTACTACGTTCAAAAAAGGAACTCTCTGAAAAAGAAAGCCCCGTCTCGAAAGTATTATTACCTTCCCACGCTGCAATTCGCTAATTAATTCCGCTATTATTAATCCATTAGAAAGATGAAGAAGGAAAAAAGAAGGAAGAAAAATGCCCGTATCGATGATGACGTTACGTAACGTATCATACAAGATAAACGAGCCACAGAAAGCACGAGAAAGACAGCAAATAGGTTCCTCCTTTTTCCTTTCTCTTTTTCTTTTTTTTTTTTGCTTCTCTCGTTGACGTTTACGAGAAACGTTCGAGTATACATGTAAAGTGGAGGTGAAAGATACGGAGAAAGATGGAGTGAAGCAGCAGGGATGGACAGAGCGAATACAAGCGACAGACAGAGAGAAAGAGAGAGGGGGGAGGAAGGGAGAGAAGGACAGAGCGTGGTGGTGGGTGGTTGATAAAGGGGTGAGTCGACCTGAATTTCAACGCGTGACCCCAGGCTCGATGACGTCACGGGACTGTATTTCCCTCGCCCTCCTCCGTGTCCTGAAGTATTCAGGGCCGCAAAGGAGTGCAGTGGACGAAGTTAGCCGAAGAAAGAGAAAATTACGAGGCTAACTGCAAGGGGAGGGGGCAGATAAAGGGGGTTGGACGATGAAGTGAGCAAGGTAGACAGAAGAAATGTGTGCATATAAGTGTATGTGTGTATGCGGCAAAGGAGAGGTTGAAGGGAGAATTTCAAAAGATTCGCGGCAATTGCGTTAAGCAGCCGTGACTGTCGCGACACGGCACCGAAATAAGGTTACTTGTAAACGAGACCGGTGACTAAGAGAAGCCGTCTTAAAGTAAACTTGGCCCGGCGAGGTGGGTTCTTCAACCCTCCGCGTGAAATACGCTGTTAAAATCGAGTTTCCTTGTCTGGCTGCATTTTGAGCGCAAGGAAGCGAGACGCAGGCTTCGATTAGGGTTATTTGGTGGGGATCGTTTGTACGCGTACGGATATAGTTCTCAGATTACGAGTTTTCATCTCTAAGAAGCTTTAGGCTGGGAATTTTTATTTTAAATCGCGCGTGGCAAAGGCAATTAGAGGCGTCTTCGTTTTTCAGGAAGATGCGTCAAAGTTTCTTGATGTGTCACCTAGCGTCTCGACGGCTGTTGATTCTCCTGATAGTTCGTTAATATTAATATATGTATATACGTAATGCGATTTTATAGAATTTTGTTTCGGACATACCTTTTTAATTTAAAATCTGTACCATTACGCGTCGCTTCGTACATGAAATTATAATAGTCATAATTGTTATAAGGATGCGAACGTCAAGCGTTCAATGTTAGATTTATTTGACGATATTCGTTATAAAAAAATCGATGAAAAATCATAATGTTACGAGAGATCGGCACCGCGGCGGTACGCTTCTGCAAAGCAATGACGGATGAGTTAAACGTCGTTCGCGTGTAAACGCGGTGGAACGCTGCGATCCCGTGCAACCTCGCTTCTGTAAGTTTGTTTAATAGAAATTTATCCAATCATTGTCGTCTTTCTCACTAACTCAAACCTGGCTTAAGTCTAATTTATGGGACGGCACAATTTCCTCGCGTCAGGGCATCATCGCAGCAGGATAGAAGATGCAGCTTGGAATCGCAAGAATATACCAATGCAGTTAATTAAAAAGAATATTACCAATGTGTTAACGAGTGCCGTGTAATTTTCGATATTCGTTTGTTATTATTCTGTAAAGTATAGCAAGATTATATGTATGCGTTATCAGAAAAGACAAACGTTGAATTAAATTCTTAGTAATAAAAGCGAGTCTTTCGAATTTATTTCAAGATTTTTCCACATATTGATTAATATTATGCGATTAAGTTGTCCCGTGGTCACTCGTGGAAAGAGAACATTTTTACTTGAATATTTTATTTTTTAATGTACAAATAGGAAGCGAATAGGGAATGTAATGTTTGCATAATTCTCTTCCGTGTGAATGATTTCTATATTTTAGTTATTAGCTTGGCGAAATGGAAACTCATTTACAAACTTATATTATATCTGTCGTTACTATTTCGCTTTTAATATTCACTGTTCTTTCACCTTTTTATATCAACTTTTTAATCACACGCTAGAATAATTCTCCTTTTAGTACGTCGTCGTTGCTCGTTACTTTTTCCTATATACTCTCGTGTTGAAAATTAGTAAAGTCGATACTTTCATCGAACTATACAAACACTCCATATTCATGATTTGTATAATTTAATATCAGTTCACAGTGAAGCAAAAATAAGATATTTCCCGGAACAACTGTCACTCGTATTCTACGATATAACGTATTCGTCCAACGCGTAGGAATAATTCAAAGGGTCAAAATACATAAACTGTTCTGGCACTCATTCCATCATTTTATTAAACGCTTCGTCAACACTAGCTCAACAACGAAAACAGTCGCCAAAAATTTACTTACGAATGATTCACGCTCGCTGGTAATACGCCCGTTCAAACCACGCTTTTCCGACGTGTTTATCGACGAGGAAAACGATCGTTGATTTTCGCTAGAGAGATCGTAAAATGAAGGCGCGATGATGTCGGTCACGTTTCGGCCTGGAAGAGACAACAATCGATAATCCTCGAAAGCTGTGCGAGTGTAATGGTTTTTCGACTCGGGCGACGATAAATCACGTCCGATTAACTGTTTTCAGCGACGGTGGTCGTTTCTGTGGATCGTTCGCCGATCTTAATGGCCGTTTTCCGGTTTCGTAACCGCGAGCCGGAGTTAATCTTAGCCGTTTCGCAGTTCCACGCAATTTACAGCCCACAAATCGAGACTCGTGCAGATGCCGTCCATCGATCCTTGATATCGCGACATCACGACGTCTGCGGTTCTTCTTGAAAAGATTAAATAATATTAATATTATTTTGGACGCGACGCGCGCACAAGGAAGAAACTTCTTTTATATCGTATAGAAATTTAATAAAGTACAATTATAATAAATACAGTAAATAAATAACAATTTGATAAAGTATTTCATACAAACCTGAGTACGAAATAGGTGTGAGAATAGGCGAGGAATGTAGGGGTAAGATTAAAGTGTAGATTAGGATTAAATGAAGTTAATGAAATTTGAAAATTATTGAATTTAATTATTGATGAAATTGAAATAGGGCAAAGGTAGAAATAAGGTTTCGCTTACAAAATTTGTTAAGTATATAAATTATAGTTATATATATTATGTATATGATATATAGATATAAATCAACAAATGTTGTTGTTGTTATTATTAATATTATTAACTGAGTATATATATCCATGTAATTCATCTCGAATTTTATAGTCTTGGACAGCGGCTAATGTATCAGGGAAAAGTTTACTACTTTTTACAATATACATACATAGACATACGTTACTGCACTTACCCTTTCTCCAGCTGTTGCTACTGGTTCTCTTCCTATCTTATGCATTTATTTCATATAATTCGAATGCTACTTTCGAACATAACTACAAGTAGTACGTAAAATCGTCAGTATCAATGCTGTCCTGAGAATTCTCATTACAGATCTTCCCGTTTCACCCTCGTCGTTAAAATTCTTTTCACGGATTTCTCCCCATCTACCTGGAAAATTGCCTTCGAACGAGAAACTATGCGCATGGTGGCTTTATCTTGCACAGAACTCGCAAGTGCAACATTTTTGAGCGAAAAGAATACTTGTAACGAACAAGTAACTCGAACTGCTAATTTGACCTAGTTCCCTAGGTTGCCGTTTTCGATCAAATTTCCGAATATTTGCCTCCTCGCCGATTTCGATGTTCTTAAAATATGTCAAGGTCGTCGTTCTGAACAACCTTTTTCCTATACATATACAGAGTGATCGGTTTCAATTTTCAAGTTATACACAAAGGTATGTTTGGTGCCGTATACATATGTCCGTGTGAAGCTATCGACGTGCTATCTCCTCGTGAATTTTAATGGGATTTTTTTTAATATCTTCGTAGCGAAGTATAAACAATGAAAAAGATAATAAAAATTCCAGTCACTTCCAAACCCAAAGGATTACTAAGGGTTAGGCAATTTAAATGGTGGCGGCCAGCAAAAGTGGTTATATTTTAGACACACACGGATATACCGGCAATAATTATAACAGATAGAAAGATAGATATTTATTGTAATATCAACCCCCAGGGGGCCATAGAATGAACACGGTTTACAATATTCCTTATAGACACTCGTTCCTCCATACCATACCCATATCGCCCTCTGATCTATATTGCACACAGTACTCTCTTTGGTCCTATTACCTTCCACTTGCCTTCCATTCTCCCTCTCCTGGTATTAACATCCACATAAAGTTGCAGAGTATATAAGTGGAAATGAAAGAACGCAAACAGACGAGCCAGGAAACGTAAAGTACGCACGCATCCATATAGTGGTAGTGCGGCATATTTGGTATACCAGTTTGTTTAAGACGAATGAAAATATTTACAACAGAGGATGGGAACGAATAAAACTGTACAACATCATAGGGAAGCTAATGTACTTTTATAATTTCAAACGCTCGGTAATAGCGAAAAACAAAAAGTATCCGAAGCGTTGGTCTAATTTAAAGCTGACATAAAAGTAAACGATTTTGTTACGATGCGGGTAATTTGAAATATCGCCGCTCCAATTTAGCTTTACTATATAGAATTAAAAAACGGTTAGATAATAAAAGTATTTTCTCTCTTCTCAGGCTCAATCGCGTACAAAAATCGCAGCATAGGGAACGATCGCGTTTGGTGAACGTCGACTCTGTGCGTTAAAACTTGCAGTAGTCACGTGTGTAACTTGCACGGTTATAACCAACGCATTCAAAATTTAGCCACATTTCACACGTGAAACACTGCACCCACTCTTCCGCTCTTTCGCCTTCGCTGTAGCTCACATTGCAGAGAAGAGGCGCACAGCATCCATCTCGATAGGTTTTTCCTCGGTATGCCGAATTAGCAGCGTGACATTGGAACCTAAAATACAGTGTCACTTTATGTATTCACGAAATATTCGCAAAATTGACACGAAACCATACAATTAAGATACGAACGAGTGAATTAAGCGATTTTCTCTAATGTTTTGTCATGGTTGTAACAATGAAATACCTTTGAAAGTGACGTTCTTTTATAGACTTTACCATAGATCGAGGCTGAAATATCAAAATTACGATTCGTGAACAAATGTCACTGGTTAACAGGTCATTCACCTCTATTATTCGCGGTGTCACAAATCAGACGACGTTAATAGTTTTTTTAGATACTTCGGTACTCCGAACTACCAACAGTATCCCAAATATGCTGCATTTCCTCTACACGTATCAGAGTTCGGAATACATATAGCAATAAATACTGTTAATTTGAACTAAACTAAAACTATAGCTGAAAAAGCTAGAACTAAAGCTACACCAACATAAGTATAAATATAAATAGATAAATATGAATATAATACTGATGGGGTAAAAGCATACATTGACATAACCGTTAAGCGATGATTATCATATCTCATCTCTACAATTTTCTATAAAATACGCTAATATAGTAAGATGATATATAAATAAATAAAATAAAAGTAAATTATACATAAATAAAAAGTAATATAAAATCTTGTATACAGGGTGTTTCGTAATGCGTGGAACCCATTTCAGGAATGGCCAAGGGATACAAAAACGACGAACAAAGTTCATAAAAACGCGCGTCCTGTTTAACCTCGTTTCAAAGTTAGAGCCACTCTCGCGTTGCAATAATCCGCGACAACTTATCTTCATAGAGGATGCTCGAAATGACCGCCCTCGGTTTGTACACAAGCTCGCGATCGTCGTGTCAAAGAATTTTGCGATCTTTCAAAAATTCCAGGTCTATGTCAGATAATACAGACCGAGGGGGATCATTTGGAGCAGCTTCTACAAAGGTAAGCAGTTGCGGGTTATGGAAACGCAAAAGTATTCGTAACTTTGAAACAAGTTCAAATAGGACGCGTGTTTATATCAACTTTTTTCATTGTTCTTGCGCCCCCTGTTCATTCCTAAAGTGGGTCGTGCTGTGAAACGCCCTGTATGTACAGAGAGAAAGTTGTTTAGGGTGGTGATCTTGACAACGTATCACAAGGTCATGGAAATCGATCAAACGATAATTATTTGATAACTTTACCCCGTTTTTGATAGAATCTACATAAGTGCTGTTACCTAAGACGAGCCTGAGTACAGAGTTCGAAGAAACTCGGATAAATAGAAATGCATGAAAAATACCCGACAAGATTTAACGGCCTCGAGCAAACATACATCAAAATGACTAAATCTTTGTAACAACCTGTAATCCGTTTCATCACATTTTTCTCGTTGCTGATAACGCTTCAAACGTTTTTCATTCGTGTCCCAGTGTTCTTGTTTTGAAAAATTTTTCAGTTTTATGCGCACTTGTGAAAAATTGCAAAGTACAGAAATGCATCTAATATGCAAAAATATATAAAATATCCTAAATAGAGTTCTGCTTATCATATTTAATGGATGAAATAAATTTCTGTTTTGTCTATAAATAAATAAATAAATATATATATATATATTAGGTTGTCCGGAAAATGTCTTTCTTTTACAGACACGTCTTCTACAACAACGCATCAAACATTTATACAAATATGAAACCTAATCTGTTGAACGTTGTGATCTTTAGTTTGATGGAACAAAATGGATCATACGTAATTCGATAAAATAATATAAAACGGAAAATGTTGTGCATCCATTATTTCCTTATAAAACGAAAGAATCTTTTCGGACAACCTAATATATGTATATATTTTGCAATTTATCAGTAGACAAACGTTAGGCACACTGTTTTAAATATGGCAAAATAGCACGACGACGGTGCCTTTATTAAGACATCATTATCGTCAGTCCGTGTTTTTTGCTTAAGTTTTCCCGATCCATAAAAATACGAGTTTGCATGAAATCCTATTTTAGCAGTCTATTGATTAGTCTACGAGTCTCCGATTATTAAGGGAATTATTAAAGGAGACAATGAACGCGTCAGTTAAATATATAGGACTTATTATTAAAGAGATTATTAATAGATGTATAGAATTTTCCTTTTTCTTTGATGCGTCAGACATGTTGTGCTTGGAAAGTTCGAATCTTTTATCTCATTTCTGTATGACACAGACATTTTACTTTGTGCAGAATGCACATTTACAGATTAGAAGCAGTTATTCCAAGTTTCTTGTGCTTCGTACATGTTTTATGAATATATAATTTGTCGAGGAGCTCCTGATTGGAATCTTTCGTTTCATTTTTCAATTGTCAGATTAATGTGTATCGCAGATTTGTAACGTTCAAGAAGAAGCGTTAGAATTTTACTTTCTCTTCGCAAATCTAAACGATTTAAATACTTTAGAAATTATAGGAAATATATTTACCTAACATTTTTACCGATCATTGTATACAATATTCTATACGATGTAATTAAAACAAAAGTCTCATACAATTCGGTTTCCAATGAAAATTGTATTTCATAATTCGAACAACAATTTTAAATTATCTAACGTGTAGAATGGAGGGACTCAGTGAGGAACAGATACATGTCAAGTATACATAAATTTTCGTTTTTTTTTTTTAATTATCATTAATCAGTTCCTACAATATAGTGTTCATTCCATAACCTCCTAATATAATAGCATGTACTTTCATGTACATATATGTTTCACTGAACAGAATAATATTATATTTTTTTCGCGCTTTATATATTTATATTTATATAGCTTCATATAACATCCGGGACGTATGGGTCCTATTTTGTTGGAGCTGATTGTACACGTAAAATCAATTTAAAAAATTTCATATAAGCGTATTTCCTGCTCCATCTATCTTCGTTCATGTGACATAACGAATTTTCTAATTTTATTTTGTGTGATCTAATTGTTAGACCACGTGTTTTTATGTATTTATAGAAAATTTCTGACTGTAAAATTGCACAGAATTCGCATTATATGAAAAAATATAATAAAACATCCAAAACATAGTGCTTTCTGTAATTTGGTAAGTAAAGCAATTTTCTATCGAGGCTCTACTTTTTTAAATTATATTCTTAACAACATGAATCTGCATAAAATTAATTTTAGTCTATTAATTACTATTAATTACCTTTACGTGAGATGCTGAAAATGATCAGCTTGCATTTCAAGGCAACTCTGTAGACGTCTTGTCGTGAATTCGGTTACACTCTGAAGCGTTCTCAGCGTTTGCCGAATTTGTCGAAAGCTTGTCCTATTCTGAACCTTACTATTTCAACATTTTCAACAGCTGTTACGTACACACAAAATTCGTCGTATCTCATGAACGAAAACAGATAAAGCGCATGTCTATACGAGTTTCTTTCGTTGCTTTTAGATGTACAATCAGCCCCCGAAGTTGGGCCCCACATACTCTGTTATTCCCTATATTTATATTTATATATTATATGTCTGATAGTAATTGTAATTTACCATTTAATCGAAGTGTCGCTTAAAACGATTATGATTTCATAACGCGTTTCTTACAAAAATAATTTTTCCTTCAATTTGCTTTCCTCTAAAATTAATAAAACGATGACAAACGTGTCTGCATTTCGCTGGATCCCTCAATTTCGGACAGAACGAATAGAATTCTGATCGAATAATTTGTGCATACGCGCATGCATATTACAATTAAACATCCTGTCTTTTATTGTAATTAACTACTACTTTATGCATCGAACTAATTTTCCGCTACGAAAGTCGGTCGATGGTAAACTAATTGATTACAGACAGTTATTATTCTTAATTAAAATATGAATATTAATGTCTTACTCATCGTTGGTATAATCATCCACAACGTTCCAGTGTCACTATTATTTCACAGCAGTTTGTGACTTGCCACGAAATGCACCCGTTATTTTAATGATAATTACATGTTAAACGAGAATCGACTACAGTTACCCGCGGCACCGGCCGATGAAATAATTTTATCAAAATAGTATTAATAATTACGCGAATATACCAATTCGTCTACAGCAGATACCTGTTATCTGCGTTCACCAATTTCGTATAATTGCCCGATAAAATGGAAACATAATTCTATTAATAATCTTGGTGCGATTATATCTTATACCTTTCTACTTTAGAAAAAATTGATTTATTTCAGATAGAATCGATATTGTTCGTGCTCTGGCGAGCTAACGTTTAACGTTTACAATTGAAAAGCTCGGGAAAAAAGTAGTACATCGGTGTTCTGTATATCTACCGAATATTGTATTTCAACAAGTTATTAACTAGCTGAGAAAGATATTGTTATTTATTTATTTTTAACTGCTGCCTTGCGGCTTAGGATGGCTTTCCATTTACAATCTATTTGTTTACAATATGTGCTTAAACCGTATTCACACTGTAATTACAATTAATAACCTTACTTATCGTTATCTTCCTTATTAAACTATCAACCTATTGCTAAACTATTGTTATATCGATGTTATAAGATGTATATGTCTGTTCAAAGTTTTATATTTTTTCGATTGTTGTACGTGAAGTGAAATGTAGATTTTACGAAGAATCAAAGAATGAAAAGATGTAAGAATGTAAAATCGAAAGTTCGTGTAAATCCTAAAGTTGAGGACTAGATAAAGTAAACAAATATAAATAAATATTAACTAGGTGAGAAAAAGCTATAAGTGTACTAATGTAATTTTAATGTCATTTTATTGCGTTATGTCTTCTTTAAAAAAAATTGTGTTTCAATTTTTAATCACGTTTAAATATTAGTAATTATTCAAACGTCGATACTTTTCCATAATTCAAAAAGCATTAATTTCAAGGCAGAACTAATTTGAGAAAGCTATGAATAGAGTCGGTAGTTTTCAGAGATGGAATGAAACTGTTGAAATTTCTAATTAATTGTGAAATAACAATAATTTTTACTTATTGCTTATTTATTATTTTCTCTGTTTCAAAATGAACTGAAACTTATTCACTGAAACTTTGATTCCATACATTTTTTGCATAAATAGGAAACTTTTATTTTCTTGGAGATAGGAAGGAGATCCAATTATACAGAAACATTTATTTTACTTTAAAAACAGTTAAAGCTGTCCGAGCATTAATGAAAGTTACTTGGGAAATGCATTACTCTTAAAAAAATTAAACGCTAAATTCTAGAGCGTATATGTAATTAATTGCTTTTTCTTTTGTACAATTCCGCCCTTGTTGTTGGCGAAATAAAACAATTATACAGAAATCGTAACTTGCTTTCTCTTCTACGTTGATCCTACTTTCGATTCCTTAAATAATCATACGTGAAAAAATAATTTTAACCTTTGTATTTTCTCCTAAAATATCTGCTAAAAAGTATATGGATCCATCAGAAGTTTTATTAATGGAATACAAAATAACTGGTTATAACTCAACTTTTATAACAGAGTTAAAGTGTTAACATACAAAGTTAACTTGGAACAGGAAAGGAATGATTGAAAAGTTAAAAGTTCGGTAAATCACGTTTATTTATAAAAGTTAAAAGTTTCATTCGATCCCTGCTGGTTCTCCACAAACTTGATCTGCAATTTTATTGCGTTAAAATATAAACTCTTTACAAAAAATATGTTTCAATTTTTAATCGTGTATAATAATATTAATAGTTGGTCAAATACGTAGATATTTTTCCGTTACCCAAAAGGAATTCGATACTGATATGTTTAATTTGAGACCGTAACGTTGAAGTTTTTCGCGTAACAATATCTCAGAATGTATTTAAATCGGTGACAAATTTATTATATATTTATAAATATAAGAACCATGAGGAAGAGATATAATTGTCGATAGAACGTTAGGATTAATATAGTATGATTTCTTGCGTAATATGTACCTTACAATAAATATTTATGCGGCACGCGTTCGATATATTCAACAAATATGTCTTCTTTCTAAAATGTAGTTTAAATATTATCCGACGATTTAGTAGTTCTTCTATTTATATCGATTAATATTGGCTAATATCGATTAATATTGACTTATTATTGAAAACGTATAATATGGTTGCAATACAGAGTTTCGTAGCAATATGCTGTTAAATGTACAAGCTATTAATTTACTATCGTTGTTTGCCAAAACACAGTTTATTTCTGTTTAACAATTGCTCGTCGCTCGCGTGGCTAACCGATTTTGATTTATCTCGTCGCGTGCGTGTCACTCTTGCATTATTGCGTCGTTAATTTATCAAAATCAGCCTTTAACACACGCGGTGTGGCAGCATAATCGAAAGCATTCGCCGATATTATAAATTGCCAAAAATTTAACGATGTCCTAGACAGGTGGATTTGTCAACGAGCATAGAGTCAATTATTGAAAAAGAAATTCTGAAAACTGAATTTTATAACGTGCGTGTAATATTCTTCGTGAGATCGTAAATTTACAGTATTTCAAAGTTAATATAATAAATAATCCTTTACGTTATCCAGTGTGTTGTATCCATCATACTTAGATCGACAATGTAACATAATCGATATAATTGAACTGTGATACAATTAAGGCTAAGGTAAGAAGAAAATAATGGAAAATTAGCAGAATAAATGAAGTACAATGTAATGAATGAAGAAGAACTATGCCAAATATGTAACATGAAAAAATTAAAATCAACCGAATACCTCGTAAAAGACCAATGTATATAGCGAACCGAGAATAAAAATATGCGGGGATAAAAACAGCAGGCAAATTATGAAAGCGAACATTGAAGAAGATGTAAAAATACTCCACAACTTCGTGCAAAATGCAGTGAGAATTGGAACAATTTGCTGAAAGTACCAAGACAGTAAAGGTTCATTTAGAACAATTGATATTAATTGTGATATTAATGATCGACGTTAATTTTTAGTAATAAGGATAAGAATAAGACTGAAAGGGATAGTACAAATCAGGACTATACCAAAGAAAGAAGATCGTTACTTACATATCTACTCACATACTTTTGTAATATTATTGCAGGAAAGTATCCGAATATAAAATACCATTTTGTTTTTCGTATGTCGTTCGTACAAAATTAATCACATCAAATGAAGAGTTTTATGGATATTTAATGATACATTTACACCGAATTTAAGACCACTTTTATGCTTCTCACGCTATGAACAACTTTCAATATTGAACTAACATTAAGAAGACAGAAGTTGTACTTAACATGGAATACCGACGTTAGGTATTTCCATAGAAAAAAGCAAAAGAAATCGTATTCTTTTTATTTTACTCTTCTTTGAGAATAAAATCGTATCTCAAAAGAACTACATTAAAAAATAGGTCTCTTTTTTCACAAAGCCGAAATAAGGTGGTTCTCGGGACTTGAAAACGATTTGTTGCTTTGAGCTACCCCATTTTCTTTTCTCGAACCATTTTTACGGCTCGAACCGTCTCTTTTTCGTTCCATACTTTTCTTTCTTATCAATTTTTCCTTACGCTGGAACAGGACATCTTGCTATCTTATAAATAAAACAATCTATAAAAAGAAATAATCCAAATATGGAATATTCTATAATTGGACTACTACTGGGTGTCCGTATTTGAAATTTTACAAAGTTAAAAACACGATAATCAACTCGTAAATACTTGCGAGTATCATGTCGGCAACAACGAAAAGCATAAATAAATACGGTGAAATGATAACAAAAACACATCAAATTTACACATCGTTGAAAGTTTTCGAACGGCAGTAAAGTAGAACGATATCCTGCCACGACATTAGCGTTCATTACATACACGACATTACATAGCAAAGTAAATGATGTAGTCTACAGCCGTGTGTGATATTCCATTGTCAGATTTTAAAAAATAGCATTATTCCATATTAGCTATACTATTCCATACTTGGTACTTTCCTCTACGTTTTTTACATATTTGTAACCCGCTTATTACTTAAACTTGTAATGGGCAAAAGTCTAATACAAGAATAATAGCAATAAAATAAAAAAATAGATAATTAATATAATTAATGGGACACCAACGAAACTTTAAAAAAATATTTAATAATCAATGATAATTGAGCAATTATTTAGTATTTCTTAGAAACTTGACGAACAGAAATACAAAGATATTAATTATTTATTCAAAATTCAAATATATCTGACAAATTTTTAAACTGAATTTTCTCGAAAATGATGCACCATGGAATAATGTTATATCATATTTTCGACTTGCTTTTTCACGTAGAACCATCCTATCGCTGATTATATCACAATTGCTAGAATACTTTTTACTCCGTAGACTTGCACATAATTAATTGGTAAACACAATAATAAATAGAGTAACGTGCCAACACGTTTTCTAGCCACTGTTAATTAACACGTTTGACACACGAATTTTATGCACTCTGCCCTGGTATTTTCCTAATTTTATATATCAGACGTAGAAATTACTTTGGCGCCATTCGTAATCAATTTATCATTTATTTATCTATGTAGCTTTGGAATCAATACATACTGCATTTACTGTTTTTTAGTACTTTTTGATATTACATTATATTAGGTTGTCAAAAAATTTCTTTCTTCTACAGACACGTCTTATACAACAACGCATCTTTATACAACTATGAAACCTAATCTGTCGAACGTTGTGATCTTTATTTTGATACAACAAAATGGATCATACGTAATTCGATAAAATGTTATAAAACGGAAAATGTTGTGCATCCATTATTTCCTTATAAAACGAAAGAAACTTTTCTGACGACCTATATATGTTGCGTCTTAGAAATATTTAAATTGGTTAAAATTCCATAATATTTGGAAGATATTCGAACTCAATGTGAATTCTATAACATGAATAATAGAATTAATTTCACCGCTATAAATTCATAAGCTAAAATGTATAGTAGTTACACTATAACGTATAATTTTTGCAAAATATTATATTGCATTTACTTGCAATGTGGCCAGTCAACGTGTCGAACATAACGTAAAGCCATTTCTATCAAGATTTCAGGTCGAAGAAAATCGAAGAAACAGAAGGAAAGGAAAAAGGACAGAGAAAAGAGAAAGAAAGATTGCATGCGATAGAAACTTAGTTTACATAATCATGTTGGCACGCGTGGTGCGTTCCATTAATTATGCGCGGCCACAGTCCTCAGGATTACAGAGACTCTTTCTTGGTTAAACTAACGCCTTGTTGTGCGACGATAGGCATTTTGTAATAGCTGGAACGATCCTTCGAGGGTTGGCCACGGACCAAATTCTCATGGACGGTCACGAACAGATATGACCGACCGCGAATTTATTATTCTATACGCGACAGTTTGATGTACGACATCGAGATCGAATTAAACCGATGCGATGTATCTCGATCTCGCAACCACTCCGTGAAAATATTCGTGCTGTAGATCGTATAGCTTAGAATTTAGAATGAAGAAACAAAAGGAGATCGTGCTGGGTTGTCGTGTTGCACATACAGAATGTTCCACGCAACTAATAGTCGTAATAGTAAAGATGTAATAGTACTTGTTATAGCAATTGTAGGTCTAATTCTTTATAAGTCAATCTCTTTTTTTGCTCGTGAAAGAGAAAGTAGCATTCCTGATCTTTATAACAGTAATTATAGAGATTACAGTAATTATACATACGTAGTAATAAAATTAAATATTACAGTGCAATAAGTAGACTGCGGATTTTTATGAGATGGTATGTTCTGAATAGAAGAAAGTTTAAAACATTTATTTTATTTGGCTATAGAAAGTACATAGCTCTAGTTTAAGTGTTAAAGCTGCGTGTAGGGGACAGGACAAACTAAGAAAAATAGTCCTTTAGAGATTTTGGAGAAAACACGTAGAAGGAAATAAAAATGTTCTCGTTTCTTTCTTTCTTTTTTTTTTTTTTTTAATTATTTAGTTACACTTGTTTATTCTGAGAGAACAAATCGCAGTCGTATTCAACCGACAGACCGAATCGTAGCTGTAGTGCAGCAAATATCACCAAGGCAATATCATCTAGCTGCGATTATAGCGGTCAATGTTAGACGTAACGCTTGTATTGCTGCAAGAGGACAGCATCGTGGACAGTGTCTTCGTAAAATATATACAGATGATAACAGGAATAAATGAACGTCAATAAAGAAGTGAAAAAACGGAAACTTTTGTGTTTCCTTCTTCGCGATTTTCGTCAATTTGGGGCAAAATCGAGCAAATCTCTAAAGAACTGTCTTTCTTAATTTATCGGTCCCATGCACGCTCCAGAAGTTTTAACATTTAAATTGGGGGCACTGTGTATATATGTATACATATTTATCGTAATTCCAACCCCCGGAGAGCCGTGGAATGGACTTGATTTACAAAAAATCCTGCAATCACTCATCCCTCCCCACATCACAATCATACCTCGCTCCGTATGTAGGACTAACTTTAAAATTAAATTATCTGCAATGCGCACAGTTCTTTCTTTGATCATCTTTGTTTCTCTCTAACTACCTTACATTTATTCTTGCCAGCTAACGTCTGTACTACGTCCAACCTGCCTGTACTCTCGTTATGCTAATATTAACATCTAAATATAATTACAAGACAGGCTACAAAAAATATTTGCACGCTATTGTATTTATTATATCATTTAAATACCGATTACTTAGGTCCAGGTATACGAAACTTCGCGTCATTAGGTAACACGTTTACATGATCACGAAAATTTGGTGCTGTGAAATATAAAAGCTCATAAGAAAGAAATATTTTATTAGAAAATGAGTGTATACGCCGATACTTATCGCAGCCATCGTAGATGGGACGAAAAAATATGACTTTGCCAAGTGAAAAAGTGCTAATAGTCCGGCTGGAATTTAATTTTCGATGTTCTTATGGTCTTTCGACACCATTTTTATTTTTACTGACACAATTTCCGTTAGCAAGAAGTGCCGATGTTGAACAACAGTTATGAAGTCTCGTTTTAATATGCAATCTTCGTAATAACTACATCCGGCATTGCAACACAGAGCTTTCATGTAAGTATCTGCTTTAGAAGATAAAGTATCGCGTAGCTATGAATTTTAACGAGTAATATATATACTACGATGAAAATTTCCATGATAATAAGAATTAATAGAATACCGTAATTAACGTTCTTCGAGTACTGATTTGATCAAGACGAATTACGTATTTAAAATCACTGGCTAATTACATTTTCTGTTTCCGACGATGAAGAATATATAAAGAATAAAGGGGACAGGGACGAGAAACACGCACTTTTGTGTAATTTTCCATTTTATAACACATTTTGTTGATGGGAACCCGGACTGCAAAACTATCAAAGCACATGTCCGTAAGGTAGTAGTAAATATTTGGTGTACTGATTAAAAACAGAGAATGTTCACTTTGTACTGGAACGAAATACAGATAGAAATGATGAATACTTTATTAATCATACACATGTTGTGAAAGTACGTGTCGACTTTAATTCAAGATACATAAATATGATAATTAGACAACAAATTAACATATGTGAATGATTCGTTTAAATTCTGGAAATCCCTTGCATCTTTTGTTTTAGTGCATTACTTTTCATTCTTATTACAAATAAATTAAATTACTTCCTCTTCCCACATTTGCAAGGAATAAAATTAACTAGAACCTGGATCAAACTTCAGTCGTCTTTATTAATTTTTAATCTCATGCTTGCTGAGGTTTTTAGATAACTCAATTAACATTGAAATTACCAATCTGCGATATACCAAATTAAATATAATACACATGACTGAAATACAAATGATTGCAACTAGTGCGATGCGATGACAATTAATGAATATATGTAAAAGTAATAAATAATTATAATAATAAAAATCTGAAACATATCGTATCGACGAGATTTATAGTTTTGGTATTAACAATTCCTCGACCGTCCTTTCGACGTTTCATATTGTTTGAAGGTTCATGGCTGCAAGCGTACGGCGCATTGCACAACTATGCGAATAAGCTGCTTTCCATTTATAAGTTCGCAACATTAGCAACATATTGCGATTGTACCAGAGATTGCATAACATATACCAGCCAGCTAGGAAATTCTATTTGTCGAGTGCAGACGTGGGAACTTAAAGAATATGATATTCGGTAACCAGTGGATAGAATTAGGAATAAAGAAACAATCAGCTGCGTGAGCGTGACCTGTTTAAATAATAGCAATTTACTATATAAACTCTTACTATTGATAAAATACCTATAGGGTATCTCATTTTCATTGACCCATGCAAACATCTCCTAAACGATTATTCGAAACAGTGTTTCAAAGAAAACTCACTTTGTTTCGAAGCGGACATGTCATGATGGCCAGAAATCTTATCTAGATGAACGTGCCTTCGAGATTTCAACGCGGTCTTTGTTCTTTGTTTATGGAACCATAGATTCTTTATGCACCACTCGATGCATATTTTAATTCTCTATAAAAAAGTATTAAGCCAGTTGGATCAAGAAATGATTACTTTGAAATATATTTTAACTTTAATCTTGTACAACTTATCGTATGAAAGGTAACGTAGCGTCTTTACGTTTATGTTTCTCTTGTCTTTCACACACTCAATTTCACTAAATCAACACTGAAATATCTTTTAAACTAAGCATTTTCGGATACAAGTATCTTATCTACTTGTTTGTAGAGAATGAAAAAGTGCATCGAATGGTGTATAAAAAAATGTATAAGTCCATGTAAAAAAAAATAAAGCTCGCATTGAAATCTCGAGAATTCGCCTTCGCCTAAACGAGCCTGGTGGTCGACGTAAGAACATTCTCGAAATAGAACAAGTTTTGTATGAAATACTTTTTCGAACAACGTGTACTTTAGCAGATATTTACGTGAATCGATAAAAATGAGACCCTCTGTATATAGTACGCTAGGACTGATGATCGTATGGAGAGATTTATAATCGTGTTGCTAAAAATGAATATAAATTATCAGCACGAATTTACCATTTTTCTTCTGTTCCATTTTGCCATATCATATTATATACGCGCGCTTAATCGAGGAATTGAAACGATAAACGATGGTAAACGTCAGAAGCGAAGATTTCCAGTAGAAACAAAGAACACATTTCTATTTGATTCGTTAAGATTGGCCGATGTTATTGTTTTTATTATTTTTACCAACTAGTTAATTCGTTAATTATCTGCGCGTTTTTCACTTTTGATATTTAAAAGATGCGTGCACTTCACTTAAAATAATAGCACATGGTTTCTCAATGATTAGTTGTAAATTATAAATGGACTATACTTGAGGTTATTTGCTAGATAATAGACATATATAATAAGCGAAGAGTTAGACGATAGACAGTAGATATGGGTAGTAAAATAAGGTTAAGATAAGATTGTGTGTGCGAGTAGGTGGATATGTGTATAGATGATTAAGTGAGAGTACAAGGCAATGGGAGAAATGATTGTGAACCGAGTTCCTTTTATGACTGGCAGGCTGAAAATAAACTATACTACCACTTAAGATATTTGTAGGGTAGATTGCTTCTTTTTACAATTTCTTTGAAATTTTGACGATACGTCATCTATACGCGATTTAATTGTTAGGGAGCCTAGTCTTATCGAAATGGAGATATTCACCTTCAGAGTAGGAAGATTCAACGCGTAATCCTTATAATAAGTCGCTGCAAACGTAACTTTTTGATTAATTACAAACAAAATACCGTTCTTACAAAGTTATTAAAAAACTAATATGCAGCGTAGAATGGTGGCCAAAAGAATCTTTTTTTAATGAAAAATTTAGCTCACCTCATCGTTTTCGAATAAATTTAATGTAAAGTACGTGTAATATCGGTAAATTCGATGTCCAAAATGCTACATATCCTAATGTGAAACTATCGTTGTATTCGTTTCTCAATTGTTTGTTGGTGTACGCGCGTAGAAAGTACAGACAATGAAGAAATTTCCTCCTAGATATAGAATCTCAGACGCGCGTGAAGAATAGAGTGTTTCGGGTGTCAGCGTCTTTTACTTTTGCGGGATATTGTCGCGCTATAAATACCTTCAGTGAGATATCAAGAAACTCTGCAATTTCTAGTGTTAATTCTATCACTTTTATCATTTATCGCTTGTTAGCTGTTCACTTTCGCCATTTAACCCTTTTATAGATTTAGAAGAAGAATAAGCGATGAAAAATTATTTTGAATTACTTGAATTTATACATTTATAACATATTTCATTTTCTCAAGCACAGCTAAAATAAATCATTGCAGCACGTAGAATTTTGTTCACCGTAAGAGCAATTTTAGTCACCCTTCAAATTAGTCAAATTCCCTACTAAAGAGATTGCTTTTTATTTTTTGAACCACTCATATCGTTTATCGTTTCAACCTCTCAATTTTGACGATTCATTCACTTGCTATACTTCATTTTCGAATTAAATTGATGTTTCTCCGATAACTCTGGCAACATGGGTTTATTTCTACGGCAAAGTACAAGCGGAAGAATGTTGCGAGAGATTTCCTCCAAGTTTCTACGGCTTTCCATCCGATTATTGTTGCATTCGACGAATGAATGGTTCCTTTTTCGTGTTCCCTGACAGCCTTCCCTTGAGAACCAGACCAGATCCTTGCGAAAGATTCTGCGGTTACTTTTAACCTTTACCTTCGATCAAAGGCGATGCAACGATCCTTTGATCATAAAGCAGAATTAGTTTTTCGTAATCAACGTCGAAGCCGAAGAATATTTCGAAACGGTGTCACTATACCGCGCGTATACCATTTATTTCTCTTAGAGATTTGAATATGAAAATCATTATTTCGTATATTAAGTTGATTAGGTAGTTGCTTAAAAGTAAATCTAATTTAATCTTATTTAACATGGAAATAATGGTTACTGAAGGTGGTCTATACAGGGAGTCTCGGGTAAAGCGAAACATCTGGAGAAGGAAGAAAACGCAGACAGCTAGAGGCTAATAGCAAGGACAAGATGCGGAAATGTTGAGGAAATGGTTACTGGTTGAAAGAGGAAAAAAGAAAATGTGCTTTATGTAGTTTAGAGATAGGTAGCTTAAAACATTTATCAAAAGATTGCTGTGGATTTGAGGATTAAGAGAGAAAGATATAGTAGAAGATAAAATATGCGAAGCGATAATAAACTGGTTAAGAGTTTCGGGAAAAAAGCGTAAAGATATAGGTACCGAACTAATTGTGAGTCAAACGTAACTATGTTATAGTATTAGGTTGTCCGAAAAGTTTCTTTCGCTTCATAAGGAAACAATAGACGCACAATGTTTTTTGTTTCGTATTAGTTTATTGAATTATACACGAACATAATAATAGAAGTAGAACGAAATGGATCATACCTAATTCGATAAAATAATATAAAATAGAAAATGTTGTTCATCTATTTTCATCTTATGAAACGAAAGAAACTTTTCGGACAATCTAATACATAGATTAAGTATTGGATAAAGTATATAGGTTGAGAGAAACAAAGATATATATGTTTTATTAATTTATTAATTTTTATTATAATTTTTAGATATAAAAGGGAATATGTGTGTTTGGGATGGAAGTGTGGATGAGTGTGGGTCTTTGGATGCGTTGATAGATGCTCTAAGAAATATAAGAGAATGAGTGGGAGTTAGAATGTGTAAGCCAAGTCCTTTTTCCGGACTATGAAGCCGAAAAGTACACGAATATACAGGGTATCTCGTCCATCTTGAGCATCGTAGACGTTTCTTCTTTATTTTATTAATATGTAATTCTAATCCCTGGAGGTCACAGAATGCAACTTGGTTTACATAATATACTAAATCACCCAACAGCCTTCCATCCCATATCATAACTCAATGGCCTCACGCTTCTACTTCGTATGCTGCGCATATCCTTATTCTTTGGGCGTTGCTTTGGTCGTCAATGTCTATTCTCATTGCTAACATCATTCTATTTATATATAAACTTATGTCTAAACTTACTTATTACATCCTGATAGTGCAAACTGCCTTAAACTAATCTGCTCCGATCTACAAACTATTTCCCTTTTTCCTTCATGAGCATCTTATATATTGCATTCGTAGTTTATAATAGAAAAGATCGTGGAAGGAAAATATTGCATGTTTAAGGGAACAAATATTACAAATAGTCTGCAGATGTTTATGCGATGTTTTTAGTTTTACGAATATAAACTACTACTCGCATTAGAAAAACTCTGATGAACTAAAAACTGAAGATTCGCTAAACACGGAATACAAAAGTAGTTTTTTACTACGCAAGAAAGTAAAGACATTAAATTTATACGTATATCATCGTTCATAGTTCATGGCACTCATTAAATAGTTGAACGTTGACAGATAAATAGGCCCATAATACACGGTGAATAACTCGTATAGGAGTTTATACCTGCGAAAAGGTCAACCTGCGAATTTTTTCAAATTACCCTCTTATTATATCGTAAGATTTAACACACCAGGAAGTATGTCAACTTGGTATTACGACTTAGAAAACCATGGAGAATGTCAACTAGTCTCAACGAGTCCTTGTTTGTCTGATTAGAATTCTAAAAATTTGACGTCGTTCATTACGACGATTCAAAAGATCGGAAGTCGTTGTCCGAATAGCTTTGCTTAAATTTTAACTCACTCCTATGGACAATCACGAATTAATGAGGCCAATAAAAGGCTACGTGTCTGGAATCACTCGTGTCGAACATCTCGTTCAGTTCACAACGTATTTCAATTAAGTTTCATAGTTCCATGTGTCGTGCTAATAATTCGAGTAATTCGAGTATTCCCAATTTAATAACTAACAACACCAAAACTAAACCAATCTTCAACGCTTTACACTTTTTTAATTTAACGCTTTCACAAGCCTCTAATAAATCTCATCGAGTCTTAGGATCTTTAGAGGAAATCTTTAATGCATATCGGCACTTGCCATTGATAGCAACACAACTCGAAAGATGCAAATTTCAGAGGAGGGGCTTTTTAAAATTTGCAAAGAAATCTTCTTGTGTCACTTCAAACGCATTTTAAGGCTGACTTAATACAAGATAATACAAGGTAACGCTATTCTCGAAAACGGTAGAACCTTCCATTCGTAAGGTCAGAGAGCAACAGCGTTGTTGAAAAACCAAAGCCAGATTGATAACGACGTAGGTAATGATTCTGCTCTCTGACGCAAAACTGATTATATTTAACTAGGAATTATAAATATAGCGTTTTACACGATAAAAATAGAAACATAACGTAGACCATTGTAATTGGATAAAAAGAAAATTGAAATTCTTTCAATCGTGTTACTTTAGCTTTACTTTTACTTTTACCAAGCGGCGATATGCATTAAAGATTTCTCCTCGCAATTTTCGCTGGCTAAGTTCGAGAATGGAAAAATATAAAAATCATAATATTTCCATAGTATTCGAGGATTCGAGGGATTCTTTCCGTAACACTGGTGATTTCAAACATTCCATTAACCTTTTTCCCCTCCGATTCTAAAGATTCGAGTTTTCTTTTCGTTCCGATTACGAAGTCCTCTATCATAAGCGTATAAATAAGAAAGCAACGATCTTAACCACGCTTCCAATTTTTCCAAGAGTTTTCCATGTTTCCCTTCTGAAAACGTATTCAACGTGTGTCGACTACGTAACGAGTGTTTCATCGAGCGTGCGCGAAAGATTTCGAGATCCGACTATGTAGTTCACAGGTCCACAGAATTCACGAATTCTGCCAAGTTCTTCTACGTGGCCGGCGTAATGAGTACTTCCTGTCGTTCCTTCGAGGATTCTTCTGTTTCGCAGGCCTATCACGGAGTTGGTAATCGTCCCTGCATCAGAACGGTAGCCTAGGTGCCTCGAAATCCAGGTCGCCCCATTTTGCAATTGGCAATCGGCCTGATCCGCTAGCGAGAAGACTGCCAGCAAGTTCCAGTCGTCGAGTACTGCCAGGTCGCTGTATCTATCGGTTGCCGGGTCACATTTTCTATTATTCTTTTTTTTTTTTTTAAACAAATTACGAACTTATGGTATTCTTCTTTTCGTGTCACTTTTATATCGCTCTTCGATAAATTTTCTATCATTTCTGAAAGCTTGCGATGACTTTCGTCGGATGTATACGTTCTTTAGTTATCCGTGTATTTTACGTTTCTGTTTAGATTTGTTATTGAGGCTTAGACGCCGAGAGGATATAAGTAGTAAGAGCATAAAGAATAAGAAACATAAGAGGCACCATATAAGGTCAAGTTGAAGTTGTTTGTTTTAAGCCAGGATGTTAAGTACAGAAGATGTTTGATGGTTGGAAAAGTAAACGATAAGTGTAAACCAAAGAATAAAATGTAGCTGCAAATCGGTTTTAAGCCAGAAAAGGGACTATGAAAAATTAACGAATGAAAGATAGCTGTCAATAAATGATGGACATTTATGCAAACTATTATTTGCACAAACACTATTAGAGGAATGGAACCTGGACGAAAATTTATGTTATTTATTAAATATTATAATAATTCCTGTTTCAGATATTTTAGATATTTCTGCATTTTATGTGCACTCTGTGGTGTATACGCACCTTTAAATTTTCCATAAATACATAAAAATTCGCAGTCTAGTTACCATGATTCGCTTCGCGTATTATTTTAAATCAATAGAATAAATCGAAGCGCGTTGTTCTTTTTTTCGTGTGTGCTTCCAATTTAATTTTAATTTGTGTAATTGAACTTTAATAAAGAATCTATATTGAAACATTTTTTCCCTATATTAAATTTTTTTCAAAACTTTTTCATAATTCGCAATAGATAAGCTTCAACGTTCTGAAGCTCTTATCGGACTCGTTCGTCTTCTTTTCTCGTTCCTTGTCAACATTCGCGTCGTATCTTCTCTTCCTGTTTTCGTTCGTTATTATTCTCCTGCAGCCGAACCCACCTCGTATTTTCGACATCCAGGACAGTCTTCAATTCCTCTGTTTTCCAAAGAAAATTCATCGAAGTCTATTTTTCACGAGAACGGAAGGAAGTCGGGCGAGGAAAGAAGAGAGAATTGATTCAAACGCGCGGGAAGTTCGTGGAGTTCAGTTTCGGGGATGGGGTTGCAGGTTGTCGAAGTCGCGGAAGTCCACGGCGTAGGAACACTGTCCGAAGGTGTTCGCGTTAAAAGTTCTTTTCGTTCTTTTCGAATGAGATAGGTGGAACACTAGCAACTGAACTTGGATTTATTGGTTTCTGTGAAATTGGAATTGCGATAAAGAAAAAGATTCTTAGTTCTGCGACATACAGGAAATGTAAAATTTGTAGTTCACATCGATTTTGAAATTGAGTTGAAAAATTATTGTACTGTATTTCTTCGAGTATAATATTTTATCGTTTCAAGAGAACGAATGTTCATTTAGCGAAGAAAAATTCGATAGTTCTACGAATTTTATTAGAATCGCCACGGTACAGATGCTAGGTGAGGCAAATCTCTATTTAGATTCCATTTCCTTAATCGTAATCATAAAAGCGCAAATTTGTATAAATGGTACACGTTCTACGTGTAAAAGAAAAAGAACATTTTTTTAATTATCCTGATCTGATCGCTAAGTATTCTACTATGGCGAAATGGAATTAACTCCCTGGTGAGGTTCTCGACTAACTCCACGAAAGATTTAAATCTAGACTTGTAATCTTAAGACTCGACCTAATTCGAAATTATTGATGTAAGTCGGATTAGTGTCATGCGTTACTTGAGCGAAATTATAACAGTGTCTATATCGCGCGAGATATTTCAGGATCTCGCAGTAACAGTGTTAAATAATCGAACACGTTACAAATATAATTTCTAATTTCTGTTACGTTGAAATTAATTTCAAAGTGGACTTTACGTATTTAATCTACGTCCATTTTATTCGCAATGAGAAATGCTTTTTATTATTCTCGTGTTTACAAATGCAAAAAGTAAACAGTCCACCCTTTTTTACCTCGGATATAATAGAAATTATTTTTAATCTCGTATTAATGTCGCCACTTAATTTATTCACTTTCCACACTTATATTTGTCAGAAGAATAAAACGTTACGTAAATTCTTTTATCGTTACAGAGGAGAAGTGCGGAGATAACGGTGGACAGTGGGGAGCAGAATGCCGTGTTCATCCGCATTTCCGGTGAGTGTAACTCGTGCTGCATTAAAAATTTAAATGAGCGTTGACTTATTTATCTTTTTTAAACCGTTGTCTTTTCATTTACATAATGAATTTGGAAATGATGTTATACAAATGCAACATCCAGTCGAGTCACAGTATTTTAAATATTCTTCCCCTTACTCATAAATATATATACGATGTTTAAAAATACCAATGCTACAAATAGAAGTAATACAAATGTTATAAATATTGCAAGTGACGCGTGTATATTTTTCTTTCCTCGTTTTTAAAATTACAAATACTTAGTACGAAAATAATATCGAGAAGTTTCTTCTCAATTATGTACAACGAACGTAAATACTTTGCCTGATCAAAGCGCTTATCTCGTTTACCTTATCATCGCTTTTTTCCTCTTACTCCTACGTCTCTATACATAGAATCGAATATCAATTTATTATCTCATTACGCAAAAAGTACGCAGATTATCGAAATCTTGGATGCATATTACAATAATTCATCACGGAATACATAATTATAAGAGCATATTCAGAAATTGATTTTATAATTTTCTATTAATTCAGATAATTAAGGAGCTATTCGTATTACGATCGCTTCTCGAGATGTTCCCTCCTCCCGATTATCGCATCCTTATAATCTATAGACTTTACCATACGTGCCTCCAAATTAAGGATATTATACCGCAGTAATTCACTTAGACACAGAAAAGTTATTTCACGAAAAACGCCTTTTCCCGATTTAATATTTTCCGATCTACAAAAAGGACATTTCTACAGAAATTTCTAAAGAAATTTATATATATTCGCGTTCAAAATTAATAACGCGTTAGTTTTGATCAGGGCCGGCGCAAGGCAGGTTCAGCGCATTCGCCGGTACCCGTCCCCTGCGTTTTGAGAGGCCCCGCGATCTACGAAAATTACCCAATTAAAAAGCACCAATTTTGATTAACTTTTTACAGAATGATGATATCATTAACAGATGCAAGACATTTTTTTAGAAGCGATGACTCAGTTTAAAGGAGTGACAAAAATCGTGAAAATTCACTGTAACTCCATAAAGTCCTCATATCCTGAAAACTACTTTAGATAAAAACAATCCAGGCGCTTTCAGAGAAATGTACTTTTTAGAGAAATTAAACTACATCAATAGTTTTTTGCAAAAGTCATACATGATTACAGATTTTGTACTTTCGTTGAATTTTTTGTCCCTTGAAAGCGAATTATGGATGCGAAAAAATATTACTTGGATTTGTTTAAAAAACTGCTCATAAAAAATATATAATATCTAACAGCATTTGTAAATAAATAATTCCTCGTTGTAAAATTTAAATGTAAGATTTGAACGTGTATTCAGACCCCGCAAAAGGTCACGCCGGACCTAGTTTTGATTACGTAAGTTATAGATGCTATGTGAATAGAATTCATGCTGTAAAATTACATAAAATTATTAAAAATTAAATTTTAATGCAGAAAATACCAGTTTATAAGTATTTTTTCCATTATCGATACAATCTGGTATTAAATTAAGTTACAAACGTAATCTTTTTCTCATATTTGTTTTCTATCTGATAAATATTTGTAAAGACTCTTATATCTGTTTTTATTGCTTAGTATTTACCTACATGTGCGTTCAATTGCGTTTAACGGGGTATTCCATATATGTAATTACTTTCAACGTTGTGATCCATCATAACGAAACGTGAAGAAACCCGATATTCGAAAAAAGGGCATCCAGAATCATCTTTTTACAGCTTTGTCATTTTTTACCGGAAGTAAAGTAATCATATTTCTCGACATAATTTTATTCTACGTTAAAAAGTGAAATCTGTACAGTGCCGATTTTACAGGCTTTTCATAAATACTGCAATTCTATAAACGAGAGAAAGCTTTAACTTTAAATATCTCGAAACATAGTTTTTACAGATACGTGAATAGTATTCCAAATAACATCTCGTTTGCTTGTATTAAACGATCGCAAAACTTAATATTTCTTTGTTTCCGAAAAAAAATCATACTATCAGAATCTTTCTAATCAAATACCAATGTTTCTTTTAACGCTTTTACACCCAAATTGTTCTCGTGAATGTTGGAAAAACGTTCGTGCCTTAGTTTGCGTACGAGTCAAATTACTATGCAACAAAAAGAAAGAGAAAAGGAATTTAACACAATTGCGATTCATTGTTCCACTAGACAATACCAGCGTACTCTCTTGAAATAAATGAGAAACCAGCGTTTTACGAAGAACAAAATTCAAATGGTTCACGAGGAAATAGCAAGCGTTGCGCTACTGAAGCATCACGAAACAACAACAACAAAAATAAATCAAGTCCTTTGCCGCAGTGGGATTTGGTCGAACCGTTGCCCATTGTCCACTTTTTTCCCGTCCCTATGGTAGTGAATCTGTTTGCAGCCATAAATTCAATTCGAATTGTTCGCAAGAACACTGAAACAGAATCGCATCGTGTAAATGAAGCTGGAAACAAACTACTGAAACGCGAAATTATTATTATACTAAGAAACCACGCAGCGTAATAAATTATTGTCGCTGTATAAGTGCTAGCTTTTCGTATAGCTTACTCGGGTGATTTAGCTTATTGGAAGGAAATTTGGAATTTTAGTTTTCCAACACCGTACAACTCCATTTATCTGAACTACGTCTATCGAAACGAAATTTTGGTTATCGCCTGATTAATTGAACTTTTGCCGATTAAATTCGCTTGTCCGTGAGTTCCTATCGTGTGAACGGAAAATAACAGATAGCCAGAGATATCGACGAGTTCCTATTATATGAACTTCAATTATATAAACTATCTGTTCGTCGATATCTGTTCGGATAAATGTAGTTCAACTGTAATTACAATAGTAAACACGTATGGATTATTCTACGATTACGCTTCATAGCTATCTCCCATTTCGAGTAGATGGCAAGTTTCGTTGAAATTTTTATCGATTTTACAAAAAGGAGTCGCGAAGAATCTCCTAAAATTATGAATCTGTAAAATTCCTATGAAAAATTACGAATCGATCATTTCGACAGTTCTATAGATCTTTGCCGATAAATAAAGAAACTTGGACGAAACAAGGATACGAAAGGATAAGGAGTAATCAACGCTAGTTACGATTTTTGTCAAAGTGCCATTCGATCGATTTGCTCGGTAATAAACCGGTTGATCGATAAAGAAAACATCGATCGAAATAGACAAACGTGCGGAGAACGCTGTTTAATGAACGATACAAGGAATCATGGCACCGCACTATTAATCTTTTAATTGGTCGTTAGAACCGAAGGGAATAATTGAAACAATTAAATGGGGAATTCTAACTTACGATTGAGTTTTCTCAAGACGTCCTATTCGATTAGAAAAAGGTTTACGAGATAGAAAACGGGAATGACGATCGGGAAGTATTGTGTGTTTCCCACGACAGTGTCGATAAACGATAATGGACCCTTGTGTTTGCCATATTTGTCTTGTCCAACGAAACGTTCCTGTCCGATTGACTGTGTGTTTACCGATCCTGGACTTAACAGATAGCCGCTCATTGAATGCGTCAGTAAATCGTTAACCTTCGATTTCACGATGGAACTTCTCTGTCCGCACCTTTCTTTACTCCTTGTCTCCTTTGTTTTGTCTCTTTTTCTACCTTTTAGATTCGGACACATTTTACGCCAATAAAATTGCGTACAGTGGCTACAAAAATCATCGTACGAGGCTAGTCCAAATATTAATAGTCGTCGATTTTGAAATAACAACGATACAAATGCATTTTAAAAACTTCTTTTTATTTGCAACTTTAGTATATATACTAAGTTAGTTTTCAATATAATCAGCAACCCTATTTCAATGTTTATTCTAACAATAAATACGAGTTTTTGTATACGTCATACGCTTTCTTCGTCATTCACTTCCGCCGCTTATACGTAAGCATCGTCTTGCACAGTCCCGTAAATCATTTCTTGCGAGAAACGTTATCATTGATTCTATAAGTACATTCAATCTCGGTCTAGTCTGCGCTGTAGAAAGTCTACTTTCTGGACGATCGTTTATTATATCAACTACATGTATATTAGCTATTACAAAATTACAATTACCATTAGATTTATATCAATTAGGCTCAAGTATTCGTACATTAAATTTCGTATCATTTGCAGGTATTTTCATATGGTGACTAAAATTTCATATTGAAGTTCATAAATAATTATCAAATACAATTTCATATTATAAAAGTAGAAATGAAATGATATCCTCGTTGCGAAACTACTTAGAAATACTTCTTGCGGTCACTGTACTTGCATGAAGGAAGGGAAATTTGGTGCAAATGTTTCCATTAGTAAGTAATTGAATTTCGAATATCGATCCAGATATACATATTTATCATCGACGCAGATGGTTGTGAAAATCACGTCCGACCATCACTGAGTTTTGCATGGTAATAGTAAGTCGATTATAGGAAATCTTTCTGGAAGAAGCAGTCTCAGTGAGGTATTACGAAAAAGGATTTTCTTCTAGCGCACATAGTGCTTGCAAACTATGAAAATCTTGTATGAAATAATTGTGCAAACTGTCATTAGAAAAGATCTTGTGAAACTTCTATTTGAGAAACCTGAATGTTTGAAAGTTTGAACGTGCTCGTCCTTTTGTGCAAAGCAAGCAAATATAGGCGAATTAACGAGCGAATCAGTGAGAGTCTTACTCATTGATCGCATCTAATACTATGTCTGGTTTGGTGGAAGTAAACGACTTAAAATTACGAGATCTTTAGGACGATACTATACGTACACAGGTCTAAGATAATATAACATAAAAATGATAAATTCGCGATTGAACGAAGATCAGACGAAAATTAGACGTAAAAGCGGGAAGTCATGTCGATGATTAATCGCTATACGTTTATACGAACGCGTTAATGCTCGTGCTGAGAAGCGAAACTGATGGATCTTCCGCCTCGACCCGATAATATTTCAGGAAGTAGCCGAGCTACGAAAGAAAATGCGATGACTGACGTACAGTGCGCTTCCTGAACGCTGCTCAACACTCGAAGCTTTACTATGTACGGAGATGTTCCTTACCTCTGAATGAATGTCTACTATACGAATGAATTTTCAGAACGAATAATATATCGTTTTCTCTAAGTTCAATAAGAAAATTTTATTTTCAAACGTTGATAGTTGTATGAAGGTGTAACAAGAAGTCGCAAGGAATTGCGAGTTCCAGTTATAAATAACGTTTCGAAGCTTTTTGGTCTACGCTCGTCGTCATGCTTCATGATTCAAAATAAGAGAAAAACGTTGTACGATCGTCTATCTAAATTATTACTAAAAGCCTGTAAAAGCGATAATTTATATCGACATTTTCAATCGAAATAGAATTCTTTCCAATCTTTTTCAATAAGTATGACATAACGTATATAATAATAGTAATAATATAATGTATGATATATAACGTATAGTATAATATATCGCATAGTGTAATATAACGTATGATTGATATACAATATTTTTCAAACTATCGCGAGTATCACCGTGCGAAAAAGAAGAATGGTGAAAATATACTTTTAAACCGACTGTTATACTCGGCGAAGAACAAACAGGGAAAAGTAACGAAGCGATAACCTCGATGGAATTTACGCGTTATAAAGTCTGTCGGTTTCTTTGACTGATAACACGTATAGCTGCAATTAGGTTAATTAGACAGCGACAGTGCGTGAGCACGCCACAGGCAGTGGCGGATCCAGAAAGGGGCGATTCAAGAGTAATAAAATATAAAAATGCTATGGCAGATTTTGAAAAACTTATTAGGTATATAATTAATGTGAGTCTAATTGTTTACGCTGTAGTATCGGACAGAGATATTAAAATATAAATTACAAGCAAATTTTAAATCTCGTAAAAGAAGGTTCATAAATGTATCTGATCGTGTACTTTTACACGTTTTGCCCCACCCAAGAAACTCACCTGGATCATCTACTTTTACTGGTCACGAGAGCCATATGACGTTTACGTTCTCTTTCTACTCGCACTATGAATCAAACTCACCTTTCGTATCATTTACTATTATTTATTTGTTATAAAACTTTCGGATTAAAACTGACTCGCGGTTATATTCCTCTTTGGTTTACACCTATGGTCTACTTTTCCAAGCTTAACATCTTTCATATATAACAATTAGTTCTGAAATTTATAACTTAAACTTGGGCTTAGAATTATGTCTATAATGTATTAGACAAATTATGTTTATTGCCTCTTATGTTCCTTATTCTCTATACTTTTACTATTTATATTCTATCAGTGTCTAATCTTGAGCAAGATACAGATCCAAATAGAAACGTAAAATTTAAACTAAGAACTAAGAAACTCTAACAATATAAAATATAATACAAAAAGTGTAAGTTATGAAATTATTTCTTGTTCCTCTTTGGTCCTCCTTCTACTTTCTCTCTCCTGTTCTCCTCTTTCCCTACTAGCGACTTACCTTTTATATAAATTATTAAAAAATTAAACAAATAGATACAAAAATTCGTAAATTCTAGGAACACGTGACATCGAGCTGGATAAATTTAATTATCTAATTTTACGAATTCATTCTTTCAGAGTAGACAGCATTTTATTTTAGTAAAGTATATGATATTTCGTTATATACTTTATAATATTTCGTTATAATATTTCATGTCGATACTTGGAAATATTAGCAGCTTTTGAATTATACTAGCGCATGTTATGAAATGGAATGTTTTATCGAATGAAACATTAAACGCACATAATACTATCAAAATATATATTCAAACAATGTAATTTAATATTGCCGTGACGATGCATCCAATGTGGATTATGGTAAAGAGTGATGCAAAAAATGGCTCTGTACTACATGTGGAATTTTATATTTGCTATCTTTTATTATCGAATATCCATTTTATTTTACACGTATCATAAAATACCCATTCTATTTTATCATTTCCAATAATAAAAATCGGCATGCTATATAACAAAATATTTTTTTACTCAATTTCTAATAATCCTTGGATCAGTGTTTTCTTACACGAATAATAAATATAACGACGAATAACAACAAACAAGAAGATTTACGTTATCAAAATAAAAAAGTATAAATCAACATGAAGAGATAGGTCCCCTAATCTTTGTTGACCAAGCATTTTTACTTGACTCAAGGATTTCCAATAATAGTATCAATAATACAACGTACAAAAGCAAATGACTTGCATTATCATCGCAGAGAAATACAGCAATTTTCGTGTTTATATCGATCAAGCTTTCTCCGCGTACATCAATTTCCAATGACAATTCGTTCTCATAATAACATTACATATAAGACACAAAATAACACTATAATAACACTAGTGCGTACTAACATAACACGTTCCTTCTTCGTTTTCTCGCTCAATAAATACAGGGCGTTCACGCTATTAGTTCCCAGCGCTTTTCCCGTAAACGATAAGTATGAGGAAAAATGAAAGAGGGGGAAGACGAATGATTCAAAGTGATCTACATATTTACGATAATATTTTCCTCGCAAGTGCGTAAATGCACGTGCGTTTTGCAGCTGCGCTATTCTTTTAAACGAAAACCTTCCGTATCGTTTTGCGTACATCGAACCCTCTCTCGTCTTTCTACGGAAAAAATGTATTAGGTAACACGGTCGAAAACTGATTACTAATTTAAAACTAGATATTTTAACTTCAATTTTGTAGAGTTTATCATTTAAAAGACAAAGAAAACATAAATACAATAATACGGCGTTACGTCTTTCCTCGGTTTTCGCGTGACACTCTACAAAATTAAAGTTAAAATATCTTTTAAACTGGAAAATGCACGAACATTTTCGCACTTGCGAGAAAAATATTGTCCCGAATATATAGATCACATTGGACCATTCGTCTTTCTCCTCTTTCGTTTTTTTCCTTAAACTTGTCGTTTGTGAGAAAATCGCTGAAAACTAATAACGTGAACACCTTATATATCCAAAGGACATGAAGTTGTTGTTTCGGTATTCCTTAAAATAAAATTGCGATAAAAAATTTTAACTTCTGCGAAGGACCATGAATAGATTGAACCTAACGAACTGGGATTGTATAGGCAGTTAGGAAATTGGAAATTTGTTAATTAAGGTCAACTCTCGTGCACATGGAAGCTAGGTGTCAATGCAGGTTCTAAGGTAGCATCGATTAATTGGTTTAAAATTAAATTTTTTTATCTTACATAAGCACGGAGTTCATTTATTTTCTTTACTTGGACGCGTTTCAACCGAATCGCTCTCTAGATGAGACATCGTTACGTAAACGTGTAATTTCTAAGGAAAATTCTTTTTCTCCTTTTTCCAATGAAGGACAAGTTTCGTTATCGAGTGGATGTATTCTGGGAAAAAAAAACATGCAAAAGGTTGGGAATAGGTGAAAAGTGGATGAATTGATTTTGAAAACTGTAGTTGTGTAGGCAAGCGAAAAGTTGGGAATTTGTTAATTAAGGTCAAGTCTCGTATTCTGCGCGCACGTGAAAGTTCCCATTACGTTTCTATCTTTCCATTGTAAACTCTACAATGCAACAGACTGAGAAATTGAGTAAAATTAAGTCTAGTAATTTTGTGTAGCCACTAATTTTATTCAAGTAAAGCGTGGTAAGATCTGCTTAAAGGAAGAGTGATTAGCCAAAATTATAGCATATTTTCTACAATATAATATTTCCTAAAATTATAGCAAAAAGTAAATTAATATATGTTAATAGTATTAGAAACACGTGCAGAGTTTCGTAAATATGAAATATAAATTATATATAATTGTGATAAAGCGACAGTTTTTGAGTTACGCAAATATGCGCGTATTTTTGACAGACTGCGCTTTGATTATAATAATTGTGGGCAAATGTGTGACAAATTATAGACAATTAATGACAGTAATCTGTAGAAAAATACCACTAACGATAGAATTTTCTTCTAAAAGTTAATATTCAGTAGTTAACACAAAGTTAACGTCTTCTACCGTCTTGTCATCTGGAAAACTCTTTGTCCTCGGCTTCTTCGAACCTTTCAAGACCCAATTTTCTTAGTTTGCGAGAAAAATTATTTTTTATAATTTATTAACAATAGAAGCACGATATTATCGAATCATCCAGACACGTGACCGTCTACGTATTGTTTCCAGCAGAATATTTACACGAACAGCGAACGTCATACTCTCGCAACGATACTTTTAATAATTCCGAACACGAGCCCCGATATAAATTATTATATTCTTGCGTATTCATCGTCATTGACCATTTTTGTTTGCGTTCAATCTCGACAAACGAAGAATCGCAGTATCGCGCTGACGTAGAATTAATCTTCCAGCGATCATCAGTTTACTGTATTTATAATTTATCAAAGATTCATTTCGCGACTGCAACTATAGAAAAAAGATTGCCAGAACAACTTGATTTCAAATATAATTTTACTTTAATGTTACTATTAACATCGAATGGTAATATTTCTCGAGATAAATGTGCAACGTGATATACAAATTGTGACAAAAACAAATTCGATGCTCACAATGTAGAACATCTCAAAGACATAAATCCTACAATTCCATAAGACCATTGTTTGTCTTTATTTCAACCATTGACCTTCTAGTACAAAGATAAATTGCGGGTAACATCGAAAACTAAATGTCATCCGGCATTCATGACACGTGAACTTTCTTTGTTATCTTGATATTTACGTAGAATCAATTATTCGAGAAACGCCCTCATATTTATAAAGAAGAGAGCCTGTATTTTATATCATACTCCTCTTCGTACTTGGTTGTATTTTATTGCTAAAAAAATGCCATGTTTTCATTGATAAACGCCATCGTGTTATTTAACGTTATTTTTAATGTTAAGATAAAAGTCCACTTGAGAGTAAAACTATCGCGAATTGCTCTCGAGAGTATCTTGACGTAGTGTCCACTTGTGAGAAATACTCTCGAGAACAACTCGCGATAGCCTTACGTTCAAATAGAAACCTACCTTAACGTCAAATCTCTGATAGCACGGACAACAGAGTATAAGTGAGAATTATTAGTTCTCCAGAGAAAAATTTACTCGTTTACAACCTTCTTGAATATACGATTTTGAATATACTATTAGAACCTAAAATAAAATAAAATGGAGACAAAGAAATTTACCTGTTAGAATCGTAAGCAAAGGACACGGACGCCTGTCTTTAATCTGCACTACCTGTAAAGTGTTGAGAGCGACTATTTCATCTCATAGCGACTCGTGCGGTCGCTCTCAACGCACTCTCGTCCACTCTTACGAGAAATACTCGCGAGAGTAACTGACAAACGAACACACGGTGTAACTGTTATTGCTGTAGAGCTGCTCTCGTGAATATTTCTCGCAAGCTGACAGGACATTGCGTTGAGAGTGACTATCCGATCTGACAGTGACTTGGATAGTCGCTGTCGGCAGTCTCGACGCAACTGTCCATTTGCGTACACTTTCGAAAGCAACTGGCGATAATTTTACTCTCGAAGGAACATGCGCACCTATGTACCTTTAACGCGTTAAAATCGCGCGACATATTTCATCTCTCGATTCACGCGATTCACATCTAACGATTTCTTCGAATTGCTTCGCAGAAAACGCCGCATTGCCAACATCCGGCGTATCGGTGACTTTGACGGAAGTGCGCAATGAAGCCAGGACAGATACGACGTTCAGACGCTTGTCAGAGGTAGACCGCAACCTGCTAGAGAGTTTGGATATCGGTCGTTCCAGGCCCAGACCCACCGGTCGATTCCTGACGATGCACAAGAGACGCCGTAAGAGGCTTACCACTAGATCCTTAACCGAAGAGCCTGGTATCCTGGACGATATCTTCCACGGCCTGGTTCAGGTAAGCCATTGATCGACGAGGATTTAAACTTTATATGTATATACGTAAAAAGATGCCGTTTTCTCGGAATCGTATCCAGTGTTATCTATAAGATTCGGCGTATCTTACGATACGTATCGTTTCGATATTTCATTCGTGTTATTAAGGGAAGTTGGTTAAAGGGATAGAACGTATACAGATTTTATAGGATATTAAATTTTATATTTGAATAAAGTGGAAAGCTTGTAAGAAAGGAATATATAAGGAAAGGACATCATTGAATGTTTCATAAACCATACTTCTTAATATTGGATTAAAAACTTGGAAATCTTGAAGGTAAACTATACAAGGTTTTTCGTTTCTTCTTCTTTTCTTTCTTTTTTTTTTTTTTTTTTTAATATCAGATTAAAAAGTTGGAAATGTCGAAGGTGAAACGTAACGAATGGGAGGGAGCTCGTAGATTATTTTTCTTTAAATTGTTCTTCGAGTTTAGATCGTGACATAGTGAATTGCAGTTTAAGACAAACTAGACTACGCTATCTCGTGTTATAGAGAGTCTGGAGACTTTTGAGCTAATATTTTGAAGTTAAGTTTAGTTGTTTATATCAGTATCTTTGATCAAAGTTGTTGAAAGCTGGTTCATAAATTACGGAATAATCGTATCGCGTTATATCTGTGTCAAAGCTGTGTTCCTTACCTTGGTAGTAAAATATATGTGACGTGTATGAAATCGAAAACTAGATGGAATAACGTTCATATATTCCGTTCGAAGACAAGTGCCAAGTTTGTTAATTTTTTTATTTTTTAATATCGAAACTTTCGTATCTTCGTGTTTCCAAATCTTCAAGTTTGCCAATCGTCTAGAAGAACGTTCCAATCTTTCAAGTTTCGAAACTTGAAGACCCCGAAACTTCCCGAAAATTGATATCGATACAAGCAACGCGAAGAAGAAACTTTGCGAAACTTCAAATAGTCTCCCAACCGAAAGGTAGTCGTTTCCTCTTGAGATACTGTTTTAAACTTTCCAACAAACAGGATACATTGTTTACGGCATCGATATAAGTACCGAGGATTTGGAGATTCGTGAAACTTTTTGTCTTACATATATATACTTAGAAAAATCTCGATACGAAATGAAAATTTTCGAACTGCGTGTTAATTTTCTTCCTGTTCTCTTCCTCTTCGCTTCAATCCCCGGAAACAATGTGAAAAAAAACATGACATACTAAGCGGAAACTATAACTACTCCGATTTTTATTTTATTTTATATTATTTTATTGACCGATTGGAAAAAGGACACGTTACCGATGCAAAAGCAAGAAAGTTACTCAGGTGAGTAAATAATTGAACTAAAATTAAAATAGAACACTGTAAGTGCCAAAATTAAAAAATTTTGATTTTTTATTGGAAATTATTCACGTACCAATGAGAATACTCTAGTATAGAATTTATATGCAATTTCTATTTCTAAATATTTATTAATAATGCTAGAGAATGGTTTCACGATGTCGCCTCTATAAAAAAAATATAAATCCCAGTAAGCATTAGTTAATTTTTTTTTGGCTTTTGTTTATACCATCTATCTAAATGATTGGAACATTGAGTCGTTTTTACAACTAACAGGTAGCATGAACGTAATTTTCTTCTACAGATACACTTTCCTTTTTCATGAATTTGGGCTAATCATGCATTATCGTGCATACATTTTTCTTTTCCTCCTGAAAAACTCGTTTCTTAGCACTTACAGTGTTTTTTTTTTTACAAGCACTCTTCAATTAGTAATTGTAATTACTGAAACTAGTTATGGTTAATACTTAATTACTAAGTAATACCTAAGTACTTAAATAGAATTTAATTAGCGAATATGAATTAAAAACTAATGAAATAAAAACAAATCCAATGGGACAAACAAGATCTAAAGCGACATAGAAGGTCGTTGATATTAAAGTAGATAAAGTAAACGATTGCGGAAAAAGATCAGTAGATCTATGTAATTTGCTATTACATCCACGACGCTTCATTTTTTCCGACTGATTTTGTACAACTTATTAGATCGAAATAAAAAAACTGATTAATTAATGAAACCGGTCCGGGTAATCGGATCGATAAAATCCGAAGTAGTTAAGACACTTAAACTGTTATGTAATTGAAGCGGAAAACCGATGACACCGGTCGAATGATCAGAACCTTTGTGCAATTTAACCGGTTAAATGCTAATACATTGCTGGTCAGTAATGATCGTGATGCTGGGTGAATGTCATTGATTCTGCTTAGAATTTACGCGCTCGTTGATTCTCATGTTCCATGGAAAAAGGGAAATATCGCTGTATTGCAAGAACAATAACACCGATGCGAAAAACGTAATTTTTTAAAGAATAAAAAAGGATCGAGTTTAGTTAGTCATGCTTGTAACTAAATAAAGAAAGAAGATGTTTGATTGCAAGATAATTTTAGTTCAAAGAGAAGAAATAATGTCCTTTTTTTTAGAAATGCTGGAAATACGTTTTTTAATGGAAGGAAATATGAATTTTTCATTGTACTGAAAGAAGGGATTACGCTTTAATAGGAATTATTCCTATACAGTTGTTAAAAAAATTTACAAAACACATATACATAATCTCTTAATGTCCAACATGCTGAAATTCCAAGCGTGATTTCCTTCATTTTAATTTTATCTGTTAATCAGAATAGTTTTAAAAACGGAGAATAATAAGTTACGTGTAGCTAAATTTGAACGAATTTTTTGTTATACTTACGAATTTAATAAATGCATGACCCATTCTATATATATATATATATATATATATATATATATATATATATATATATTCTATATATATATACATATTCTATACATATATATTCTATATATATATACACACACAGACACACACACACACACACACACACACACACACACTCGAAGGATCAATATTCCATCTTGTGCTTAATGGCATAAGGGTACATTTAGCAGCATATCCATCCGAGTTTCAATTTGTTCCACCCTTTTAAAGTGAAAGAAGATGAAGACCTATCTAAAATCCATTTGAACCTCCTTACACTTTCGTTATTAATTTAAATTCACGTCGATTTTTAAAAGTTGAACGTCAATATCATTATAGAAAGTGTGTGCAAAATATTCACGCGCATTCACTTTAAGATAATATATTTTCTAATGTCAATTTAAATGTGCTTACACGTTCTTAAATTCTATTATTTAAAGATACAGATGGTCATATCGTTGTAAAAGCAAAATTTTACTTGTCGTTCGTTACTGCTTGTATTTTTTTGTAAATTTCACTGATAAAGATTAATTTCGTTTATGTAGGTATGATTTCTGTTACAAACGATCAGCCTTGTCGTTATCGTTCATTACAAACTTGTGTAGCTTGCTTAATCTTGATACGAAATTTTGCACGATATAATTTCTTTTCCTACGATCATCTTCCATAATAAGCTGAATATTATACTATCTAAATCGCGACTTAGTATAATATTAATATGTATTTGTAAATATACAGTGTCTCGATTAAATCACCTAAATATTATTTGCGATTGAATGAGAAGCTTATCAGGACAAAGTTAAACTATTTCAGGGCGCAATTTTTTCCCAAGGTCGAAAAATATAGGGTATCATTTAAAAATACACCGATAACCTTGAAATCTTCTAGAAAATATGAACTTGAGAAAAAATTCTTCCCACCGTTACACGTGCTTCTTGAAATAGTTTAGCTTCGCCCTGAGAAGTTTTTTCATACAATCGTAAATAAGACAGATATTTAGATAATCTCGCGCAACTGAGATACCCTGTATACGGCCAAAAAAATATTATCCACAAAACAATTAAGTATTACCTATATATATATAAATAAGTACTATACAATAATTACATCAATTTAATTATCAGTCATATCCTTAATTTGCTATTAATTCTGATCGCTAATAAACGAAATAAACGCAAAGGAACATGTGGCAAGCATTCTGCGAAACTTTCGCATTCGATACGTTCAAAAATTTCTATAACAGAACGTTTGAAATTTACTGATGCTCTCTTTGAATCACTGACCCACGTATGTATTATTACGCGTTCATCGAAGCTTGCTATTGCTTCGAGGCACATAATTTCATGAAACGACACGAGAGAGTTCGATTAACAGAGCCACGTTCCAGATCCTTAATGATTTATTTTATTATATTCTCGAGAAATGGACATGGTTGTTCCATTACGGCGACATTGTACTCGGGAACACGTTTCAACCCTTTCTAGCGGCAGTCGTCTATTTCACTGTCGACCTAATGCGATATTTGATGGTTTGTTGCAGTGCGTGTTACAGAAGGCTAGCAACTGGCGATTTAATGCGTTCACGCTGGAAACGGTGACGGGAGGTAAGCAATTAAGAAAGAAGAAGAAAAAGAAAAGAAGTTCGCTTGTTTCGTGGCTCGTTGAACCTCGACATCGCGAACACGTTGAATTTAAAAGCGATAGACGACAGCTATTTTTCAAAAGATTAAATTAATAATCGAATGGAGTAAGTTGGTTGAGGATATGTACGTTCGAACGGAAAGTTTTATTGCATCAATTGAATCATTAATACGTTCCGTGCTTTGTAGCAATTGCATGCTTTTAATTGAATTTTTTAAACCAAGTCAATCTGTTTGCTTGAAATATCTAATTACAAATAAATAACAATCCTCTCCGTTGAATTTTGTATATTTTGATAAACGTTTAATCGTCTTTCTGTTATTTTCAATAAATAACGGATCAAGAAGCATATTTTTCTCGGTTATGAAAATTGCACGGCTAGTGTTTATTAACTATTGGAATAATTTATAAGAAAGTTTGCGAAGTTCTCGATCGCAAAGTTAAGGCAGCCTGATGTTCGTCTGCAACGCGTAAAATATTCAACGATCTGCGAATAAAAGCTGATACAAGTCAATTTCAGCTGATCAAGGTTTAATACACATTACTTGATAAAAGGATGGAGAATATTCCTATTGCCAAAAAATCAAATATAAGAATATTACACTAACAATTGTTTACTTAAATAACATAGATTACGATGATACAGTCGATATTTATATCTATCTTTTTTATATTTATATTTGTTACGTTGAGTATTTTTTTATATTCTATTTCGTTCAATGTTTAATACCATGTGTCACTTTGATAATACCAAAGTAAAATGCACATTACAGTTTCTAGTAAAAATAAGATTCAGTAGTTAGTTGTTCAGAGGAAGATATTCTCAATTTTTTTATTTATCCTGTAATTTAAATACCTAGCGAATCTGTTTGTTCCATCGGGTTGTTGCGGGATTCTCGCGGATTTTTGTGTATAATATTTTATTAATACCCACGCCCCGCCACGAGAGAATGTTTACGTTATCCACGTACTGAAAGCTTCAGCGTTGTATTATGTATTTTATAAAGCAAACTGGCTGGTACGGCATTTTACTTCTACCCTGTTAATATTGCAAAATTTCTTTCGCAAACAAAGTACTTCTTCCGAGAAGTCGTTTCTGTCTGTTGCATGAATTCAAACGAAAAGATGCCTTACAGCAACAATACGATACCAAATCTAAACGAAAGATATCTGTGAGAAAATAATTTCACTACACGATTGCGCGATACAGTAGAATACAAACTTCGTCATTCAGGAAATGTAAATAATTCAATTATTTTTAAAAGCTATTACAAAAATTATACAAATGTAAGTAAAATTTTAACGTTGTATCGTATTGTATTCTATTCGTTCATTATATCAAAGCTTCTGTCTATTACAATGTCTTCGTGTATGTGCCCGCTTGATACATTTTGTTTCTACCTCGGTTTATTCCTTCAAGCTAAATCTTGGTAAATAAAATTTTAACAAGATACTCAAGTGCAATCGTCCTGTAAAAAGATTTCACAATTTTTGGAAAAATATTATATACATCTAGCACGAACCTAGCACGAATTAAAAACGATAATTTTATTATTCGAAAGAAATTAACGATTTACGGATCGTTTGCTATACGAAGAAAATGACATAAAACTGTATTTGTTAACGAAATATCGACGGTATAATGTAAAAAGAAAACAGCAGATGCATTGATCTATTTTTCGTTTGTACAATAACATAGAGAGAAAGGTAATTTTATAAATTTATAGGCCTCGATAGAGCGATAAATTTAGGAGTTTTCTGTAATACAAAGGAAAGCACCATAAAACCTTCAAGCAGCGAAAAAGCTACAATAAACAGCAGCAAATACATAATTCACCATCGATGCACGCTTTCTAAAAATTGGATTTTGCAACGGAACATGCACCAGCATCTCGATATTCACCGTCACGTGTGAAAACGAATCTTTGAAAATATCAAAAAAAAAACCAGAAAAGAAATTCCTAGAAAGAAGCGTCGCTTTTAACGTAACTCCGACCCGATTTATCATTCAACGTCAAAACCGCGTGTGAGCATGCAAAGAGCAACGGAACGCGGAAAAAAGCGCGGTTCCCGCTTGAAATAAGAGTATTTCGCTTTTCCAACCTGCAAGATCCGCGGGAATCCCCGCAAACCATCGCGATCCAATATTCACGCGCAGCTTGATTTATTTGGCACGAGCCGGAACGAACTGAGAAACCGTGATATTTATGAGAAAGCGAGAACATTTTCGATTGGCCCTGTTTAAGTCCGGTGCAGTTATTAATTAACACGCTCGGTGGTCATCGGTATACGACGTTATGAAATTTTTTAGAACAACTAACTGATTAAGGACCCCGATAATTTATCACAACGTGATAAATACAGTGGAGCTTCCCTTATTCGAAGTAACAAGGAGACAAAACTGTTGGAACAATGGAATTTTCGAATAACAGAACAATCACGTTTCTGACGTAAAATTTCGTTTGTTCAAATATATATTAACATCGATTGGCAATTTCTTTAAATATGGATCTGGTATCTTTTTGCCTGCTAAATCACGCAATTCTTTCAACGTAAGTAACCGCATAGAGTTAGGTTCTTTTTCTACTTTGAACCATCGTAGTCTTTTTCCGAATACCACGAATGACTCTACGTGAGAAAGCACCATTCCAATTAACGCTCTTTCGTTCGTTATTTCCATTTGTTTAAAATCGTCGTTATTAATCGTCTTTATCGCTTTATCTTTATCTAAAATCATTTCATTACGTCGGTATATTTCGAAGATCTTTCCGCTGTTGCATTTACCGAGGAATCCACGTGCTTTGGATAATTTTCGATATCATCTTTTTACTTTTTAATGTGAATTTTAATGCGATCTGCGATCGTAGCTTTCCCAGCACCGTGTATTTCTGCTAATTCTGTTACAGTTACATCGCTTTCGAGCTTTTCAATTATGTGGTATTTTGTTTTCATAGTTAAAACGCTATTAGTTCCATACTGAATTCTTTAAATCAAAGTTCATCCGAATTTTTCACTCTTGAATTCATTCTCGAATAGAAAAAAGAATACATTGTGTATTATCACTATGTTTCGTATGTGAACACCATTGTATACGAATGAAATACGTATGTACATATTTGAAACGGAAAGAGGCATCCGTTACTGGGAGATATCGTGTTTGGATGATAGAGCGTTCGGATATTCGGATAATAAGTGTTCGGATAAGGGGCGTTCTACTGCACTTCGATTTCCGTCAATTTTCAATTTCATAAAATTGTAGAATCTAGATGGAAAAAATAGTGAGGTAAAAGAAATATTAAACGAATCCTTGAAATTTCCTATCCATAGCCACTGTGTCAGGAAACAGAAGTAGAGAATGTAAATTGATTGACAAAATTGGAAACAAAGTGTTGTATTAAACCAACGTTGATTCTCAGTAGACTAAAACAAGACAAATTTCATAGACTGACAAATTTTCAACAATGTAAACGATTTGGATAATATCGTTAGAAGAAAATGCGCGAAATATAATATAATATTTTGCAAAATGTAAATGTCATGGTGCCGCGTATAATCTATCGTGGTTCCCAGGGTAAAATATATAAAATTCGCGTGACAGTCGACGTGTTAACCGGCTTTACTGTTAATTATTACCAGCTTGAATGCATATGAAATATTTTTCTTTTTTTTTTCTTTTTTTCGAATGAAACTTTTATCGTATATAGTGTCTTCGCTATATTAATTAAATTTATGAAAATTTGATACAGATAATACTAAAGAGTAAAAACTATTAGAAATGCGAATCGCATCCGTACAAAAGTTGTTAATTCTCTTCTTTATTCCTTCCTCTCTCCTCGTTTTATCTATCTTCCTTTCATCATTTGGAATTTTTCTGCTTTAAAGTAGTTTCAGTTTACTGTTATTTAATGTCCATGAGGTTTTAACTCGACGACACGGTAGCTTGACTTACAGCTTAGATACCATTCCCGTCGTATCACGTTGCGTTTGATTTTCAGGACGTTCGCTTCCAGTACTATGCGTCCACCTCTTCCACTGGTACGGACTTCTGGAGTACTTCAACTTGGACGTGGTAACCGTGTGGAAATTGTTCGGTAAGTAAATACAAGCAATCACTTCGTCAAAACTCGCGTTATGACGATATGGAAAAAATAATTTTTATTTGGAAAATACTTCGTGATATTTCACGATTTTGGAAAACACGTTTGCAAGCGTTGAATGAAAACCCCGTAAACGCACATAAATATACACCGCGCTAAAAACGTAGTCAGACGCTTTTTGAATTTTCGTAAGACGCGATTTAATTTGCAAATTATTAACTCGTTCGTAATATCACCAAGTTTCGTACTCGTATAATACGCACGACACATACGTAAACAAAACTCGATGGTAACTGTTCGAATACTTTCGCGAGCCACTGTATCGCGCCCGTTTCTCCGATACTGCGTTTCCGCAGAAGGGCAGAAGCCGCGTATACCTCCGTATTAATGATCGTTGCTCTCTTTCTGCACGAAATTTTTACGTCATCGTCGGGCCTGGAATACAGGTCGGAAGCTATTCGTCACCATTAAATATTCAAAAGGGGAGAGTCCCGTGAAGAGAAACGGCCCTCTTTACGCGCCGTACGTATTCGTATTTATAGACTGTACACGACGCTTATTATTTATTTATTCTGTATAAAATTTCCATACAAACAGGATTTATGTAGCGACATGTATAAAAGAGAGGTTGGATGGGGTTACGTGAATATTTAAGCCCGCAATCGGTCGACTAAAACAAACTTGGCTACGCGAGAATAATTGTTGCAGTTTCTCCCGATAGAGAGGATGATGGATAATAATTGTTGAAAAAAGTATCGAGATGATCGACCGTATTATTTGTTCGAAGGTATTTTAGGGGATTTATAAGACAAAGCCCGTGGAGATTTACCTAAAATACTCGATGGAATAATTTGTGATTTTCTGTTGCGCAATCGTTCATCGTTGGGGAGTTATATCGTTAAAATTAATTAAGCGTGAAAACTCGCGTGGAAATTGTTATGGAATATTAAGAATGATATTTTTGTTACATCCTGATATTCTTCGATGTTTGCAGAGTCTGCGATCTAACTTCGCCGTAGCCCCGAGATATTTTTAATTATGTTACTTTTTCGATCCCTTCGGAATTTTTATTTATTAATTTATTTATTATCAAAAATTTATTTACCAAGTAATCTTCAATTCGGTACTTTGCATTTCTTGACGTAAATTAACTACGAACTAATATCTCGTTATAATCTTCGATTCAGTTGCTTTTCCATCTCTCTTCTCATCTCCTTTTTTCTCTTTCATCTTCGATTCGTTTGCGCGTTCAATACTCTATCTTTTTTTATCGTTCTATTAAAAACTCATTTTGTATGAAAATTAAAACATTTATATACATATAATGAAACAGTAGAAGGATTGTGTCTACACATTGAATAAAAGAAAATGAAACTCCAATCATCCAGGAGCAGATCATAAACTGCGGAATGGAAAAAGATAATTTTCGGAATTTTTGTCTGCCTGTTTGCTTGTCTCGTATCACGTAAACACTACTGAACGGATTTTCATGGGGTTTTCTCTGTTTTATAACTTAGTATCCGAGAAATACAATAGATTATGTTTCACCTCGATCCATTCCCTAGAAGATAAGAGATAGCCTGGCATCCGAATCGTATGCACTCCCACGTTTGGTAAAAGTCAAGCGACGATGATTACTGTTCACGTAGTGTTTGTTCTGAGATCGATTCCTTTTATAATTTAATATTCTTTACTATGAAAAATCACCTAACTGTTAGTTAGGTATTTCATTCATAAAAATTCAGCTGCTTAAAAATCGTTCCGTATATCCACGCGAACAAACACGCGGACAAGAGCCAGTTGTTAAATAAGAGATCGCGATAGAAGTTTAAATTACAGAAAAATAGAAATTCTATCGAACCTTTTCGCTCGTATCTTTTATTACATCGTTACATCATTTAAACAACAAAATTAATAAAGTTGTACGTCTCCAATACACATAACACGTTAGATGCGAAGAAACTCGCGTGAGCAACTCTTATTCTTTGTAATTCGTTTAAACGGTGATTTCTATCGTTTAAGCTAATTTTTATTTAAAACAGCCACGCAAGATCTAAAAAACATATGGCAAACAATTTAATCATACTCCGTCTTCTCCCATTCAGCCTTCATCGAGGAGGGTTATCATAGCACAAATCCTTACCACAACAGTATACACGCGACCGATGTGACGCAGGCGATGCACTGCTTCCTCCAAGAGGAAAAAGTAAGTATATACGACAAGATTTTATGGCTTGTAAAAGATGAAGCATAATGAGATGTGTAACGTTGTAAATTTACAGATCAGGGCGCACTTAACCAACTTGGAGATTATGGCGTCACTGATTGCCGCGGTGACGCACGATCTGGATCATCCAGGCGTCAATCAACCGTTCCTAGTTGCCACGAGCAATCACTTGGCTGCTCTCTATCAAGTAAGTCGACGCAATTTTCGGCATGTTTAATATACAGCTGCATAGAACTGGTGAGAAACGTTCGTTGACGGTGTACTAATTCCAGAATACGTCGGTTCTTGAGAATCATCATTGGAGATCAGCGATAGGATGTCTTCTGGAGAGCGGAGTTTCCGATCAACTGCCAGCCAACGTGAGGCCAGAACTTCAGCGGCACATCAGTTCGTTGATTTTAGCAACAGACATCACCAGACAACAAGAGTTTCTCATTCGATTCAAAGTGAGCTGCGAAAAACCTTGTTAACATTCGTCAACTTATAGGCAATATTAACACGTTAGCTATTTATCGATGCAAAAAATACTTTGAAAAAAAAGAGATTTCACAAAGAAGATGTATTTGGCTTATTTTTAATGAATACCTCTTTGCGTCTGAGAAAATATGAGAAATTGATGGAAGCAGTCTTTTTGATCCAACAAACGTAACCAAACGATGATATCAAATTAGTTAAAGATATTGAATTTTTATGCAATCCCTATTGCTCTACAAAAGCTAGATTAATTTGCCTTTTGTCTATAAATACAAATACGAATTAGGAAAGAAAATTGCGTGAAAACAAAGGAAGAGAGAGGGAGGACTCTATTTCTTCTATCATTTTCATATCAATTTAATATCTTCTTTTTATCATATTTCATCGTTCTTCTGCCGTATGTTTGCAGCATTACTTGGACGATAACCTGCTGGAAATGAGACGCCCGGATGATCGGCATTTCATCCTGCAAATAGCCCTGAAATGCGCCGACATATCGAACCCGTGCAGGCCTTGGGACATCTCGCAGAAGTGGTCGCACAAAGTATGCGAAGAATTCTTTCGTCAAGGTGATTACGAACGTCGTCTAAACCTTCCGGTGACGCCATTATGCGATCGGCATACCACTAGCATACCAAAGATACAGGCTGGATTCTTTAAATTCGTGGTGACGCCTCTATACGAGGAATGGCATCGTTTCCTGGGCGATGGTCTCAGTGTATCGTTAATGGAACACCTGCGTACAAATCAGAAGAAATGGGAAGCTTTAATTCTGCAAGAAACAGCGAAGGATACGGAAACGGAAATCTCGGAACTCGAAGAGGTGGAAGACGCTGTCAGCTCTGTGGGAGATCCAGCTGCGGAAGAAGATACAGCAAGTATCGATTTGCTGATACCAGCTGCGTACGTTCAATCCTCTAAGATGCAGAGTCTGCCAGCGCGAGTTGGTCTGGAACGCGTTGGAAGACGCCATTCCGTACCATTAAGTATCACGCAACCTATGACTCTTCTTCCACGAAGTAACGTTAGGCGTGAGAGTCTACCGACCGAACAGAGCAAATCGAGGAATCTTTTATGGAAATTAGATGACCAGAGTCTTTTAGATCCAAGCTCGATGTCTTTATTATCGTCCAAGACCAGTATACCCGAACTTTCCCCGAGTGCCAGTAATACAGGGGAAAGACCGGTCAGTGCTGAAAGTCTTCTGCCAGAAACCAGCATAGCCAGTATCACGAATAGCACTGAAGCCTCAAGATTAAGCACGGTATTACAATCTGATGTGGAAAAGCCAAGTACGCAAACGAAACAACTGACGAGACAACAAACCTTCCCTCCACTACAACCGTATGTCAGAACAAGGTACTTGTCCACGACAGCGGAGATGTCGCAATGTTACTCACAGATCTTATTAGAGGCAGATAGTTCGGCTTCTTCCTCGTGCTCGGTGAAAGAGAAATCGTGCTCGGATGGTCGCTGCGGTACTCCTCCGTCGAAGGAAATGGATACCAGTAACGTTGCAACGTCGAAAGAAGTAAATATGTTAAATAAGAGACGAGGTTCCGCGATTCCGGAAACGTTTAGGCAGAAAACAGAACCGGTACCAACTATCGAATATCCACGTCGTCATTCGGTTCAAACGATCCGTATAGAAGATATCAGCTTAAAAAATCGATACAAACGACCAACTTCTGCTCAAGGAACAGATTCCACGCATGTCTTCTACGCGTCTTTAAGCGGTTCACGTACCGACAAAGATGGACACAGCATCGAGGAAGAATCTAAGCCAGGTACTATCTTCGTCTCGAAGACGATATTAGAAAGTGAAAAGTCGGTAAGCGAGGAGCAACGGACTACAATATTAAATAAATCAGAACAGTATGGTTCGATAACCGTTACTGCGAAATCAAAGTGCACCAACTCCGAATTACGAAGATACTCAACTCCTGTGCCAGAAACTAAGACAATAACGACTGATACCAGTGGTAGACGATTTACCGCGATACCAGTATCCTCCGAACTTAGCACGCATAAAGTGTTCTTTATTGGTAGCCCGCCAGACTCACCGCCCCTTGTTCAGAGCGTGTCTTCGTCGAGCGACAGTGGTAGCGACTCGCGAAGAGCAGATACGAATAACGAGATTGTTTCTATCGGTAACAAACGGGATCCGGATCCTATGAAAGAACGAAATTCAAAGGTAGCCAAACTAAGTATGGATATGCAGATGAAGGAGAACGTTGATCCGCGAGCGATAGAAGACACAAAAGGAATTAGTTTGTCTAGAAAGGGAAGTCAGGTAAAGTTCCGTAATATATTCAATTCCTTATATACAGCTTTTAGATTTTTTGAACAGTTAATTTGTTTAAAAATAATAATTGAAAAACTTGAGTAGTTAATATAATAATAAATTATAAAGAAATAATTGTGTAACTTAGAAATGGCAGCACAGAAATTGTAGTTATATTTACTACAATATTTTAATCTCTATTTCATGTTGAATAAGCACTAGTTCAAATTAAAGTATGTTGTCGATCATTATTTAGTCATGGACCAGACGACGTGGCTCTGCTCCAGTTGGCCTCATGTCTAGATTGGATGACATTACGGCACCAGCTATACCAACCAGGGTTGATCACAATTCCAGGCGTGGTTCTGTACCAAATGACATTACTAGACAACAGGGTAAGAGAACAGCAAATAATAGTGCTAAATCTCTATAAAAGCAATAAAGCTTGACTAATATTATAATAATATTTGCTGTATTTTCAGGTGGTGGCTTTAATAGATTAGCCTTAGGACCTCGAGAGGGTAATGTTGCAGGACCTCGAAGAGCAAGTCTCCCGCAAGAAACTGCTCTTGGAAATCTTCTTGGCAATATCTTGTCTTTAACAAGTATGTATATACGCTATATAATTAAAGTTGTAATTAACAAGTTTTTGCTTGAAGTTTGTTACTACTAGCTGCATGTTTCTAGATGAACGAGAAAATCTCCCAATAAATAACAACAATAATAATAATAACAATACCGGAAGTAGCAACAATAACGGAATAACAAGAATAATCGATAGTACCGGCCCTGGCATGCCGTCACCGCGGCGAGGTTCAGTGCCAGCAGACATATCCGAATTACGCCGTGATATGTTCAATAGGAGTAGCATAAATGGTAAGCCTCGTAATCGGAAAAAGGTATTGAGGAGAAGGAGTTCCGGAGGACCAGAAATGTTCTCTGGAGGATCCACAGATGGAAACGATAATGGCACATGGCTTAAATGGAAGAGGGAACTAGGAAAAAAGGACTCGATTCCTGAACCGATCGTCAAACGAAGAGGTTCCTTGCCCATAGAGATGGTGGCCATTACTCATGCTGGTCGGTACAATCATAGATAAAGGAGGATGTCGTTAAACACAAGCCGGTACCATTGCGTTCTCCACTAATATTTTTACGATGGAATTGAAAATTCGCTAGTTCTCACTCACTCACTCACTCACTCAAATATTTTCAATTCGTTAGCAGCATTTTAGTAGAAAATCTAGCATTGATCACATAACACTACGTACGTTCGATATAATCATTTTACATAGATATAGGTCATTCGAATTATTATTGGCCCTAATGAAATCATTGTGTATATGCATGCCAGGATCAGGATCAGGAGCACGAAGATCTAGCTTATGGAGGCTTTAGCATGCAGTAGAAACAAGTGGACCGTCCGTGTTATCAGCGGTTAACATCAGATCATCGAATACTACCGTACTGACAGTCTTTCCTTACAACGTTAGCAGCAACAGCGATGATTGACTTCCACGTTTCTGGATTGCCAAAACTGGAACTCTTCTAACCAACTGTAATTGTGGGCAAGTGAATTTTGTAAAATTAATCAAGATTTCTATAATAATATTCGCAATAAGAAAACGAAGGAAAATGTTTGCGGCGATTTATTAAACGATCGTTAATAATAATTTTATTGCCGTTATCCAAAATACTACGCGTATTATATGCCTATAGTAAAGAAAGTGAAACAAGCTACTTTAAAGGAAAATGGTATATGTATATCTTTGAACATCGGTGTAGTATACAAATTCAAGATTGGCAGATTGTAACATGAAATTTTGCGACAGGGTTAAATAATAGCGAACGAAGAATGAAGAAGTATGAATTCTAAATTCTTTCCCGCAATTAGTGTACCCGCGTGGAAGAAGTAAAAATAATATACGCATATTAGTTATGTGAGCTCTATATTCATTTGTGCCATACACAAATGTTGTTGAAAACGAGACACAGTCAAACACAGGGTTCAAAATATGACGATTTTAATAATTAAAATGCCTAGGTTCGGAGAAGGAGAAAAGACTGGTAGAGAAACTCACCGTAATAAAATTAGACACTTCTAAAGTGGCACATAAACTGATTGAAACCTAATGACATTTGCTCATAGTTAAGGAAATTAAAATATTTCAGAACAATTGAAATAGAATGACGTTTTATCTTCATTCGGTTGATCATACTTAGCATGCGTCATTCCCATCAATTATTAAATACGTTTCTGTACCCACCTCGAACATATGATTTTTTATTTTTTATCGACCATGTTAACGCAAAACCAGTTGAATTTATTATTAAGTCGAAAATAAGAGAAAGTAACGGCTATGAGAAAAATAGCTCTGATAGAAAAAAATATACTCAATATCAGATGTAGTTTTATTTGAACTCTAATGAAAATCAAGATAGACATTCCATTAAAACAAATAGCGTACAATGCATAGTAACATGAATGAGAATTAATCATAATAAAGTTGTAATTATCGCTATTTATCATTATTCATTATACTATCATAATCATAATCATAACTATTGTCATCATCGTTGTTGTTATAGTTATAAATGAAATCTTAAATGACCGTTCAAGTAGATAGACATTGTAAACTTAGGAAGTAACAATATGTGCGTTTAATCTCAAAGTTAATTAGTTAGAGAATTGCGTGAAATTATAACCATGATCGTTTATTATCAATGAAAACTAAAGATGGTTACACGATGAGTGGGTTTACGGTACGTGAACCGAGATCAATCAAAAGCCACAAAAATTCGTTTATATTATCTATTAAAATATTAATTTAGTAAAGAGCGTTCAATTAGTAAACTTTAGTTACGTAAAGTACAATTATTAAACTGCCTGTGCACAAACATGTACAACACGGATTCAAGCGTTAATTTGTTTTGTTATAAAATTTTTGTTATTATAAGGTTACAATTGTACGAAAGAGAAATCTTTAATAGCGTCTTGAATTACGTTTTTTAGGAAGTAAGGAAAGTTATAATTTATATCACGTACTGTTATAAACCTATCGTCCCTCTGACTGTCAGAAAGTAAAGAATATTATTAAGCCATTACAGTTCAGTAATAATATATACTGAATCTAAGTTTATAACTAATTAAAGTAATAATTGATATCTGTATTGATGTAATATAGATAGGTGATCCATTTTCCAAGCAAAATATTGCAAAGCTTAACAAACTCTCCCTGGTAAAGATTCCAGATCTTCTCGATGCAAGAACTATCAGAGCTTTATGTGTACTTCACTCAAAATGACCAGAAAACAAAGGTGAAGAGAATCGCCTTGAATAGATTTCAAATCTTTGAACACAAAATATGAAAACGATTCTTAAGTTTTCCTATTTATAATGCAGGGTCACTGCATAAATGACTCGTTGTATAAGTGTATTGACAACTAAGTTAGTATAAAACTACTAGTCTTTCTAACTCTTAATATAATTTGTATATAAATATAAAACTATATATATACACCTCATTTGACAAAGAAATGCACAGACAACGCCAAGGAACACATTGATAAACGCTATTGAAAAGTTTCAGTGAAAAATTTATTTATTTATACTTCTCTAAATACTTATCTTTACAGACAGACCAATAAAAATGGGACTAAATGGAATCTCTTTGTGAAAATGATAATTGACTTAGCTTCTGAACTAAATTTGAATTCAATAATATACATGACCATTCTGTCCAACTACTTTTTGAAGAATTTACGGCACCTAGATATACATACATGTTCCCTGTTACAATACAAAACATGCCTCATTCCAATAGAGAATTATTGATGTTCTTCAAAAATTCTCTTCTGCCATCCTATAGATATGTACTGTGTATTTATATTACACTGTTTTCTAAGATTATATTATCGCGGATGTGCAAAATTAACGAAACAGTTTATTAATTATTATTTTATAAGAATGGATGTAATAGAATATTTGACATACAATGCATCAAGCAGTGTCTATGCTCATACAAATATCAATTTTTTATGCCAAAATTTTACGCTATTATATTATTATGAGTCTTTAATCTTTTATTATAATCTTCTTTCAACCTTTTACTCGATCATTTTATTTACAACGAAGGATCAGTAAAAAATGAAATAAAATTCTAAAAATTCAGGGATATACGTTTTTTGTTTAAATTACTGTATTGATAAAAATTTGAAATTATATTCACATTAAAGTTATATCCAATGTTATATTTATATGAAATATACTTTTTTGCAATTTCCTTAGAATTTTTTCAACTATCGATTGTTCAAGATCCTAAATTGCTATAATTATTACTGTTAAAGTTCAAATAATATGTATGCACATTTTGATACCTAACAATGGCCAAATTATTTATAATTTTTTTGTATTATTTTTCTTTATACATATATAATGATATTATAAATAATTTTCTTTATACTCCATTCATAATGAAAACATAAGAAAGATGACAACCAATTGTCTCTCTCTTTCTCTTGAGGTATATTAATATATTGAAACATCTGCGATACGGTGAATAATTAATTAATGTATGAGTGAAATTGAAAAGCTTGTTCCCAAATTTAATAAAATGATTAAGTAAATTAAATCAGAATATTTCCTTTCAAAATAAATCAAACAAGTGAATACCATAGAATGTCTCTTTCTTTAACTAATATTCTTCTTTTTACGTTGAAAATATTGAACATTGTTATTATACACCAGGAAAAAAAATCGCGTGCAATTCGCAGTATTGGAAATGTCAATTAACAAGTAACAATTCGTATGTAATCGGTCTGACGATAAGAAAGTCGTTATGTATTTTCTATAATGTTACTGGTAGATAGCTACTGCGTTAGATACAATTAAACGATGTGTTCTTATCATTATTCATAATTAAATTATAATGTCGTTACAATAAACGCAAGATGCGAAATAGTATGAAATGGACATGTGCATGTGTGGCAGCGATAAGAATGTGAGTGTAGTTCAATTTATTGTCCTATTTATGGTGGACAGTGTGGAAAAAAAAGTTAATATATATGTATATGTATGTGGTGGCTCTACATGGCCTATTATATTATTAGATCGAAATTACTATAGTAGATAATTATAGTACCCAAATTTTCTATAATTTTCATTCGGTTGTATTGACTATTTATTTCATCAATGTACATGCAATTTAACCCATTGTACGGTACAACTCCCGTTATAAGTTTCAAATTGAATGATACGTGATACAATATGTAAACCCATCTTCTTTATTAAAAAAAACACACAAAAGTTATATGAGTATATTTTATTAGCTGAGATATATCATTCTTATCTCGACTAAAACAAAATCGCCTCTATCATTCTTTTTGTTACAATTTTTTACTGTTAATCAAATATTAAACTGTCTTAATACTAGACTGCGGATTTTTATACATTTAAAGGAAATTTGAAGGTGTGAAAATGCATAGAATGCATACATATAAAAAATATATAAATATCATAATAATTAAATATTATAGTATTTAATAAGTAAAAAATTTCTTTAAATAAATCCAATTTATTAGATCATATTCCGAAGGATATGAATTCGCATAAAAATTCATAATTTACTAATTACTAGGTTGCGGGTTTTTATGCATTTATACGAAATTTGGAATTTCAAAATTGCGCGGGATGCATATAATATGAGAAAGTATATGAATTGTCCAAGGTATAACGCTCTCTATAATACTTGGTAGATAAAGCAATTTTCTACCGAGATTCTACTTCTCAAATAAAATTCTCAAAAATATTAATTTATCTAAAAATTCGTAGTCTACTAAATATGTTGATTTAAATATTGGCGCGATACACGCTACCGACAGAGATACCAACTGTAAATACAACACAAACGTTGCGTCATATTGCGCACTGTGTTCCGAGTAGTGTGTCGCGAATCTCGTTTTCGAAAGAAGCACGCACACACATGCCGCGTCGTGAAATCAAACCATCGGCCCGGGAAACAACAGTGCATAAATCACAAGCGACAATTCACAGTGTTCGTCGAATGAAAACAGTTTTGGCGCGTGTGGTTGCGTACGTGTCGCGTGACTGTCGATTCACGTATCTGTGCGCGCTCGGTAGGTCAAAATGGCGTGAACCGACTGTGCGATTTTAGGTTATCTTTGCTTGTGACAAATCACCGCAAGTCTAGGAAACAAAGACGCCTGTCCGTTCCTCAGTGGTATCCTCCTTTCTTTTGAGAGCTCACCGAAATCCTCCACGTGCGTTTTCGGGTTCAAGTTACATGAGTTATGAGGACGGAATGCCCGCAGGCGGTAACAGTCGTTTCCGCGGTTACCCAGCGCGGATGTCCGAGCGACAACAGCTCGCGCTTCTTCTTCAAATGACCTCCCAGGAAATAGCATCAGGTGAGAAGAAGGAACACTTTATCGAACACAAACACATGCACAATTTAATACTCTGATGAAATACATAACACATTGTCGATGGTCAAACAATAACGCTCCATGTGATCCACTATGCATGTACACCTTTCACGCTGAACATCTTTCATGCGTTCGGGCGAGTTATTTTTTATTTTTTTTATATTTACACAGGCGTACATAGTTGACAATAAAATTCACTACAACGTAACTTTACGTTACTTTGTACATAGGTTAGTCGAAGAATGTACTTGACAGCTGGATTACTTGTTTGATCGCGAGTCTACGTGTTTATTTCTTTATTGGTACACTGACAAGTAACACTCGCGCGAACTACGCAGTATCCGTACCTCCCGATAGGCACATAGTTTTCTGCTGTGTATTGCTCATTTTATCGAAACAAACTGCAATGCGAAATCGAGGCTAGTTACTTCGCGCGAACGAGTTTTGCCCGCCTGTACTTTCCATTCAGGCCTGCCAACGACGTAATTTTATGTTAGTCGAGTTCCCGCGGTTCTGCTGCGGCGAATAGCGCCTTCCAATTTTAACAAAGAAAAGAGAAAGGGTTATGTTAATGTAAATAATTGACGTGCGCTCGAGTTCCCGCCATAAGAGAAATGACGTGACATCGACACCGATTGCCGGTAACTTGTTGCAGCTACAATGTGCACTAGGAGGCGTTAATATGTATATTCATATAGGTAATATAGCTACGCGACTGTAATATGTAAAACCGAAACTGAGAGTGAGTTCAAGTGACCGAAGATTAAACGCTAGATTTAATATTAATGCACATTATATTTGAGATTAAGTATTAGAAACAATGTAATTAATTTAAACTTCTAATTCTAAGCACACTATTTTTGCATATTTGTTAAATGATTATACATTTAACAGTAATTGTTGCGGCTTATATACTTACGAGAGGCTAAAACTCGTATTCAATAAAAAACAGAAAGAAAGTGTATATATAACGTAGCTGATCAATTCCATTATTTTGTACGTATTTGGCATTTTCCAGTTTACATATCCGAATTTTATAATATTGATCTTGACGAATTAAAGTATGAGAGTAGCATGAGAAAAATACTTACTTTATATACCGCATTTTTAAAACTTAATATTTATTTTTCTTTATATATTGAAGGGACACTTAATGATATATTCAATATTTTTTTAAGTAAATAGACAAACACCCAAGGTAATGTTATAATAATTAAATTGCAATGTATGTTTTTTTCTATCGGTTATTATATAGTTTACAAACAAGAGTTTCGTGTGTTTGTTTCGCGTTACATGATTTAGCAAATGATGATTCATAGAAGATCTAACTCATCTATTTGTTTTCAGGCGGAAATCGAACAGAAAACACAACTGCATCAAATACTACTTCAAAGTCATCAACATTGCAACAGCGAGGGTCAAAAGGCCGCTGGACGAGCAAAAATGGGGAATCGGCAGTTCAGGCGTCTATCAATCGTAAAGAAGATTTTCGAGTGCGGCAGATGCTCGTGAATGGTTATGATATCAATGCTAAGGAAGGAAATGGTAAGTAAACTACAGTACTTTTGTTTTTCACCCCACTTTTATTTTATTTTATTCTATTTTATTTATAAACATATAATCTCATATCGTCCCATTTTCGTTCATAGCAATTTTAAACATAAACCCTTGATTCTTGTATTATTATTTCTAACGTCAATGAATAGCAATTAGTTTTTTCTTTGATATATCCTATAACACGATGTACTTATGTTTACTATTTAAAAGAAACGCAGTAAGTAAAAATCAATCGTTAATTGGTATATCTATATTTCTTAATATATATATATATATATATATATATTATACGAAAAATAGTAAATTGTATATTTTTAGAATCTGTATCTAGAACCCCTAAGTAGCTTTTTTATGTATATTAGAAAGGAAAGAACGGTTCTGAATTGACGCCACATGGTCCTAAATGAGAATCCAAGCTTTTTATTTCCCCTTATATGTCTAAAGTAGCTGTTCTAGCTCTCAAACGTGTAAACTTTAACATTAACACCTTGCCGATTCTATAACTATATCTTTCACTATATCTACACAGTACATAATTATAGCGTGATAGAAGCCAGAAAGTTTTCTTTTAAACGAAAGACAACATTGTCGGGGTCGGTCACCTCCGTTCGTTCTTGTGTATAGTAGAGAGTAGAGTAGAGATTCTCGTCAATAAATGAAAGCGACGGTGCACGACCTTCCTAAACGCAGGAAGTCAGCGGGTCCGGGTTCATTCATATACAATCCACCTTCGTTGCTCGGCTACCCTTTCTCTGTCCCGTTTCGTCCCATTACCCTTTAAGGTCGAAGAAACAGATGGAACAAGCTACTTACAAGGCATATTTAACAAGTTTTTTCAGCTTCTTCTTTCCATTTTTCGTTTTTTTAATTAATTGTTTTGAATCATAATGCATATATAAAATATTTTCCCATCGTTGTACTTATTTTAGTATTCATGATTGGTTATATATTAATATGAAATTTTGTTTTACCACATAAACATAGTTCCATGCGATTATAAAAATTTAACACGACAGTGAAGCGCAAACTTTAATTAAGAAATCGTGAAGACTTTAAAACATATTAATTTTTGCTATTTATAGCAGTTATATATAATGCATTTCAATGCCGAAATAAGGCAAGTAGATAAAAATATCATATTCTGGTGATTAAATGTTTTATATACTAGATGTGTTCATGTCACAAGACAGTAATCATCAAGCAGCATCATATTTTAGTTGACCAGGTGTACAAATTAATTAAAAAAAAAAAAGAAGAGGAAAGAAATATGTAAAAAAAACACACTGCATTGATACGAGCAACATGCCCGTTCAAATAATACGCAAGACGAACAGCACCCAGCTGGTGCTAGATTCACACAACGGTTCGCAGGCACTGTGGAAACTTTTGCGAGCAACGAACTCATCTACGGGCAGCGAATACCGTTTAGAAAGCAATACATATATTAAAGGGCTTATTTGCAAAAGATCTGCTTATATCCTGCTCACGAGCTTCAATATCATTACAACGTTGCCTCCATTAACGAACAGTCTGCGAGCAGCTCGCGAATTGAGTCGTTCACAGGCCAAAATGGTTAACCTCACTATAAACAATTTTTGAAATTTTAGTGCCAAAGTATTTATGATTATGTTATGCTTATTTTTTATAATTTTATCGATTTTCTTTACCTTTTGTTTTGTGGAATTAAGCGATTTGGTAAATAAACGGCTAACTTGTTTGTGTATAGTCGTAGCAAGTGTGGATTCGGCATTAGGAATAACTCTGTTGGTCACTTTCCCTTTTAGCGTATCTTGCGTGGTTGCATAAGTGGGCTCCAATCTCCGACAAAATTGAAACTATTCCATAACGCGAAGGTCGAATTTGAATGATGTCGTAGGCCGTAGAATATCATAATGTTATAGTGGAAGTGGAGAGCGAATGGTGAGTCAAGTCGTAAGCTCGCATGTACTTACGTATACCTAATACCTATCGTGCGAAGACAATGTCTCCTCGGCGTAAGATACCTATATATATGTAATAGGGTATTCACCAACACTGTAGTCACAGGTGCACGACATCCTTGTTGTTCAGGGGTTGCGGAGGGATGAAACATCCAGCGTTGGGCTTGGGAGGGGCGGCAGACAACTCTCGTACAGATCAATACTCGAGACAGGGCCGCACTGTTCCACATAATTTTTCATCTCTGATTGCTATGGGTCTGGGATCTTCGACGTTTATATTTTAGACGATATTTAAGGGTGGAATTGTACTAGACGCTTCCTCATAGTTTCGGAATGTATTATAGTATTGGAAGAAATTATTCGATAACCGACTTTATTAGTATTTTTCGTATTGATGACGAATATTGTAGTTTTGTGTTAGAAAATGATACAAGCTACCCGATAGTTGATTTCATTATAGTTTCTGAAAATTGATTAGTTTTAGTACCAGAACCTATATATTAAAAATATCTGAATGTTTAAAGTAGGACAAATATTGCGTATATAATTCTCAATTTTATGATAATAATATTACATATAACTTTTTGTTTTAATATCAAGTGTACCACGTTCTCTTTCATTCTCTCTCTTTTTGCCCTCTCTTTTTCTTCTGGTAATATTAGTAAAATTATTTGACATAAGAACCGCAATATATGGCATGACTTTGAAATTGATGATAAGACTTGAAGAATATTTCCTTTAAATGTTAAAATTATTTAAAACAATTTTTAGTAGCACTACTACTGAAGAATGTCTCCCTGGAAGATGTTCTCCCTGGGATTGCTCTTAATTAATTAATATATGCAATATCTCTTTACAATATTTAATATAAATTTTTTAAATGAATATTGGTAAATTTAACGTAATTTAAAATTTTAATTTAATTTAATTTAATTTAAAACATTTAAAATAATGTTTATAATGGGACGATTTTTAATTACAAGATAATGTACAAGAAATTCATTTTTTTTCAGACGAAAAAAGTTATATATATACAGGGGATCATCTAGTTGTTAATGCTTGAAACGAAAATAATAAATGACTTCGTTTACCACGTAGCAGAATAGTCATTTAACAAATATAATAAATGAAATCATAAAATAAAATTCATTTTCTTTTGAAATATCATAAAACGACAGATAAAGTCTTCCTAGATTAATCTCGTATTACATTTATCTTTTTTTTCTGTCTCTTATTGTAAATTTTTTCCTTGAATCTCAACAATATATGCAATTATGAAAATCATAAAAAGATTCAATATCTTCATGAATATTATAATCTATTTTCTGAAGTTGATCCATTTTGTGAAACAATTCACTTTCCCTAAGTGTTTTCACAATGGTGGTCATTTTTAACGAAAGTTCGGCCCTGGCTTACCTGCGAGACGATGCCGACGACAAATCCAATGTTTCCACAGAGAATTTCGAACTCGGCTTTAAAGCTGAAGATTCGGTGTACCGCTGTGCCGTGCCAGGCATTCTTGAGGAAGTAATCTTTAATACCAATGGGCGTTGGACTCACATATACAAAGATTATATATAGTCACTACCAATATCTACTCAATATAGTCATTCATTTATTTCGAACCAAACTCGTATATAATTTTCTGTAACTTCATACGTATATACAAACATCCTATCTAACACTAAAAAATTCAAATGACATTTTCGCTTACGCATTCATACAAACGTCAATGATACGTCAAAATAATACACTAGTTAAAAATATCATAACATGTGTATATTGTATATTCAGGAAGATGTATGTATGTACAAATGTACATGTACGTATATATATAGAGCTACGAGACTGATTTTTACCCGGGTCTTTTGATTTTGTGTAGCAGCATTCGGTCTTCCGTATATCTCTATTATATGTATGCTTTTATCTGTATATCAAGTACGAAATGTCGTGGAATTTGTGTTACTCTTTCTTCTTCTTCTTCTCTTCCGTTGTTTTCTTTTTTTTTCTTTTTTTTTTCTTCTTTGAGATATTTATGTCGCCGTGTGAAATTGACTAAAGTTTTGAAGTAGAATCTCCAGTCAGTAATGTAATTAAAGTGAATGCAGTTTTCATCAGACTGGTCAGAGAAGGAGAAGGCGGTATCGGGCGCCGCCCGTGTCTTAAAGCCGATAGACCACTCAAGAAATGACGGGCTTGTTTATCGCGACGTCGCGTCGCGTCGCGTCTGTTCCGAACTTATTTTCACTGGTGGTAACCATATGCGTTTTCTCACGAAAACAAAATGACGCCATCTGTGCCTACGCGACACCTTTTCTACGACATCCGCGAATTATGTATGTCGAGATAGTATGTACAGAAAATCTTTTCGTCACGCTACATTTCGAATAGCGAAATATTAGATGCCTGATTATTCTCATCTGCTACAAACAATTTTGGAATGGGAACATTCGTTTGATAAATATCGTCCCGTTATAAGGAATGTATTTAACAAGTTGTTGAAAATGAACACTGCAAAATGAAACCCAAGCTATTTCTCTGTTTTTCACGCATTAGCCTCGTTCTGTATTCCACTTCTCTTCTTTTTTCGGAATTAACGTGCTCGCTGAACGGATGGAACCATTCAAAGTGACCGCAAAAGATTACATTTCTTGGAAATTAATCGAAATAACAAAAATATTTTATTCCAAATACATACTTTAAAAATCATTTCGAATATATTGAGTTTCTTTTTATGACAGTTATTTATTATATTATATTTATATAATGTAATATTACATATATTATACATGCATATATATACTATATACAACATTAAATTCAAGGAATAAATTTTATTTATTTTATTTTATTTTTATTTTATTTACAACATCTGTTACTTAACTCTCACTCATCCTCCCATTCTTCAAAGTGATATTCTATACAATATCACATATATTATTATATTATATTTTAATTATTATTACAAATTACTTAATATATGATAGAAAAATGCATGTTTCATTGCATTCTAAATTTGACATAACAGTGCTCCCCTCCCCCTTCTTAATGCCTAATATTCTTAATCCTAAAGTCACACGATGTCCCACCATATATGTATGTATGTATGTACTCCAAAAAGGATCTGAATACTTGAAAGAGAGAAAGAATTTTGTACCCTGGTCCATAATAGTTATTAGGAAAATAATTTGAGTATGTGATGTGCCTTGACCGATTCAGTTTAACCTGCAGTAATTCCTAATACAGCTATTTCGAAGCAGATGTTTCTGATGAATCAATCTATATAATTTAATACCTTATTGTCAGGTATCTCAAGCGAATTTAATGTCAGGTAAACGAGTAGTATCATACTTTTGTTGCTTTAATACCATTCCATATAAAAATTTCTAATCAACGAACATAGACAACGCGGTATAACGATTGCACGATCCTTGCATAATCGAAATTATCAGGTTCGTGTTTATCGCAAGATCACATCGGCTGAAAATTTCAAGTGCGAAACCTTGAACAACGTTTTCCTCGCGATATTAATCGTCCAAGGATTTCTTCTATTACCTCGCACGCCATCGACTGCTCAGTTATTCGCGTTTTCTGTTTCTCACGAGCGGTGGGGATAAAGCATTTTATCGTTCGTTGAATGTCGGACCGTTGATAAACAGGAAATGTGTTTTACCAATGAAAAACGAGGTGTGAAAGGAACGAGAATAAAAGTTTAGAATCTTGAAACACGATGAGTTCCATCTTTGCCCGTAAATGTGCAGCTTTATTCTAACGGCGGAGATATCGATCGGGAAGAAAACCAACGAATGTCGCAACTCCTCGACAAGGATCGTACACTAGTCAAGTTAACTTGACAGTTCACAGGACGTTCAGATTCGAATCCTTTTGTGAATACGCTGAGAGAACATCAATTACTTGAAAGCGTCGCATTTTTTCCCTTTGTCTAAATGGAACATACAGATTCTTGGAGACGCTTTTATTCGTTGTTACTCTTCTAGAATTTAATAATAATATTACATTCTTTCCTTTAATTCCTTTTTAGCGCTTTACTTATTTATTTTTCCTTTATCTATTCTTTTCATCAATTTTTCTTTTATGTAACAATATGTACTACATATACTACAATATGTAAAAAGTGTAAAAAATATAATTTATTAGAAAAATTTGTGTTTGTAATACTTAATTGAACGTTTAGTTAAAATATTAGTAATCTTCCATTTTATATTATTACATAATTACTACTATATTAAAAGCGTACCTACGGTTTTATGTTAATATTTTTAAATAATTGAGGACAGGAAGAAAGAGAGAGAATTAGAGTAGCAGTCAAGAATATAAATATAATAAATGAAAATTGGTAAAGAATATAATATGCAATAATTTAACTTGCAATTAATTGCAAGTTATATCTCTCTACATGGGCAACCTATTTAGAAAAACATTTACATACTCCTAAAAAATAGTATATCCTCTAAAATATTGATAAATTTGACTTTTCACAAAAACATTCAATTAACTTTTACCGAGCTATTTACCAAACTATGTACATATATACTTAATGCTAACCACAACGTGAAAGGAAGGGATAAAAGAGGTGGAACTCGATATTATAAAAATGTTATTGTCTCAGACTTTCCTGCCATTTTTGTCATATCTGACAAACAGGCAAGTGGTTCGTGATACTCGAGATAGTTAATCAGAAAAAAATGCTAGAAAAAAAATAAAGCGGTCACGACAATCATACTAGTCTATCTCCTTTAAAGTAAACGTTGCTTTTCATGTGTGCAAATACCCTAAGAGCATGTCTCGTCCCTCTCGTATTCACCAGTAAGCCACACGTCGACCAAACATGTCAGTCTTTCCTTCATCAGCCCTCATGGCAGTTTGGCATTCTACCGAATCACGTTTTCACTTTTTCAACCAGTCTGTACTTACTTTGTTTCCTATTTCCTGCTTCCTTTCCCATATCTCATTTGTTCATCTCTCCAACGTTTTACAGACGTAACGATCGTAAATATCGTTGATTTCATACAACGATTTTGAAAGGTTTGTTTTTGTCGATGGCGATCCTTCTCCTGTTTTTAGAAGACGCACCCGGCCATCTTGATTTATTACACTAGTCACTAAGGCCGGTTTCACACAGAAGTATGCGTATCGCGATACACGTATCGCGAGCTGCGTACCGTGTGTATGTCGCCATGTGTTTCAATGTTTTATCTGTCACCTTCATACGAAAAGTACCTATCATTGCCAAAATAAACAAAACGAATATGTGTATTCAGTATCTATCATATGTATACCTCTGTGTGAACCCAGTTTAAAGGCTTCGTAACGCTTATGTTCTGTCTTATTAAAATAAATAATTCACAAAGTATTCAAACAGTTAATGGATGATGAAGAAAAGTTCTTCCTACGCATCAGAATGCCTATGCACGTTTTAAATGTTCTTTTAGGGAAAATAGAAAATTCCATGAAAAAGCAATACAACTTTCAAGGAAGGTATAAATCCAAGAGAAAAGCAAGCAGTATGTTTGAGGTAAATCTTTTTATTAATGAAAAGCATATAAAAATTAAATTATTTATCTATGTATGTGCATCGAACATATTTAAGTGTTAGTTGGTTGCTGTGGATTAATCGTTTGTAGTGACTCTAGTGTACATGGTGACGGTGTGGGTGTTGAAACGGCTGATGAATTTAGCGATTCTGACGAAAAATGTTGGCGATTTGTATTGGAAAGTTCTTGTATTTGTAATTCGGATATCACAGAGGAAACGCGAGCTTTAGCTATTATTTGATTGTATGGTGATAGCTTTTTAACAGTTAACGCTATACTTTTGAAAAATAAATCTATGTCGTCCATAGTTTGTTGTTCTTCATTTAGGGTCCTATTAGTATTACTTGAAGCATAATCCATTAATACTGCTGTTGCTGATTCTCTTTTCATTTTTCTCCTGAATGTTTCTATTGGTATGTCGCTAACTTTAGAAGATGATGATCTTTCTATTAAATTGCTATTGTCTTCTGTCGTATTGACGTCATCCAGTTCATCATTAGATTCGTCACTGACGTGTACTTGTACTGAGGTAATAGTTTCTCTTTCCTTCATATATGGAATTAAGAATGACATTTCATCTTCGTATCTCCATTTTCTAATTTTATTTGCGGCTTGTCCGCTTTTTGTATCTTTTCTTTTCCTTAGTGATCTACGAAAACTATCTCGCAAACTGTTCCATTGTTTTTTGCAATGTTTAGCTAGAAAGGTTGAAGAAAATTAAGAACTATCGTAGGTGTCGTAGTAATTAGAGCTAAAATATATGCTGTTTCTCAGATTTCCAGCCAGCAGTGATTCACAGCTTTCGATTACCGATTAAGCCATACTGCTGTTTCATTTATCGTATGTAATTGAGGTTTATAAGGCAATAATTAAATACCTCTTGTCCAGAGTATATAGCTATACTCAGTCAGGTTAAGTGGCTTACAATAGCTGATGAATTTCAGAAAACTTGAAATTTTCTTAATTGTATTCATGCTTTAAGCGAAAAGCATGTGATTATTGTTGCATCACCTAACAGCCGGTTCATTTTAATTGCAAAGAAACATTTTCTATTATCTCATTAGCTTTAGTAGATGCCAATTATAAATTTGTAGCAGTTGATATCGGATCGTACGGAAAAAATAGCGATGGCAGAATATTTTGTAATTCAAAATTAGAAAAATATATAAGAAACTTAATGTACTGAAGCGCCTCGTGATATTCGAAACCGTAACTCGATAATCCCGCTAAGTAACGTTATATTTATCGGCATTCACAAGCGAGAAGAGTGTCAGAAAAATATTTTCTGAATTTTAATGCAAAAATTCAAAATATACCAAGGAAAAATTCCTATATATCCAACGACCTATATTCTACACAACTATATTACATCTCATAATTTTCAACTATCAGCTATGGCATCTTTAGAAAGAATTTCGTCTTAGCAAAATCTTCCATTGCGAGGTGATAGTAATGCTTCTGTAGCGTCTTATATTAGAGATTCATTTAAGGACTTCTTTAACAGTGACTTTGGAAATATTAAATAGTTGTATACAAGAAACAAATTATAAAGTTATGTACAGACAATACGAGGCTGACCCGTGAGGCTGCTTCAATCGACAGCTGCCTCATGTAATAACATAGAATACGCGAGGCAAGCTAGCGAGGCAGGAGAAGCTGCAGTTACACTTTCGATAAAGTCGTCTCAATCTTCCATACGCATCTAAACAAATCATTGACTCTTCCCGAGGCAGTCTCGCGAGTCAGCCTCGCACTCCCTATACATAACTTAAGACGTAAGAACACGTGGATAATATTCATTCCACTAGGGAAAATAAAATCTGACTGTACGTTACCTACCTGGTTCATTTAGCATTTTTCCAATTTCTTTCCAGGCAGCATCCTTTTTATCATTATCACTATAACTTTTATCTTCCTGGTTGTATAAAAAACTATAGTACCTGACTAATTCTATTAATTTTTCGTTGTGCATTATAAAATATAGATAAATTACACGTTCGTCCACTAGCAAGATTCTGCCTGAAATAAATGCATATCAAGGTGAATTTATGTTATCCGTTCAGACACGGAACGGTTACGGCACGGTTCCGTTCATGACTGGTGTGCTAAGCGCTGAAGCGCAGAAGCGGCACGTGAGGAAATGCTGCCACCGACACTTGTGCAGATACAGGATATAGCTATAGGATGTGTCCGCCTTCGTATACAGATATCATAGCGAATACAGCCACATGCTTTTATGCAGTGGTGACTGTGACCACCGTCTTGTAGAGCGCACGACTGACTGTGTCGTTGGCGGGATCAGCCCGCGTCCGATTGGCGAAAAAGAACGTTCTTGGTTCACCGTTGGTGGGGGTCGCGGGGAAAGGCGGAGCCAATCGTCGACATAGCGACGCAACATGGCCTCTAGTTCGCGAGGGGCCGTGTTCGCGTGCACGTCGAGCACGTACACGTACGGACTTTCCCCCGGCGGACCGACAGATGTCGCCCTGACCGCCTTTGAATCGTCAAGATCGGCGTGACAATTGGTCTCACAAGAAAAAAGGAGATCGAGAAAGAACCTGTTTATTGTAAAAAAAAAGAAAAAAAAGAAAAGAACGTGATCAAATATCAGTACGGTCAAAAGCATTTGTGGGAATGAGTTGAAACAGAAGATTTAGCATTGCCTATAATATCAAGCTTTAGAAGACACTGAGAATGATGATAGCTCATCCGTTACATTTCGAAGCATCGAAACTTTTATTGGATCTTTCGAAACCTTTCCTCTCGAAAAAGGAGTCGTTTCTTGCCAATTAATTGTCGTTTAATCAGGTGTGTTGTGCGTTGTTATAAGAACTGTACTGTGGTAGAGCAATCGGAATTTCGTTTAGACATGTACACACGAGATTGTGAAGATACTAGTTAAATATCTTAGGGAAGTGTTGAGAGTGTGTGTATATATCGAGACTGAAAATTTGTGCTAATTTGTCAAGTGTCCTAATTGTTCATATCGTGTTGACAAACTACGTAGACCTTAAATGTAATGAAAATATTATTCTAGTAGAACGAAGGGAGAAGGAGAAAGAAATGTTATTTCCTTTAGAATGTTGATCAAACAATCCAAATATTAGAAATTATTGTGTACATTCTACCAAACGTTTACCTTGAACCACAGTTACATTATTCCTATATTCTGTATTATATTTTATCGACGTCTAGACATTTGAAATGTTTAAAGTAATTTTTGGAAGAGCACGCCCATAAACTTTTATTTCTGTTTTATTTGTGACTATAGATATTACAGGTGTGAGTTCACCTGATGAAAATACAGCAATTGCTCCTGATAGCCCATGCTCTCCGGCTGAATCAAGCGCATCAGCGCCGTCAAAGGAACAAGAACAAGAGCAACAGCAGCAGCAGATTTACGATCACCATTCTCAATTTCAACAACAGCAGCAACGTACGACCGGAAGTGCGCCAGCCGCTGCACCGCACGTTGCTGAGGACAGTGGAGCCCCCTGTGAGATGCGGAGGACACCACCGCAAAATAAAGGTGAGTTTATATGCAATCTTCTTATGCACTGATATTATTTGCACAATAATTTACTAAACAGATGTTCATGCATTTAAGAATAATCTAGATACAAAATGCACAGAATGCATATAATATATCAAATTATGTACTACATTCCTTTAGTTGTATTCATGAAAATAATATTATATAAATATCTATAGATTGCTAATAATATTAGTGAATTGATAAATGATAAGTTGTCGGACAACAATTAGCTGGCATGTAATTAGTACAATTCACTTGTAGAATTTTACTTTATATTACCAAGTTTTTTTACATAAGACAATATTAATATCAATAACTACAAGTTATAATTGATGACACTTTGTTAACAATATCAGTTTAATTATGCAGAAAGACCCTGATATTATTTTTTTACTACTTTTTAAAATTGAAGTTTAATTCTTACATAGAATTCGATCTTTTCATGCATGCTAAGTTCCTTCATAGATGCTTTTATATTGAATATATCGAAAAAAATGAATATTTTTTAAATATGCAAAGTAGATTTGCAAATAATATCAAATTTAATTAGTTACAGAAACAGTAAACTTAGACATACATATGTAATGACATCCACAGTAATGTATGTTTGATGTAATGCTTTAGTTGATAATGTTATTACTTGGAATGCTTTAAAATTCTAATTTTATATAAATTCACAAAAGTCATTTTCATTATCTAGCAATGTAATTAATACAGTTAATAAAATGTTCTTATATTCTTTATCTTTATTCTTTATACTAGAAAATAAAACGATTTATTAAAAAGATATGTTAAAGTTAAGAAAAGATTTCATGTCTTCATACTTACTAATATTTATTTATTGATAACTACTAATGCATTTTGCTGTATCGTTTTACCGATATAATAAAGACCGACTTTACCGACATAGCTCTTAACAAGTTTCTTTTTGTTTAATGTAATAAAAATGTAAAAAAAAAAAAAAAAAAGAAAACATAGTTAAAAACTACACGTTACAACAATCTTATATTATATGTATATTGAAGTAGATAATTACTTATGGAATAGATACATTTAAAAAGATGATGCAAAAATAATCTTTATTTTGTTTATATATGTTTTCTTTTTCCATTAAACAACCTTCAGAAAATTTTCATACAAGAATATTATTTAAATTCCTAATAAATATTTTCAACTGCAAAACTGAATTCATAGCCGGAAAAATAAAGAAAGTAGACAGATCATTTTGCATTCTGTATTATTATACAAATTATTCAAAAACTGAAGATAGAACTACAAAACAGAAAAATTTTCCATTTATCTCTGTTACCATAACATCAGAGTATCATGAAAAATTCTCCCATCGGACGCAATATGTACTCGGTGCATCGTGAAACACATACAAGATCGTGGCAATTAGCAAGATTATTCTTTTCACCATACATAAGCGCATGATAAATATTTAATACGATCGTAACCTATCTATACGCGCGTGCGCGTACAATGTGTATCGCTCGTATAGCTTATGGACACGCGTGAGCGTGCAATCACTACCGATCGGTAATAATAGCGGGCGATGCAGAAACAGCACTTAATTAGACGTGACATTCCCCAGTAGTGACGCGTCGGTATCGTGCGCGCGATGCAGTGCCGCGCCTGGTAGAAGTTGGTCGAGACGGAGACGCGGCGACACAGTCGCAAGCCGGTTCCTCTCTCTCTTAACTCTCTCATCGTCAGTGTCTTCGCTCTAGCGCGTTGTGTGGGAGCCGTACGAGTGGCAGTAGTGTATACACGCTGCTTCGACGGTTACTGAACCTCTCGTCGGCCTGTATACTTTTTGTATTCTACGCTCGATCGTCACATTGTCCTTTTTTGCCCATTATATTATTCCGCGATAATCAATCGAGAATCATTGTATCGTCAGGAACTGTGTTAGTCGGTGGTCCGTCGCGGGAGCAGGTATGCGCTCGTGGTTACGTTTGTACACGTTCGAAACCCTCTGGCTGCCATCGTTTGATCCAAAAGTACCGTTACCAGTAAGTACCGTCGACCACGTGGCTTAGCGCGTGTTTCTACTCTCTTAACGTGCGTCGTCCCATCGAGTCGACGTCCCGTTTACCGACGACATTCGATATCAACCTAGAAAGAAGCGTCAGTCGCGAACCAGGAGTGCTGAACCTTGGAATACATCTCTTCGCTGCTGTTCTCTTTGCTGTCGAACGAGAGAGGGACAAAGGCAGACTTGTACGAGGTGAGAGAAGGGGGAGAAAAAGAGGGAGAAGGTGAGAGAGCGAGAGAAAGAGAGAGAAAGAGCGAGCGAGCGAGCGAGCATGCTGACTGGCAAGTACATTGGACACGTTTGCGCTCGCGGGCTGCGTCCATCGACACCACTAGGGTGATCGTACCTCCGAAAGGGGTCTGTGTTGCAGTTATTGCAACAGCGCACCATTTTCTAACAAGCTACCTTGGGTTATTTACGTCTCGTTTGTCTTTTAATTCCGTAATCGGAAACCGAATTTTTGTGTTGAATGATTTTGGTACAAGTATACATTTTAAGGTACAAAAGTCTAAATGATTTATATTCACAATTAATATTTCAGTATTGTGATCATGTATGTTGAAACCGTGGCTAACGTAAAAATCGTGTCAATATCGCATTCCTTTTTGTCTCTTTGTCTTTTTCTTCTAAAGCCAGGAGTTGAATTATTATTTTGAACAATTCTGGATAAGATACAGGTGTCTAAATCAGTGATTTTCAATCTTCTTCAAAATTATGTTTGGTACAAATAAGGGCATTTACACTGAATAGATTTTGTTGTATTGATTGTTATCATTTCTTTATTTGACGGTGTAAGTGACTAAATGCATAATAATAAATGTAATTGACTTATCACATGGTTTTAAACATTTCCGTGGCATACTGGTTGAAAATTTCTGATCTAAATGATTTATACTTGCGATTAATATTGCAGGTTTCTACGTCGAAACAGTTGCTAACGCAAAAATCGTGTCAATACCGCAGTCTTCGCAGTTTATTGGTCGTTAACAAAGTCAAATCGAAGACTAGGAAATATTTAACCGCGACAATTAAATATACGTGCATAGCGAGGAACAAAACCGGTTGCGTAGTTTGTCTCGTTCATTTCGCGGAACATGTTGGAAACACGATATAGCATGTTCGCTACGCTCGCTTTCAATGTAGCTGAAATCTTTTAAACTTCAGCTTAACGATATGCTAATCTTTCGCAATATAAACTGACGGATAGTCCGTAGGAGGAAACAGCGACACTTTACAGAGCAGTATTTCGGTTGACCTTGATTCTCGTTGTAACATTTTGTCATTGAGCTGATCGATAATTGGGTTTAGATCAGTACTTCACTAGTCGATCGGCCATTACGAATTGTTCATCTACAAATCTCGTTTTAATCGCGGTATCATAATGTTTTCAACAATGATAATATTTACATACGTTTTTACGTATATATATTCGTTTTTTTAAAGCAGAAAGATAGAAACAATGTTATATACTTATGCAAGACGTTTACGTTTAATTGAATTAATTGAAGTATTATATATGTATATTGACTGCCACTTAATTTTAATGCATTGATTTGTGTGGCATGCCAAAAGATAATTGTCATGCGTTAATTTATGTCATCGATTGTACAATTATCTTTGTCACGACAAGTTAATGAACTTCTCCTGCAAACAATATCCGATAAAACGCGTTTCGTTATCGGTCAAAAAGGGTATGATATCTTCATTTGTCGGATAAAAACTAACTCTCGATTCGTATTTTGCAAGGTCAGGAACGAAAACGAACAGAATAAACGACTTCTAGTATATTTCTTCAACGATATATAAAACAATTCTGCGTGTATTTTATAAAGTTATCTTTTCAGCTATCTTATTGATTTTCATTATTTGATCTGTCGAACATTAATATTATAGTTAACTTTTCTTGCGCGTGATTACGTTTTATGGAAATTTACATGTTATTCTGAGCGCGTGATATTTACATAATACATGTATTTGGCGAATCGTGAAATATAATCATCTCGATTAGTACGACGTGATTGATAAATCGTCTAGCTCGATAGCTTTTTTAACGTATTAATGATTCACTCCCTTGAAGACAGATTTCTTCTATCGCACAGGAAGTGGGAGGGCGGAGCGTATATGTGTACATATGTACATACACTATGAAATAATATACGTTGCATTCCGAGAAGCACGTACGTCGGATACACTGTGATATTTGCTTATCGTCGTTTCTAAGTAAGAATGTTCCATAAATACGTAATGCCTTTGAGAGAAATATAGGGAGGTCATAAAATCGGTCAGGTGCTAAAGTTTACATGTTTCGAGACTGAAGACAGTAATTCGCAACATACGGTGGAGATAAAAAGCTCGAGATTTCATTTAGAATCGTATGGCATTAATTCAGAATTACTTCTCCTTTTGTAGTGTATCTAGAAATATAGCACGCAACCTGGAAAACAGATTCTGAAATTACACAATTTGCTATTTTTCATACGATGCATAGGTTTTATTAGGTCGAATAATAAGTTCGTTAAAGCGCGCACTAAGTGTTATTAGTTTCATATAAAAGTTATTCATTTAGTTTAACGGTTGTTAATTGTTATAATTAGTTTAATTATCCTACTTATTTATAAATATGTGTATCTATCGTCAAAAATTCAGATTCATAAGTCTTTATAATTTTTAAGCAATTTTTTATAATATTCTGTTCGAGATTTGGAGTGACCGTCCGTTTATGACTCGGACAACATATCTACCTGTTTTGGGAAAGTCCGAATTGCCTACTTCTCCAAGCTGTAAACCTTATGATGCGGACCTCATTAATCCGGCTCGAAGGACCAATATGTTGCGAATTCTCAACTAACTGGCGATCAGTCAGGTTGCAACCGATCGGTTGACATCGCGAACCTTGAACGACATTAACACTCAAGGTGTAGGTAAATTAAATACATCGAGTAGTAGTATGGTTTGGTTATTTATTTGCACTTTTTAGTATACACGAAGAGTTTAACGTTCTCATGAAGACTGTTGTAAGATATTGTGGATACTGCCACCAGAAGCTTCGTCTCGTTCTTATATACTGGCTTTTCGTCCCCGGGTTTTCCGTGGTTTAATTGTGTACTCTCGTGGGCGCGTATTCTCTGGTATTGCCAGCTGTTTACCTTTGACTTGACACATCAGGTACATAGGGTGTTTTTTAGCCTCTTAATGAGGTCCGCATCGTAAGGTTTACAGCTTTGGGAGGTAGGGAATTCCGACTTTCCCAAAGAAGGTAGATGTTTTTTCCGAGTCATAAATGGACGGCCACTTCAAATCCCGAATATATATCCCGAAATTTTATATATCAATATGCAAATCATTTTTGCAGTCTAAAATTAACGGTCTTCTATAAGATGGGTAGGGTTGTGGGTGCGGTTATCGTCAATTGATGTCGCCGATTAATGGTTTAATTTGCAATCCCGCTATATTTATGCAACAACCTAAACTTGTGCCACGTGTGTACTCGCGACACTAACAATAAACATATTTGTTTCAATTTCGATCGATTAAAAGGAGCATCGACTAATTTGAAACGTCACTATGTGCCTATTGTGATTCGAGGGTATTGTTTGAAGATTCCAGTGGCGGAACACCACGCGATAATTCATGTGAAACATAATGCTTTAAGGCTTTTATTTTTAATTACTCGGGCTAAAGATCGTTGCAACTTTAAATTTTCAAGGCATCTTTACTAGGCATGAGTTATGAAAGTAACGTATAGAATTCTTCCAACGCGTAATAATAAACAAAATAATTTCCATTCTAAATTCACATTTTTTACCTCACCGTAAGTGATCGCGAGACCTTCGTCTACCGATCTACCAAACGGTTTAAAAACGAATCAGAATATTCTTTTCGACCGATGCGATCAAGTCGAACGGAATTTCCTAAAGTAATTAAAAAGCATCGAGGCATCTGTATACGGTGAAATCATTTCCGTGAATCGTCAGCGTTGTAAGAGGCGGTGAACAACTACGAATTCATTGACTAGTGAAGTTGGTGTATTTTGGGATACACTATTCGCAAGCGCCAAGTTTCATTGGCACAATTCCCTCTTCCGAAAGAGCGAGCGAGCGAGAGAGAGAGAGAGAGAGGAAGAAACATGGTGCAGGTGGGAGGGGAAACTACGATCAATGACCAAACGAAAGAGATCTTAATAAAACTACGATGCTATTTAGAGATTATCTTAGAGTGGTATCGATATTAAACGTGCAACGTTTTCATACAATTCGGCATAGGTATTGATCCTGAATTCTGCAATTATAGAGTGACGTTCGCGTTAACTCGTAGATTTAATTATATATTGATCGAGAGCAGTGCTTGCGTCAGCATCGCTTTCAACATTGCACGGTATCCTAGAATCTCTCGAAACAAGCGTTCCATGAAATCACCGGGGCAAGCCTCGTATTATTGCTACGCCTCGGAATCCGTTTTCCCGCTCGGCTCGCGAATCTCTCTCGGGCCAATTCCGCCCGTTAAAATACACTCGAAACGATTATGTTGGCGAACGTAATTGTATCTCGCGATGGATCCTTTCGTGCGCCTAATGAACGTATGCTTGTCACGTACACTATAATTTTAGTATTCCATTTGTGTTTGCCACTTAATCGAGGTATTCTGGCCTTTGACTCTCTAACTGAGATACTCCGATCGCTAAACTTTACCGACTTCTAACAATCTAACCTTCACCATCAAATCGTATAAAAGTCCGAAAATTATCCTACTCGATGATAAATTGTTCTTGATCTGTAAAATGCTTTTGTAAATATTGATATGCGTAATACACGTTCATATACATACAAGAGCGAGATTTCTGAACAACTAATTTATAAGAACAAAATAATTAACACGTTGACTGCCACGATGGCAATCATTGATTAGTTTTATCAGCCACGTTAATATTTTTTTAGGATGATAAATAAGATAAAGATAAGGTAAATTTCGTGAACTGCAAAATGTTCAACAACGCGAATGACTTGAGTAACATTATTTTAAAAAAAGATGCGCAAATACGATGTAATATTTTGCAAAAATTAAATGTTACAATATTTTGAACTATTTTGATTTTCAGGGCAAAATATATAAAATATACAAGGCGATGAGAGTCGATACTGTTATGCACAATTAGTCAATTAACTAAAATAAATAATGAATATATAAATAATTGATTACTGCAACACGACAGAAATTTCGAAAATAAAATACTTGAAAGATTAATCTCGATTCCGTCGGTCGGTAAATTTCGCTTATTGTACTGATCGCGTACCGCAGCCAAGCGAATAAAAGGTTTAATATGGCATGCCTTCCTGTAACGCGATCGTCCGATAAAAGGCCACTAATGAATCGATCGCGGATCGGATGCCCCTCACTCTCCTCGAGGAACTCGTTCTCCCGGGGTCCCTGTGATTAACGGCCGTACCCTCAATGATAGCAAGCAGCGGCTCATTCCTCTCTGGATCTCTTACCATCTTTGTCCTTCTTTCTTTCGAATGGTTTCCTCCTCTCCTTTTCACTTACTTTCTATTTCGCCCTCTTCTTTCTATCAATTTCTTTTTCTCTCTTTTCTCGGTTCCTTCAACTTCAACCATCCTCCATCTCTCCTTCTCCCTCGATGCCAGAGGAATACTGGTTTCGTGGAAATTCATTCCCCTGCTATTTCGTCGTTGTTCTTGCAATTAACCGGCATTTTCTGTTATCCGCAGTCGATAGATCGGGAACCGGGCAGTCTGGAAGCTCGCCGAGGGTGACGCTTCGGCTCAACCAGGTGCGAGGAGCGAGGGATGAAAAGAAAGGAGGGGGTGCTACTAACTCCCGTCAAGGCGGCATAAACGCACAGGTATACATATATACATACATATGTACATACGTGAATATAATATTGTATATGTACAGAGTGTCCCGGTATTGATGGTAATCGGCAAGAAGGTGATTAATTCTATATACGCGGGAATACAAATAGAAAATATAGAATAAAATATGAAGCTTCGTTTAAAACGAGTTTGGCTGATTGAACTTGGCTGATTGAATCGGATTAGACAGAAGTAAATAATCGATAGGAGTTATTGTACGTGTGAAAACGAGTCGAAAATGTAGAATAAAATTTGTTCATAAAACTCTTTGTTTCAGAGACACATAAATTTGAAAATTTATCAGACGTGCATGCTGGGCCAATTCTTAATTGAATACGTTTGAACTTTATTTTGTTGAAAATAAGGCCTTAAATCGGGAAATTGTATTCCAAATTTTTTACACATTTTCACATGTAGAACAATCTTCTGCAGATTGTTTACTTCTAACTAATCGATAACTAGCCAAATTCACATATGCTAAACGAATTTTCAATGTCGATTTTCTGCGAAAATAAAACGTCAAATGAAAAAAATTTATCTTATATTTCCGATATATTTTTTCATATAGAATCACCCTCTTGTCGATTGTATCATTAATACTGGGACACCCTGTGTGTGTGTGTCAGTACTTGATAGGTCTCTTCGATGGAAATCTGTGGTTTGGAACGATAGTTACGAATAACGTTAAATTTTAATGTTTACGAGAACCTGGGACATTAAGAAACGATCGTTAATTCAATTTAACTGACCAAAGCAATCACAGGAACTTCGACGATGTATAAAATACATAGTACATAGTTAAGACTTGTTAATAGGAATTGTCTATAAAAAAAAAACACTAACCAATGTACTCAATAAATATATTAGTGATGTTTTTTACTTAATGTGCTAAGTTTTCGCTGACACTTAACGCAAATTAACTTTGCCACTCGGGTTAAATACGGGTTTGTAAGAATGACGTTTAAAAGATGCACATCGATTAGCGAGCAGTACCGAGGTCATTGTTAAGAAGTATGGCGATAAATATTATACTTACATTGGAAATAATGGAATATACGATAACGTGTAAAAATGCTAACAAGCAAGAAATATTTGTATTTTACAAATTGTACGTTATTTGTAGTAACGATAAAGAATGTGTATGATTTGCGCACTGTGTCAAGAAATTGTATCATGTTTTAAACATGCATTTGCAGAATCAAGGTCAAATGGAAACTTCGTCGAAGACGTCGTCAAACGTCTCGTCAGGGACCGTGAATGCCGTCTCGGGCTCCAGTACCTCTGGAAACACATCATCTACCGGTGACAGTGGCGACGTGTATGAATTCAAAAGTTCGAAAGAGCCAACACCAGTTAGAGGTGCAAGCTCGTCGCCGAATCCTAATCCCGAGAAAGATAAAGATGGTAACAAGTCTGCTAACAATCAAGGGAGTCAGAGTAGTGGTAACAACGCGTCTACTGCTGGTAGTGCGACAACATCTTCTGGTGAAACAACGACCGCATCGATTACTACCGATGATGCTCCTGCGGTTTCAGCGTCGCCTTCGTCTAAGCGCGCGTTTGAAAGCGACAATGCGGAGGAACAGGACGAAGAGATTCGTCGGAAGAAACGAAAAGATTCAGAACCTACGAAAGAAAATTTAAAAGGCACCACCACTGGAAGACAAAGCACTGGTAGAAATTCCGCTAATACTGGGGAAAAGGTTTGTTTATTGTTATTAGCTATAAAATATATAATTAAACTATTTATATAATCGGTGGAAGAAATAAATGAGAACAAACTGAAATCATTCGTAAATTGATCACTGTATGACAAAATGTGTAAAATAAAATTTATGATGCTAAGAGGAATATGTGTATGCTGCACATTCGTTTCTTTTTTTTTAAGATAATTGTTTAATGATGCTGTAATTAATAATAAATTAATATTAAACTAATATTTTTTCTTTCTTTGTAGTGTACAAAGTCGGGAAAACAAGGATCTGGTACAACATCGAGCAAGAACAATCAAAACACAACTTCGATTAGTACGGACAGGAAAAGTCCAAGTACTTCTTCAATGGCAAGTAGTCCAAAGCCTTCGAATCCGTCTGGTTCAACGATTAGCTCTAAAACAACAACACCAGCACCTCCAGAATCCGATGGTGAGGACGATCGATCGAAAGGATCAGATTCCAATTCAGCTCCTAAAGTACCACCTTTGAAGATAGTTATTCCACAAAGTACTACGTCCGAGCAAGAACAAGGCAACAGAAACGGAAAAAGCACATCTAATAGGAGTCATCAGTTGCCCTATGTAGTTGCCAGTTCTAACAGTAATGATTCAACGGATAAAGAACAGAGTCAATCCACTAGTGGAACAACGAGTCCTACAGAAAACGGAAATAATACAAAAAATGAGGATAAGAAAGATTTCAGTGGTGCCTTACACGGAGAAGAAAGATCAACGCATCACCAAAGAGTGTTGAGAAGTTCACATAGATCCGGTAATGGGAGTAATGGATCAGCAACCTTGAAAGAAACCTCCTCTTCTTCAGGAAATGGAAGTTATTCGAACTCGTCTCCATTACCAGTAACTACTTCGACGGATCGTTCCAATAATTCATCACCACAACAGAGGCATCATTCACCAACACCTGAAACTCCTGGTTCTGAATCGAATAAAAATACCTCAACGGAAGTCTCAAATTGCGGTACGACTTCAAAAACAAACATCATAACAGAAAAATCCGAGAAAAACAACGAAATTAGTGGAAAATGTCAAAAAGATAGCGGTACCGAAAATTCCGAAAATACTTCTACAACTACCTCATCGACGACGTCAAATGTAGGCACCCCGGCACCACCGGTTGAACTTCATCCTAGAAAAAGAAAAATGAAACCTAATAAAGAAGCACAACAAGCTGCTACCGCTGCCTCTAATGAAGCATCTGAAGCAACAAATACGGGTCCAGAAGTTCATCCACATGATCAACCAATTACTAATTGTTATCAATTGTTTTTAAACATTAGAAAACAAGTTTGTATATTTGCCGTTTTTAATATATTTCAACAATTCTTTTTATAAAAAATTATCGTAAGTACATTTTCTCTCTTTTAGATCGAACGAAGGAGAAAAGGCCTTTTTCCAGTTCAACCAAAACCACCTCAGGGTTTTAAAGATTATTTAATGAATCGTTGTACATACGTATTAGCTGGGAATGCAAATAAAGAGCCCAACGTTAATCCTCCAGTTGGATTGCAAGGCGCTATGAAGGACTTGTATATTGAACAAGAAAAAGAGAGATATCGTCTTAGAATGCAGCATGTTGTTGAAAAAGAAAAGCTAGTTTTATCGGTAGAACAAGAAATCCTTAGAGTACATGGCAGAGCTGCTAGAGCTCTAGCCAATCAATCCCTTCCTTTCTCTGTTTGTACGATATTAAAGGATGAGGAAGTTTATAATGTTATTACTCCAGAACAAGAAGAGAAAGATAGAAACGCAAGGAGTAGATACAATGGTAGATTATTCTTGAGTTGGTTACAAGATGTAGATGATAAATGGGAAAAGATTAAGGTAAAAATTATAGCGGATATTATAATATTTATACCTGAATTATATAGATTAGACAACTATAAATATATATATTGTCTTTAATTATTCAGGTTAAATTAAATCATGTTACGTAAAAACCGACTGATAACCTTTTTTCCATGAGTATCAGTTTAATAAGATGTAATACATTGATAAATGTTCCATTAAAGTTTGATTTATCTAAGCTAGGATAAAATTAAAGAAAAAATTACTATTTTAGGAAGCAATGTTACTCAGGCATCACAATGAAGCTGAATCATTACATGCTGTACAAAGAATGGATTGGGAATGGAAATTAAAGGAAGTTGGATTATGTGAATTCAAAGCAACACCACAAATAGAAGATATTCATGTTCCAATGGTACATGTTTCAGATGACTTCGATTTACTCCCAGCTTAGTGTATAGTGATTACAATTGACTCGAGACGTTTCGCTCATTCCTTTGAAATAATCTCGAAGGATATACATAATTATAATCTGTGATCTCTTTAATAATGTATTTGCCGTTCTTGCACGGTTACCAAATTACATCGTACTGCTCTTAAAACTATTGTTACACAAAGAGGCTATATTTAAAAAACATTTGACTCTAATTAGATTATATATTACATTATATTTATATTTTTAACTAACTTTTCAAAATTTATGTATCACATCATATAAATTATTTTTGTTTACGTTTAATACTTAATATGTTTTATTGACGCATTATATAATTAAAAGGATGAATATATGAAAATTATATCATTGGATGATTTGCAATATTTTACAAATTCAATAACTGTACAATCTCATGCGTTGGTAATTTGGTACTGTATCTTTTAATATACAGTTTCTCGTAATAACGTATATATTTTGTACCTAGCAACTTATATAGTACTTTTAAATAATGTATAAAAATTTAGACTAAAAAGTCGTGTAATAAATGAAACTATACTTGTCAAATTATTTCTGTTCTTCATTTTTGTTTCCTATTGTTATTCTTTTGTCTTGTGGTCGATTGATCGCAGTAATATGTAATTTCTCTATTTCAAAATCTATTGGTTTGTTATAATTCATAATAATATTATAATGTTTGGGATCTATAAAACTGTTTTCATCAAAAAGTAAAGGTTTACCACCTACAACACAGGTTGTAAATGCCCCTGTAATTTGTGTTTTAGGTTCAATAACATCATTTGGAGTAAATGTTACCTGTAATATACAAATCATCATTTTATACAAAATAGCTTAATCAAGTAATAGGTTTAAATAGATATAAATAGTAATAAGTTTAAAGAGATATAAATACCTCTCTACTTTTGCAAAGAAATGTATATAATTTGGCGGTATACTTCTCTTCGTTAGGATAATGATACATTTCAATTACATATCTCCTTGTTAAGAAATGTATTAAAAGAGGACTACTTATAGTAACTATATTTAATAGTGCAAATAATGTTCCTGCACCTATTAAAACATCTTCTTCTAAAATCTTCATGTAAATGATTGGTTGAGAAATTACTGATAAGACTGATGATAACAAGGATATCATTTTAATATTACGGACTCTATTTGTTAATCTTCCATTGTATATCATTTCTCTTTCAGTAGTGTTTCTTTCACTGTGTTTATCAGAAACATACCTTACTTGCAAACATGGACTAAATTTCTGTAACATAAAAAATATATATTTCTGTGTTACTTTATAAAATAAATTTGTATTTTGAAATGTATTATATAAATCATGAAATAATATACAAAAAAGGTTATAAATATACATAGAGTGAAAGAATAATTAGAATAAAGTTTATAATATACATATATTCATTGATAATTTCATAAAAATAAAATGCTTCTCAAAAAGAATTTCTAACCTTGACGTTTCCGCATGTATAATACATAGACCTCCATTTAAATATAATAATTTCTTGCATGAACAGTTTCCTTTGTTTTAGAATGCAATTCCGCAAAAGTGAAACCATGGTTAATAATTAACTGTAGTTTGTATTGGATTATTTAAATTACTTAAATATACAATAGGAATGTTTTAATATCACCATGAACAGGGAAACTTCAAATTGTTCAAATATATAGAATGTTTAGTTTTTTTCGAACAACTTGCAGGGAACACATGAAAATACAAAAGATATTATATAATACGTAAAACTATGAAACATCACAAAGTTAGAAGCAAATGTCAACTATACGGTACAGAAGTAACTATAAGATGAATTAATGCAATGAATAACTTGATTACACATCTAGAGCAAAATTTTTAAAAAATCAAAACGTAACAAATTCTATATTACATTGATGTAAAATTTATCCCTGGTAAATTAGCAAAAGATTAGTACTATAAGTCGAAATTGTTAGTTTTGTAAAGAAACCCTTATAATAATAAGTGCAATTTAAAATCAAGCATTAGATCTTCTTATAACTATGTTCTATAGTTTAATTTCAACATATATTTCTAGATATTTTCAAGCAAAAGCTTTGTAAAATAAAAAAGATAATATAAAAATTATTTTCCTATAAAAATATATAAAATTCATTTACGAATTGTTATGTATACCATCATAATCTTGCAGCTTATAATTTTAAAGTTTAATCCATTTCTTGTTAAATTTAAGTCTATTTCCCAATTTATCATTCAATTGAAGATTTTAAATATTAATTAGTAGAATTGTATATTTATTTTTAAATTATTATCTATTTACATGCTACATCATCAATCATCACATCAGCACGAGCAGAGCGTTTAGTGCTCCATCTGTAACAAAAACGGACACGCAACACTCTCTATAATTTAGTTCAGCAGTTCTTATATTTATTTTACGTTTTGTTTATCACGGA